>JASDDO010000014.1:362726265-363326265 GCA_030015575.1 Agapanthus africanus | reverse complement strand
GTAGGTGATAATCATATCAAACATCTACAAGCCGCAAGCGGTCAGCTAAACGTAACAGCCACCCGGGTATTGAGCAATCAGAAGAAGAACAAGCGAACCTGTCAAAACTCCTGTCAATCAAACTGGCAACACTTATCGTACAGTCCGGTCTCTTCGTTAGATATGCTGCATATCGAGTCTAGGGATGGAATCGTCGACCCCAATAACTCAATAACTCATGCCGGTATTTGGTCTATAACAGATCGAGAAACTTTCTGATAACACTTATCAGTAATATCTCAGCAGCCCTGGCCAGGGACTTCCCGTTATAGCCAATCGTGCATAGCACAACATCAACCCCAATACCGGGAGAGACGAAACACCTCCTATCGCTCACTGCCTCCATATGACTCGGGACTATACCCAAAATCCACCTGTTTGTACGACCCAGTAGAGCTGTAGTAGGGTGGAGATCGAAGTACAGTAGGAGGACACACAAGACTCTATGACGATCTCGGATTTACAGACTAACATGTACTAGTGTCACCTGAGAACTGCTATCCGACGTATGATATAATACCATATAATAGTTCTCGGTGAGTCCATTCAGTGTACCCAGTCTCACTGAGCACCCGTATACTATTTTTGGTGTCATCACACCAGACGGATATGGGATCATCCATCGCCCATCATATGGAACAAGAATGGTATACGCTAGTCTACAATGGAATATCGATGCCCTGTTTCAATATACCTACGACTAAGAATATTTCAAGAATATGCTTATAAACTACAGATGTCCCACTAGTATGATCCGCATCATAATCCCAGTAGTCAAGCCAGTATCCTTAAGGCTTTATCAACATGTACCAAATGAATATAAACATGATCAAGTGAACATATGAGAAAGTGAAACCAGATAGCATACTATCATGTCGAGCAAGATTGTCCTCTGAATATACATATATATACACATCAGTACATACACTATCTCATAATGGCCTTTAGGGCATACATATATCCAACACAATGTTCCCCAGCTCAGTATAACAAGCGAGTTCGGTCAATACATTCGTATTATTATCTTGATTAAGGCATGACATGGTCACTACCTGGAGAGAGAAGAAAACTACCTGGAGAGAGAAGAAAACACTCAGCGTATGCTCTTTCAAGATTAGATTGGTTATTAATTTATCTAATCAGGATGGCTCTCACTGTTTTAGTCAAATCTTCCTTCAAACCCTAAAAGGTAAGACTAGCCGGGATTAATTACACCCTACAAGTTCGCCAATCTTTCAGCCAGGCCAGTGCCAGTACTTTGAGGGAGGTTCCCCGTGCTTTCGCACGGACCTAATTAAAATAAACCTCGTTTTCCCAGGGGCGTTACCCCGTTGACACCTTTCTAAACACCTACTTGATCGGCTAATCGTAATGTGTAAAACTCTCCCCGGAGTAACTCTAACTCGCAGTGGGTATCGGGATCCAACTATCTCATAGAAGGTATGCAATCTCATTGCAAATTTCAACACTTGAAATTCCCGACAACGTTTTTTACCCCTAACGTCCTATGACCTTGACGGAGGCTAAACTACCCATAGGGCGCTAGTCAAGTTTAACCCGTTCACTTCTTGATTGAATTAGACCCACCCGTACGACCCTTGATGGAGGCTAAACTACGCCGTACGAATACCCTAATCCAATCGCATCGTATGCTTTCAGATAAGCACTAGCCGTACACTACGCCTTGACGGAGGCCAAACTACCGCAGCACGAATACTAAGTAATACTTATCTGAAATGACGGAGGGCTACGCATGTTTTTTAGAAAACCATGAGCGTAATGAACTTGATATCATTGTAGAATCGAGTGATTTTTAAAAGGAGTGTTTTTTAGGCCTTTACTAGTTTTTCTAAAGAGGTCACTCCCGGTGAAGGGATCTTGGCTCTTTCCTTATCGAATAAGGTGCAGGATATTTCACAAATACCACTATGCAAAGAAAGAACTAGAAAAGCAATCAAAAGACAAAACCGAGGGTTGTAGCATCTGCCACTTATTGCTAAAGAGGTCACTTCCGGTGAAGGGATCTCGGCTCTTTCCTTATCGAATAAGCTGCTGGATATTCTATAAAGAATACCGCTATGCAAAACCACAACTAGAGCTACCTGTTTTTGAAAATTCGATTCCACAACATCTTTAGGTTTATTTTCTTTCATTAATCTCATTAATAAAGTCCCTGTAACGCTTTGAAAATCGTTTCGGTGAAATTTCGAAAAAAATCGGTGAAATAAAGGGGTTTTCTGTAAAAAGTCAAAATACAAATATCTTATTATAAAAATTAAATATACATATTCTAGCTATGTAATTGATATTATTTGGTGTTTATTGAGCCGCTGGTGAAAATTCAAATTTTCTGAAAAAAATATTATTTTATTATTATTTTAAGCCGTCACTAATACATTTAATTAGGGAAAATTACAAATTGGAATGAGTTGAAACAAATTTTGTGTATCATAAAACATTAAATAAAAATTTATCATGTGGTTTTTGGAACGAAATCATTTGCCAAAACGGTTTAGAAATTATTGAAGAAAAAAAGGCTTTTTTTTAGCGTAAATGGATGTTTGGGGTATTGTATTTATCATTTTTCATCACCCCACACCCGTGCCCACACCCACACACCCCCACTTACTCCTCCCCTTAGTCAAATTCAGCAGCCCTCACTTTTTCCCCACTTGGTTTGCAAAGGAAAAAGAAATGAAAAGAAATAAAAGAAAAGATTAGAAAATAGATAAAGTAGTTAGACTTTGACCTTACCTTGACCTTGACTTTCCTCCCTTGAATTTTCCTCACCTCCCTCTCTCTCCCCTCACCCACTTCTGGCCGAAATTCTCAGCCCCCAACAGCAGCCCCTCCCTCCCTCTTCTCCTCTCATTTTCCATCAAAAAATTCACCCATTTCCATCAAAAATCAAAGCTAAAATCCAAATCCAAGCCCTACCCATTTTTCCTTAGCCTATCTAGCATGGATCTTGGTGAAAAGTTTGCATTTTGGAGACAAGTTTCATGTTGATCTCAAGATGGTTATGAGGTATAAATCTTGTTCTTTTTTTGAGTTGTTTGTTATTAATTTAAATTATGTTAATGAAAAGTTTAGTTTAGATTTTAAATTTAGAGTCCAAATTCAAGATTAGGGTTTATGAAATTGAAGTGGGGTTTTGTTTTGGAGTTGAATGGTGATCAATTGTGCATGGTTATGTGATGTATTTTGTATCTTAGGGCATGCAAAATGTAATCTTGTTGCTTAGTGCTAATTGTAACATTAAAATATCCAATTTAGCTTTATTTAAGCAAACTAGTTTTTAGCTTTTGGTTCCAAATGGGTGATTTAAAATCTAATTTAGGTTTTGATGACTTTATTAACATTTTAATTTGTTGTTTAGCAATTTAGATCATGCAAAACCAAGCTTAATTGATGAATTGTGAATTTTGCTATAAAAGGTGTTAAAAATTTATATTTTTGCAAACTAGGATTTTGGAAATGAGGCAAATTTATGAGAATAAATTATAGAAATGGTTTATATGACTTAGTTATGATATTTAGTGGATATTGTGGTCGCTAAATTTGTTTAAACATCGTGTTTTGTACAAAAACGGCGAATTGTGCTTGCTAGATTTTCGGAAAAATGACTTTTTAAGTGAAATTGTCTTTTTTGTGAGTTTAACCTAGTTTATATTAAAATTAGTGTTCGTGAATGTACAAATGAGTGTGATTTGATTTTCTCGATGGTTTGACGTTCGTACATCGACATCGAGGGTTGGTTTGACTATTCCTGCATGCGTGGGCGATAGGTTTGGACCTATGCGTGATACGCGTGCCGATTTGATTTTCGTATGCCGTTTCGGTTTCGAATTTAGTTTTAATGCGATATGGTACGTTATGATATGTAAGTACCCCCATATGGACTTCGAGACGACAAGCAAGCGCGTGGCGACGTCGGCACCGGCTAGCGAGGACTAGGTGAGTAGATTTATATCTACGGGGTGAAGTCGGGTGGATGGCGTATAGCACCCCCGCAGTCCGTAGTGGTGTATACGGATGCGTATACACGCCAACAATTATTATATGTTATTTGGGATTAATAACGATGCTTAGGATGGATATTGGTGTGTTGGATTACTTTAGTGTTGCGAACCCTAGGGTAGTGTTACACACACACATACACATACATACTTGCATACATTCCTATTGATATGTGCTCATGGGATTCTTTATAGTTATGTGTTCACATGGGTATGGGACTATGTGTTCACATACGGATTGAGGATGATACTTGGGATTGAGCTGAGTCGATGAGATTTGATTTGAGGCCGTGAGATCGGTGATATAGCAGGGTTCGTATCTTAGATACGACATGACGTTGTAGCGGGTCCTTGACGTAGTGTTTCACACACGTCCATGCATACGTAGGCGGTATCAGTATGGTACTAGACGTAGATCAGTACCCCGATCATGATATTTGATAAAGAGGATACCAGGTGAATAGTATGATGAATGTGATATTGAACCGTACCCAGATTGGGATGCCGTACGACGGATTTACGTACGAGCTATATTGATGATTGATCCGCACTCTTGACTTGGGACGCCTGATTATAGATATGGTATCGGATATGATATTATTGAGGCGGGATCACCGACTATACATATACAGGTATGTATATGTATCGACTCAGATGATAGGCGGTTTCCTTACCTGTAGTTCAGCTTGTTAGTTCAGCCGTATAGTTTAGTGTAGTTGTTAGATTAGATTAGACTTCTTACCTATTTCAAAAGCTAATGAATCGTGGGCATTTTTAAAGGCAGCTCAAGGGAATCTACGGATATTTCAAAAACGACGTATCTTTTCATAAAAACACCGTAGCCCCTATTTTCAAAGCCCCATGATTCGTGTTATTTCAAAAGGCACCATTTGTAGGACTTATATTAGATTATTGCAGATTAGTTATCGTTGTGTCTAGTATTCAGCTCCCGCACATTATTGTTGTTCGCTCTGCCTCGCATATTTATTTTGCTGCATATTCCATTATTGATATCATGTTGTTAGGACACCAGCACCATTACCGATGATGCATATGTACCACATACACCTACCTGCCGGCTCACACACATCTTCATCGGTAATTGCCATGTCACGTACACTTTAGAGAATATAATTGCTTGACTTAGATTGTTAGCTAGTAGTGTTGACATGATATTAGTGTACTCCCCTTATATGTCATATTAGACATTGTAGTTATTACCTACCACTTCATGCATACTGTTATTCAGTTGTTCATGCCTGGTTCATTATCATTGACATATGCACTTGTGATGATTTCTTGAGATTTATGATATTTCTGGATTTCGGGGAAAGCCGCAAAATTTACAACTTATGATCTTTTAAAATATAAAATGTTGCGGTTTTCTAGTGATGTAAAGTGTCGTCCACCATGAGTTTGCTGTGGTTTTGGAGATCCGTGTCGAGGAGTGGAGGAACCGTCATGGGTACATGGTGGGCCCGGTATGGTACCCCGGGGCAAGAGGAATGTGGTGTTGACGTTGAGCCTGGCTGGGGAGCACTACCTACCGGTGATATTACCCGACGCGTCGGATATCCGGAGGATACCGTCGTGGTCTTGAGATGGATGGTAGGGGCCGGTCTGGACTGACGGCGCCCTAGATATTGAGATTGAGACATTGATATTTCGAGACAGTGAGATTTATGTTTTGTGTCGATGCTAGACACTGTTGATACTGATTTCATTATGATACCTCAGTTTAAAAATACGAAAGAAATCTCACTAATTTATGAAAACAGTTTCTTCATTTACATGTATTCTGTTTCATGCATTCATACCTCATTCATATGATATATTGCTACCTGAGGCACTGACACGGGCATGTGATTACACTCGGGTGAGATATTACCCTAGACATTGTCATAGGCTGCCTGTTATACATATATTTGAGGACATATTATGATCATTGACCTAGGATTGCGTTATTTATGCGATTTCTGTGCGTAAATATTTTTCTATTCACGAGTTGGCAACTCACCCCCGTTGTGCCCCAGTTTCTTGCAGGTTTGCCGTACAGGTTTCATTACGGCTTTACGGGCTCAGTTTCATTCGGGTGACTTGCTAGTAGGTGGGTTTTTCTTGTATCGTACCCATCATATTACATTGTATAATATTATTCCGTTGTATCTAGTAAATTCCATCAACCAAACATGTATCTATTGAGATAGAGACCAGTGTTGTTTATTCTTTCGACCTTAGAGTCGCTCGTTATATTTCTGGTGGTTTGAGTTCCCTTTTGAGTTTATGATCCTCGCCGTTAGCGTTGTATATTATATTGCTTGTGTGGTTGTGACCGTCGATTGACGAAGAGCTAGCTCCCGCTTGGGGATGCCTTTTATTGATTTCGTATACTATTCATGTTGTATCCCGTTTGGGAGCCAGTATTTACAAAGGAGACTCTGCCGAAATTTTCAGTAAATTTTTGATGTTTTTAGAAACCCGTATAATTCGGCTTATGCTATTAAAACTACTTGATTTAAATTGGTTTTTCCTACTCTCTACTACTTTTCTTGGTTTGGATTTCTGGGTTTTCGGTTTACTTAGATTACGTACGTCTCGAGACGTTCGTAGTTTAAGTGCCGGTCATGTTCCGTACTTTCGGGTCGTGACAAAGTTGGTATCAGAGCGTTAGGTTTTAACTTTCGGAGCGTAGGATGACCCTTGGTTGATGGAATAGGTGACTAAAGTAGAGTGACGTACTGTTGGTATGTTCCGCGGCATATTTACGACACGCCACTCCACTTATGAAGCCTTAGGATGTACATTTCCTTGTTTAGTATTATATTCCTTCCTGATCTAGCCTCGTCGGTACCAGTTTGGTTTTGCTGCTACGGTTACAGGCAGGGAGAGCTACGGCTAGAGTTGCGGTCAGCACAAGCTCATCACGAACGAGGACTGACCAGGGCGAAATTCCGGTGACACACGATTGCAGAGATGTGTCTTTTTACTGTGTTTCCGCGCCACGAGCGTTTGGCGGATCGCCTTTATGAGGTTACTCGGATGTGCTGATCGACACTAGAGGATTGAGCCACTGACAGAGGCCAGCCAGATTTTGATGACCGTTGGTGTGTTGCTTACTCCTGATGATTGAGGCACTGTTCAGCGTGCAGACGAGCGAGCCAGTTATTGCTGCGAACGACGAGATATTTCCCAGATGCTAGAATTAATGCAGGACGAGTTGTACTAAGAGATGATAGGAGGTCGCTAGTCATCAAGGATGAATGACTAGGACATGTGGATCGTTCGCCTACCCCGATGCGAGGTCATCAGATAGATTGATTCCAGCTAGAGACGACTTCATGCGGAGACGTTGGGAGTCGACAGAGATGATCGAATGTCAGAAACCTATTATTCCAAGTTTAAAGTAGTCGGAAAGACATGCAGGCAATTCTATGGTCTCTCTAGAAGAATGAAACACTAACTCGACTTAATGACCGTGTGAAAGCCTTTGAACCTTCGGGTTTGCGGCAGTTCTACGGCGCCATTAGTGAGGCTTGGGTTTGCCCTTCTACGGCTGGACCACCGATGCTGTGGTATGTACTCGATACTATTAAACTGTGCCCAAGAGGTTGAGCTCTTGGGGGATTATGAGGTTTTGACGACTCGATCGGATGACTCGACTTAATTCGGATGCTAGGTGGTGAGATGCATTCTTGGGAGACTCCAGATACGAGGATAGTCGTTGGAGCTCAGTCCATGCAGCCGCGACGAGACGAGTCCAAAGCAGACGACATTAGAGAAAAGTGAAGTAAGAGGTTCGTACCAGATCTAGATGAGATGACGTTCCACTCCGCCGACATCAGAGATGCGATGCGCATGCCGAGGCAGAGTATTGGATATACCTTCCAGAAGGAGTCGCGATGGGTATGCAGCCGTTACAGAGCAAGATGCAGATATTGGAAAGGACAATGACTTCCGGACAGTTGGCAGAGACGAGACATGGAAGAGACCGTGAGCAGGATTCCTTCCAGGACACTGCTGCAATGATACTTGCACCCAGGATCAGATGTGTCACGTACATTCAGAGAGCCAGAGGCCGACGCCGGTGATATGCTGTTTTATGAGTGGTCGCGATGATTGACCAAGAGATGACCAGAGAAGTGCCAGAACGGAATCGTCCCCGTTAGCACACCTGACAGGGCCGATGAGCCGATGGACCGAAAGATTGGTAATTCACAGTGAAGACCTTGACCCAGGAGTGGTCATGGTTACGCACACCAGCAGGACAGAGTTCATGATCATCGATGAGACGTCCCACTAGTGACCGCGACAGTTGGCCGAGATTCTTAGAGAATGCACTTGAGCGGTACTATTCCGCCATTATCGATTTCGATGTTTTGGGTGATTTATTCGCATGATTTGATTTTGATGATTGAGAATTTACGATTCTTGCACAGTATTGCACTTGATATCGTTTTCGTGCTTGGGTTTCACATGTTTTTGATTTTACGGTTTCAGACATTTGAGTTGATTTTGTGCGTATGCACGCACACGATTTCGTTCCTGCACTCTGTATAGTTCATATATGCTTGCAGTGCAGTGATACGCCTTTTGTGCACTTAGATGCACTGGACTTCGATTTCGATTGTGATACTCGATATTTGTTTTGGGCACCTTGTGCACCTGCTTGATTTTGCGCACGTTCGGCGCTTGATATTGGATTTCATGATTTCGTGCACGATGGATGCACCTGATTTGAATTTTCGCGCATGTCTTGAGATGCGATTTTGGTGCACACCAGATGCACTAAATCGAGATTTTTCGAGCATGTCAGATGCACCTGATTTTGCTGTCAGGCACACATGTTTCCTACGACAGATGTTTCGTGCACACCCGATGCACTTAGATGTTGTTTCTGTGCGCATGTATGGCACATTCATGGATTTTGATTTCCGTGCGCACCAGACGCACGTAGCATTCATGTGCATATTTTAGAATTGATTTCGTATAGAGCAGTACGTTTTTATGATATTGCTATGTGTTTTCGTACTGAGCAGGACTAGTCAGAGGACAGTAATATATTTTGCATGCATTGATAGTTATTGAAGGGATTTCCAAAAAGCGAGCTATAGCCTCAGTATTTACCTACGTGTCTGATATGACACGAAATGTTTAAAACAAGGAGACCCTTCTAAATTGTTTCCAAAACGGCGGAACATACATTTCAAACAAAGGTATATATGTATATAGTTATTTTCTTATGATAGACGTCCGCCACTGTGCAGTGTTATACGCGTTGCACAACGACTTAAAGAGATTTGGCATGCATTTCCTTTAGATACTTACAGATATAGATTCGATATTTACATGTATAGTTTCGAGTTATGTCATATTGGTTTTGATTTGGATTTGGCATTGATGTCTTCTCCATGACTCCGATGATTGCGGGATGCTTGACGGAGTTTTGATTTGAGTTATATGCTCATTTTTCAAGCGCATGCGCTGCGCTACGATTTGTTTTATGTATTTATAATTTCGGAGCCCCGACGACTTGATGGGTTTTCTTAGATGTTTTAGTATTTGGGGGAGTTTGAATTTAAATTCGGGGACCGAATTTCTTTAAGGGGGGAAGATTGTAACGCTTTGAAAACCGTTTCGGTGAAATTTCGAAAAAAATCGGTGAAATAAAGGGGTTTTCTGTAAAAATGTCAAAATACAAATATCTTATTATAAAAATTAAATATATATATTCTAGCTATGTAATTGATATTATTTGGTGTTTATTGAGCCGCTGGTGAAAATTCAAATTTTCTGAAAAAAATATTATTTTATTATTATTTTAAGCCGTCACTAATACATTTAATTAGGGAAAATTACAAATTGGAATGAGTTGAAACAAATTTTGTGTATCATAAAACATTAAATAAAAATTTATCATGTGGTTTTTGGAACGAAATCATTTGCCAAAACGGTTTAGAAATTATTGAAGAAAAAAAGGCTTTTTTTTAGCGTAAATGGATGTTTGGGGTATTGTATTTATCATTTTTCATCACCCCACACCCGTGCCCACACTCACACACCCCCACTTACTCCTCCCCTTAGCCAAATTCAGCAGCCCTCACTTTTTCCCCACTTGGTTTGCAAAGGAAAAAGAAATGAAAAGAAATAAAAGAAAAGATTAGAAAATAGATAAAGTAGTTAGACTTTGACCTTACCTTGACCTTGACTTTCCTCCCTTGCATTTTCCTCACCTCCCTCTCTCTCCCCTCACCCACTTCTGGCCGAAATTCTCAGCCCCCAACAGCAGCCCCTCCCTCCCTCTTCTCCTCTCATTTTCCATCAAAAAATTCACCCATTTCCATCAAAAATCAAAGCTAAAATCCAAATCCAAGCCCTACCCATTTTTCCTTAGCCTATCTAGCATGGATCTTGGTGAAAAGTTTGCATTTTGGAGACAAGTTTTATGTTGATCTCAAGATGGTTATGAGGTATAAATCTTGTTCTTTTTTTGAGTTGTTTGTTATTACTTTAAATTATGTTAATGAAAGGTTTAGTTTAGATTTTAAATTTAGAGTCCAAATTCAAGATTAGGGTTTATGAAATTGAAGTGGGGTTTTGTTTTGGAGTTGAATGGTGATCAATTGTGCATGGTTATGTGATGTATTTTGTATCTTAGGGCATGCAAAATGTAATCTTGTTGCTTAGTGCTAATTGTAACATTAAAATATCCAATTTAGCTTTATTTAAGCAAACTAGTTTTTAGCTTTTGGTTCCAAATGGGTGATTTAAAATCTAATTTAGGTTTTGATGACTTTATTAACATTTTAATTTTTTGTTTAGCAATTTAGATCATGCAAAACCAAGCTTAATTGATGAATTGTGAATTTTGCTATAAAAGGTGTTAAAAATTTATATTTTTGCAAACTAGGATTTTGGAAATGAGGCAAATTTATGAGAATAAATTATAGAAATGGTTTATATGACTTAGTTATGATATTTAGTGGATATTGTGGTCGCTAAATTTGTTTAAACATCGTGTTTTGTACAAAAACGGCGAATTGTGCTTGCTAGATTTTCGGAAAAATGACTTTTTAAGTGAAATTGGCGTTTTTGTGAGTTTAACCTAGTTTATATTAAAATTAGTGTTCGTGATTGTACAAATGAGTGTGATTGGATTTTCTCGATGGTTTGACGTTCGTACATCGACATCGAGGGTTGGTTTGACTATTCCTGCATGCGTGGGCGATAGGTTTGGACCTATGCGTGATACGCGTGCCGATTTGATTTTCGTATGCCGTTTCGGTTTCGAATTTAGTTTTAATGTGATATGGTACGTTATGATATGTAGGTACCCCCATGTGGACTTCGAGACGACAAGCAAGCGCGTGGCGACGTCGGCACCAGCTAGCGAGGACTAGGTGAGTAGATTTATATCTACGGGGAGAAGTCGGGTGGATGGCGTATAGCACCCCCGCAGTCCGTGGTGGTGTATACGGATGCGTATACACACCAACAATTATTATATGTTATTTGGGATTAATAACGATGCTTAGGATGGATATTGGTGTGTTGGATTACTTTAGTGTTGCGAACCCTAGGGTAGTGTTACACACATACATACACATACATACTTGCATACATTCCTATTGATATGTGCTCATGGGATTCTTTATAGTTATGTGTTCACATGGGTATGGGACTATGTGTTCACATACGGATTGAGGATGATACTTGGGATTGAGCTGAGTCGATGAGATTTGATTTGAGGCCGTGAGATCGGTGATATAGCAGGGTTCGTATCTTAGATACGACATGACGTTGTAGCGGGTCCTTGACGTAGTGTTTCACACACGTCCATGCATACGTAGGCGGTATCAGTATGGTACTAGACGTAGATCAGTACCCCGATCATGATATTTGATAAAGAGGATACCAGGTGAATAGTATGATGAATGTGATATTGAACCGTACCCAGATTGGGATGCCGTACGACGGATTTACGTACGAGCTATATTGATGATTGATCCGCACTCTTGACTTAGGACGCCTGATTATAGATATGGTATCGGATATGATATTATTGAGGCGGGATCACCGACTATACATATACAGGTATGTATATGTATCGACTCAGATGATAGGCGGTTTCCTTACCTGTAGTTCAGCTTGTTAGTTCAGCCGTATAGTTTAGTGTAGTTGTTAGATTAGATTAGACTTCTTACCTATTTCAAAAACTAACGAATCGTGGGCATTTTTAAAGGCAGCTCAAGGGAATCTACGGATATTTCAAAAACGACGTATCTTTTCATAAAAACACCGTAGCCCCTATTTTCAAAGCCCCATGATTCGTGTTATTTCAAAAGGCACCATTTGTAGGACTTATATTAGATTATTGCAGATTAGTTATCGTTGTGTCTAGTATTCAGCTCCCGCACATTATTGTTGTTCGCTCTGCCTCGCATATTTATTTTGCTGCATATTCCATTATTGATATCATGTTGTTAGGACACCAGCACCATTACCGATGATGCATATGTACCACGTACACCTACCTGCAGGCTCACACACATCTTCATCGGTAATTTCCATGTCACGTACACTTTAGAGAATATAATTGCTTGACTTAGATTGTTAGCTAGTAGTGTTGACATGTTATTAGTGTACTTCCCTTATATGTCATATTAGACATTGTAGTTATTACCTACCACTTCATGCATACTTTTATTCAGTTGTTCATGCCTAGTTCATTATCATTGACATATGCACTTGTGATGATTTCTTGAGATTTATGATATTTCTGTATTTCGGGGAAAGCCGCAAAATTTACAACTTATGATCTTTTAAAATATAAAATGTTGCGGTTTTCTAGTGATGTAAAGTGTCGTCCACCATGAGTTTGCTGTGGTTTTGGAGATCCGTGTCGAGGAGTGGAGGAACCGTCACGGGTACATGGTGGGCCCGGTATGGTACCCCGGGGCAAGAGGAATGTGGTGTTGACGTTGAGCCTGGCTGGGGAGCACTACCTACCGGTGATATTACCCGACGCGTCGGATATCCGGAGGATACCGTCGTGGTCTTGAGATGGATTGTAGGGGCCGGTCTGGACTGACGGCGCCCTAGATATTGAGATTGAGACATTGATATTTCGAGACAGTGAGATTTATGTTTTGTGTCGATGCTAGACACTGTTGATACTGATTTCATTATGATACCTCAGTTTAAAAATACGAAGGAAATCTCACTAATTTATGAAAACATTTTCTTCATTTACATGTATTCTGTTTCATGCATTCATACCTCATTCATATGATATATTGCTACCTGAGGCACTGACACGGGCATGTGATTACACTCGGGTGAGATATTACCCTAGACATTGTCATAGGCTGCTTGTTATACATATATTTAAGGACATATTATGATCATTGACCTAGGATTGCGTTATTTATGCGATTTCTGTGCGTAGATATTTTTCTATTCACGAGTTGGCAACTCACCCCCGTTGTGCCCCAGTTTCTTGCAGGTTTGCCGTACAGGTTTCATTACGGCTTTACGGGCTCAATTTCATTCGGGTGACTTGCTAGTAGATGGGTTTTTCTTGTATCGTACCCATCATATTACCTTGTATAATATTATTCCGTTGTATCTAGTAAATTCCATCAACCAAACATGTATCTATTGAGATAGAGACCAGTGTTGTTTATTCTTTCGACCTTAGAGTCGCTCGTTATATTTCTGGTGGTTTGAGTCCCCTTTTGAGTTTTTGATCCTCGCCGTTGGCGTTGTATATTATATTGCTTGTGTGGTTGTGACCGTCGATTGACGAAGAGCTAGCTCCCGCTTGGGGATGCCTTTTATTGATTTCGTATACTATTCATGTTGTATCCCGTTTGGGAGCCAGTATTTACAAAGGAGACTCTGCCGAAATTTTCAGTAAATTTTTGATGTTTTTAGAAACCCGTATAATTCGGCTTATGCTATTAAAACTACTTGATTTAAATTGGTTTTTCCGACTCTCTACTACTTTTCTTGGTTTGGATTTCTGGGTTTTCGGTTTACTTAGATTACGTACGTCTCGAGACGTTCGTAGTTTAAGTGCCGGTCATGTTCCGTACTTTCGGGTCGTGACAGTCCCATCATTTAAATTTACGTAAGCATCACAGATAAATACAACGTACGCTTATGCCATCCGCATTCGCCTCGATGTCCCCTCGTGCACCGTTAGGTTAGGTAACTAATGGCAGAGCGGAGCAGTGCTAGCGCGGGTGTAAAACATAAGCAACGTCTATATAATATATCATATATACTATATCCAGTATCTATCTCAACATATCAAATGATCACATCACAGATATCGCAGCAGAAAACAACATATGAAATATTGGATATAGTAGGATTTCCGTGTTTTAAATTAAGCCTGTATAAAACACGGATTCCACGGTCGTGATGAATAGCCAATCCCACACCCCTAGACCCGTACGAGAGCGGCAAGCAACCCTACCAATTCAAGATTTAGGAGACCCGGTCTCAACTCCTCGAGATGGTCTCCCACTAAACCCTAGAACCCGGTTACTTCTGCTCCCTGAGGTGGGTCTATCCTAATGCGGAAAAGTAAATAATATACAATAGTGACATCATCCTCAATCGGAAGTGCCCCAATAAAAGAATATTACATACAATGAATTTTACATGAATGAAAATGAAAAACTCTCATCTCACATAAAACCCCCGGCTATTCAAACACGACGATCCAATATAATATATCACAGCAACACATAACATCACATGTCATCAACGTAAGTAAATATGAGTATCCCAATGGTCGTTGACATATAGAAACGAAACCGGCGATACACCACATAATACACTTAAGGTCGCAGAAAAGAAAGTGAAAAACTACAACAGTTGGAATCCGCAACCACCTTAGACACCGCATGCCTAACCAAATAAATTCCTTAGACATCGCATGCCAAACAATTATAAACCCCGCATTTTAGTCTCGATCTCGAAAACAATTTTCAATATCTAGTCGGGTAATTCAACAAGATTCCCGACATCCTGATCGAATGCTCGTCGGAAACTTTAGTAGACGGCCGCACCCCCCGATGCCATCGACGAAGTGCAATAAGGCGGAACACCGCTGCCGCGAGCACCCAAACGGATGCTTTTGGCGACGGGGTTCTCCTATAGTTACTTGGTCGGGGCTATGGGGCATCGCTATCTATTAAGTTTACCCAGCGAGTATCCGCATCGCTACGTGATTGCGACTGACTTTTGATCACATCAAAATCCCGTGGCAACCGATCAAATGAGACTAAACTGCTAGATTAATAAAATTCAAACTAGTTATCTCATAACTACTTGTGGATTCCAAAATTTGTATCCCATCACATTATATCCGGACGACGTTAAACTTTTCGATCGATTCCTCAAAGTCCCACAATTTCCCGACAACTCAACACTTGAGCACAGTTTTAATAATACCCAGAAGATGCCACAATACCTATGAACCAGCCGTAGAAGGGTCAAACCAACGCCTCACATGTGACAACGCTGAACTAACACAAACCCTAGGGTTTAGTGGCGGTTCTGACGGTCACATATTCGAGTTAAGGTTTCGTTCTTCTATAGGGTCCACGGAATTACTTGCATATTTTTCCGAATACGTTAAACTTGAAAAAAATGGGTTTTTGACATTCGATCGAAATTTTTAACTTCTTCTAGACAATATATGAATAACCCGAAAGAATGTTAAAACTACGAATACAAAACACTCCGAATTGTTTATAGTGTAAGATTAAATCACATGCAAAATTAGCAAAAATAAACAACACCTGAAACATCAAAACCAAGCCACTGGAACACAGTCAAAATTTCATGGGATTCTGCTCAGATTTGGCCGAGATCACATAGGTTGGGGCCGACTAATTTTTCTCAGAATGGCCTCAAATTTTGTCAGTGTTCATGTTATATCACATATAGCACTCTGTATTTGTTTAAAACATTTTTTGACAATTATTTAAAATCGACAGAAACTGGATTTCGTAGTTTCAAGTTTCGAAGTTGTTTCGGATTCGTAATCTTAACAAAATCCGTATAAATTTCTAGTATCGCTCTGATACCACTGTAGGGTTACCTAATACGGCAGCAAGGTTTCGGGAGGCATCGTCCATGCCAAATTCAAAAATTTTCCGTTTTAGCTAACTCTAACTAAGAATCATTAAATAGAAATCGACGGAATATAAAATGCAAACACTTTGCAAGTCTAGTGAGCAAGGAATACAACCTTTGTAGACCGGTCCTTCACTTCAATAGCTCCGTGTAGTAGTCCCTTCGCTGCGATCGTGAACTCCGGACTCTAGAGAGGCTCCCATGAAGAAACGAACATGCTTGCTTTGATGTCTTCGAGGCCAAAGATGATCTACGTCGAGAAGACACTAACCCAAGCTATCTCTTCACTAATTATGAAATTAGTGAAGCAAACACCCTATACAAAATGGCAAGTAGTAGAGGATGATGAAGTAGGAAGTGGGCTCACTTTAGATTTGATTTTCTCACATTTTTTCTCATACCTCCATTGAAGCTAGAAAGCTTTTTGAGGAAGAAGAAGAAGAGTGAACTCATATGAAAAATAATGATCCTCATCCAAATGAATTATTGCAACTATGGGTGAGTTACGCCCTTATTCCTAACTCATGTAGAGAATAAACTAAGGTCTAAGGTTAAGTGTTGGGTTAACAAATATCCTAGCCAAAACAAAAAAGTGGACTTGGTCAAAGATTACTACAAGCTTCTACAAGCTTTCATCCATGACAAAATACCACCTTTTGTAATTACCAAAATAAATAAAAACCCTAACTTAACTCTAGCATGGTTTAAGTCTCATACACCCATCTTGCATGTATCATCAAGCATGACATATAATTATGTACACAAATATATATCACATATACACTTATGCACAATCTGGTGAGAAAAGAATCATAAGTGAGCTAATACTAGTTAATGTAATGCAATATATAAAATATATAATTATACATTAGATTATCAAATCAACTCTTGATTTGATAATCCGGCTATATCACATATAACCGACTAATATCATTTATAACAACTTATCGTATCAACACATGATCCGATAACCCGGCTATATTGCAAATAACCGACCAATGTCACAAATCGCGAGAATAGATTACGGTATCTCATATCGTATCAATCATGGTCCCGCACATATCACATAAGTTCTCCAACTCCGTTTCGCTTGACCCAGGAAACCCTTGTGTAGGATTCTAAAGACTCGTCAATACGCCGGCAGTACGTGATGATCATGTCAAACACCCACAAGCCGCAAGCGGTCTGCTAAACATAACGGCCACCCGGGTATTGAGCGATCAGAAGATCAACAAGCAAGCCTGCTCACACTTCTGCGAATCCAATCAGTAACACTACCGTAGAGTCCGGTCTCTTCGTCTTATATGTCGCATATCTCTTTAGGGGTGGTAAACGTCAGATCCCAGTAACTCGATAAGTCGTGTCGATATGAAGCTCATAACGGGTCGATAAACAACTGATAACACTTACCAGTATATCTTTAAAGCAGCCCTGGCCAGGGACTTCCTGTTATAGCCAATCGAGCACAGCGCAACATCAACCCCCAATACCGGGAGAGACGAAACCCCTCCTATCGCTTATTGCCTCCATGTGATTCGGGACTGTACCCAAAAGCCACCGTTTTGCACGTTCTCCTGAACGAGTAAGGTGGAAATCAAAGCACAATGGGAATCACACTAGACTGTATGACGATCTCGGGTCTACATACTAACCAGTACTAGTGTCACTAGAGAACTGCCATCTGACGATAGGTATAATACCATCCGGGAGTTCTCGTTGAGTCCGTCTTGTGTACCCAGACTCTACTGAGCACCCATATACTATCTCTGATCTCAAACACCAATGGATATGGGATCATCCATCGCCCATTTACATGGGTCGATAAGCTATACGCTAGTCTACTCTGGTATATCGATGCCCTGTCTCGATAAACCTATAACTAGGAACATTTGAAGGATGTACTCAGCGACTACTCTGTCCCTACTAGTACGATCTGCATCATAGTCCTGGTAGTCAAGTACTCATCCTAAGGGCTTTATCAACATATAACATAGAGACAATCAGAGAACATGTTAAGATAAAGTGCAACCAGATAGCATACTATCATGTCGAGCAAGAAAGTCCTCTCTATATATGTCCAAGCAACCACTACAATATACATCGTATGTACAGTAATGTCCTCTAGGGCATACATATAACTAACACTTTATATATATGTCCAAGCATCACTATAATATACATCAATGTACAATAATAGCCTCTATGGCATACATATCCCAAACAATCTCCCACTTGCACTAAGGCCAGCTGTTGTTGTATCTCATACCCAACATCCTAAATAGTCTCTCGAATTTCTCCTAGGAAAAGGCCATCGTGAGTGGATCCGCAGTGTTATCCTTCATGTTAACTCTCCTGACCTCGATCTCCCGTCGATCTACTGTCTCCCGGATCAGGTGGTACCGCCTAAGAATATGTCTGGATCGCTGATGGGACCGGGGTTCCTTGGCCAAAGCCACAGCTCCATTGTTATCACAATACATGTTAGTTATATGTATGCCCTAGAGGCCATTACTGTACATACGATGTATATTGTAGTGGATGCTAGGACATATATAGGGAGGACTTTCTTGCTCGACATGATAGTATGCTATCTGGTTGTACTTTATCTTAACATGTACTCATATTGTCTCTATGTTACATGTTGATAAAGCCCTTAGGATATGTACTCGACTACTGGGACTATGATGAGATCATACTAGTGGGGCCACGGTAGTCGACGAGTACATCTTATAACTGTTCCTAGTCGAGGGTGTATCAAGACAGGGCATCGATATACCAGAGTAGACTAGCGTATACGCATCTTGACCGATATGATGGGCGATGGATGATCCCATATCCATCGGTGTTTGACATCAAGGATGGTGTACGGGTGCTCAGTGGAGACTGGATACACTGGACGGACTCGCCGAGAACTCCCAGATGGTATTATACCTTACGTCAGATGGCAGTTCTCAGGTGACACTGGTACAGAGTAGTCTGTTGACCCGAGATTGTCATAGAGTCTTGTGTGATTCCCATTGTTCTTTGATTTCCATCATACCACGTCCAAGAGGACGTGCAAAAAGGTGGCTTTTGTGTACAGTCCCGAATCACATGGAGGCAATGAGCGATAGGAGGGGATTCGTCTCTCCCGGTATAGGGAGTTGATGTTGTGCTGTGTTCGATTGGCTATAACCGGAAATCCCTGGCCAGGGTTGTTGAGATCTACTGGTAAGTGTTATCAGTAGTTTCTCGAACTGTTATAGACCTGATATCGACACGACTTATCGAGCTACTGGGGTCTGACGTTTACCACCCCTAGGCAAGATATGCGACATATCAGACGTCGAGACCGGACAGTACGGGAGTGTTACTGATTGGATTCATAGGAGAATGTACAGGCTTGCTTGTTGATCTTCTGAGCGCTCAATACCTGGGTGGCTGTTACGTTTAGCTGACCATTTGCAGCTTGTGGGTGTTTGATATGATCATCACCTACTGCCGGCGTATTGACGATTCTTTAGAGTCCTACACAGAGGTTTCTTAGCTCAGGCAAAACGGAGTAGGAGCACATATGTGATATGTGCGGGACCGAGGATAATGCGGTATATGATACCGTATTGGATTCTCGCGAAATGAGATATCGGCCGGGTATATGTGATATAGCCGGGTCATCGTATTAGTCGGTTATTTGTGAAATTGCCGGATTATCGGATCAAGTGTTGATTTAATAATTTAATGTATAAAAATATATATGATATATTAAATTATATTAACTCATATTAGCTCACTAAAAGATTCATTTTCTCACAGGATAATACATTGATATATATATGCGATATATGTTAATTGTATTATTTTCTATTGTTACAAAATATATTGTACATGTGATATATAATATTGTAACATGTTAGGGTTACAAATTTAACAATGGTTTAGGGTTTAAACTTGGTTAGGGTTTGGATTAGGGTTAGCTTTTGCATGAAGCTTCCATGAAGCTTCATGAAGCTTTGACTTTATGGTTTCTTGATATTTTTGTGAGATATTATGTTAACCCAATCCAAACCATTAACTCTAGTTAACTCTCTACAAGGGTTAACTCTTTCATGATTAACCCTTGGTTTGATTTGTAACCACTACAATAATTTATTGTTCATCACAAAAGGATTAAGTTATCATCTTCATTCATCTTCTTCTTCCTTGAGTTCCTTTTTGAAAAAGCTTTCTTTTGTGATGAAAGTGAGTGAGAAAAAGATTATAAATGAGAGCAAAAATTCTACTTCATCATCCTCTTCTATCCTTGCCATTTAGATGAGGGTGTTCACATTATTTTATGAGTGATAGCTTGTGTTAACGAAACTTCAAAGTAGATCATCTATGTTATCGAAGATCGGAAGCAAGGTTGCATCATTCTCTTCGTGAAGCCTCTCGAGAGTCCAGAACACGATGATCGCAGCGAAGGGACCTCAACACGGAGCATAAGAAGTGAAGGACCGGATCTACAAAGGTTGTAATCCCTCTCACTTAGTGTTAAAGAGTTTAACATGCATGTTTTCGCCTAAACCCTAGTTTAAAGATCCGTCTTCGGGTTGTTCGGCACGGCTAAAATATTTATCGGGCATGGTTGATGCCTCGTAGACCCATGTGAGCGTGCCTAGCATCCCTACAGTGGTATCAGAGCCAAGCTAGAGCTTTAGGCGAAGTATGGATGAAGTTTAAAGTCCGATCGAACCCGTAAAACCCCGATAATACCCTTCTCTGGATATTTTTCAAAAATGTGATTTTTTATGAATTAAAAAATGCTCAGAAAATTAAGCAGGAAAAACTAAAAATTACTGTGAAGTACGGTTCACTGAGTCAACTATTTGACCGCGGAACCGCGGCCAAACCAAGGGTTTGGCGGCTGTGCCGCGGCCAAAATTATGACTTAGTCCCTGGAATTTCATGAATTTATTCTTAGGTCCTTTCTTGGCAATTTTTTCTAGGAATTTTTTAATTCCACTCAAGTGTTCAGAGTTCTAGGGTTTTATTGGGGACTCGATGATTCAATCGGATAATTTAACTTCGTTTAGTTTTGTCCGGGTAATTTTTAGAAACTGTTAAAAAGTTCGAACGGATATCAATAACTCACTTTTTCCACAGTCGGAAAATTTTTCAAAAGTTGGATTTTTTCTCGAGTTTAAGAATGTTCTAAGTCGTGCAAGTAACGCGGTGGACCCTCTAGAAGACAACAAACCTTAACTCGGTTATGTGACCGTCTTGAACTGCCTCTAAACCTTAGGGTTTGCGGCAGTACGGCGTGCCACATGTGAGGCGTTGGCTTGACCCTTCTACGGCTGGACCATTGGTACTGTGGCATGTGATGGATGTTATTAAACTGATTTCAAGTGTTGAGATAAATTGGGGAAATCTTGGGTGTTTGATTATTCGATCGAAAGTTTAACATTGTCTATTTATCTGGAATATGATACAATATTTGGAATCCACAATTAGTTATGAGATAACTAATTTGAATGTTATAAATTTAGCAGTTCAGTCTCAAATGATCGGTTGCCACGGGATTTTGATCCGATCAAAAGTCCGTCGCAATCACGTAGCGTACACGGATACTCGCCGGGTAAACTTAATAGATAGCCATGCCCCATAGCCCCGACCAAGTGACTGTAGGAGAACCCCGTCGCCGAAAGCATCCGTTCGGGAGCTCGCGGCAGCGGTGTTCCGCCTTAGTGCACTTCATCGACGGCATCTAGGGGTGCGGCCGTCTACTAAAGTTTGCGACGAGCATTCGATCAGGATATCGGGAATCTTGTTGAATTGCCCGACTTGATATTGATAAGAGTTTTCGATAATGAGACTAAAATGTGGGGTTTATAAATGTTAGGCATGCGATGTCTAAGGAATTCATTTGGTTAGGCATATGATGTCTAAGTAGGTTGCGGATTCCAACTGTTGTAGTTTTACACTTTCTTTTATGTGACCGTAAGTGTAATATGTGATATCGCCGGTTTCATTGCTATATGTCAACGACAATTGCGATACGAATGTTTACTTACGTTGATGACATATGATGTTATGTGTTGCTGGATATGTTATATTGGATCGTCGAGTTTGAATAGCCGGGGGTTTTATGTGAGATGAGAGTTTTTCATTTTCATTCATGTAAAATTAAATGTATGTAATATTCTTTTATTGGGGCACTTCCGGGATGAGGTTGCTGTCACCATTTGTATATTATTTACTTTTCCGCATTAGGTAGACCCAAGGCGGGGAGCACAAGTAACCGGGTTCTGGGGTCCAGTGGGAGACCATCTCAAGGAGTCGAGACCGGGTCTCCTAATCCTAGAATTGGCAGTGTTTCTTGCCGCTCTCGTAGGGGTCTAGAGATGTGGGTTTGGCTATTCATAGCGACCGTGGAATCCGTGTTTTATAAAGGCTCGTATTGAAAACACGGACGTCCTAGTATATCCAATATTTCATATATGTTTCTTCTGCTGCGATATCTGTGATGTGATCATTTGATATGTTGTGATAGATACTGTATATAGTATATACGATATATTATATAGACGTTACTTATGTTTTACACCCGCGCTAGCCCTGCCCCGCTCTGCCGTTAGTTACCTAACCTAACGGTTCACGAGGGGACATCGAGGCGAATGCGGATGGCATAAGTGTACGTCGTATTTATCTGTGATGTTTAGGTGACTTAAATGATGGGACTTCATTAATATGATTAATGAAAGAAAAGAAACCTAGGATGTTGTAGAAACTTGTTTAAAAACTGGTAGCTCTAGTTCTTGCTTTGCATTTAGGTGTTCCTTGTAGAACATTCAGCACTTTATTCGATAAGGAAAGAGCCGAGATCCCTTCACCGGGAGTGACCTCTTTAGCGAAACTAGAAGATGCTACAAACTCGGTTTGTCTTTTGATTGCTTCTATAGTTCTTGCTTTGCACAGTGATATTTGTGAAATATCCTGCACCTTATTCGATAAGGAAAGGGCCGACGATCCCTTCACCGGGAGTGACCCCTTTAGCAAAACTAGAAAAGCCTAAAAAACACTCCAATTAAAAATCATTTGATTCTACAACGATATCAAGTTCATTACACAAAGGGTTTTCTTAAAAAACCGTCGTAGCTCTCCGTCATTTCAGATATGTACTACTTAGTATTCGTGCTGCGGTAGTTTGGCATTCGTCAAGGCGTAGTGTGCGGTAGCTAACTAGTATTTATCTGTTTATGCATATGATGCAGATTGGATTAGGGTATTCGTACGGCATTGTTTGGCATTCGTCAAGGGTCGTGCCGGTGGGTTTAATTCAATCAAGAAATGTACGGGTTGAACTTGACTAGTGGACTATGGGTTGTTTGGCATTCGTCAAGGTCATAGAACGCTAGGGGTAAAATATTATTGGGAATTTCAAGTGTTGAAATTTGCAATGAGATTGCATACCTTCTATGAGATAGTTGGATCCCGATACCCGCTGCGAGTAAGAGTTACTCCTGGGAGAGTTTTACACATTACAATTAGTCGATCAAGTAGATGTCTAGAAAGGTGATAACGGGGTTACGCCTCTGGGAAAACGAGGTTTACTTTAATTAAGTCCGTGCGAAAGCACGGGGAACCTCCCTCAAAGTACCGACACTGGCCTGGCTGAAAGATTGGCGAACTTGTAGCGTGTAATTAATCCCGGCTAGTCTTTCCTTTTAGGGTTTGAAGGAAGATTTGATTAAAACAGTGGGAGACATCCTGATTAGATATATTAGATAACCAATCTAATCTTGCAAGAGCATTAGCTGGGAGTTTTCTTCTCTCTCTCTCCAGGTAGCGACCATATCACGCCTTAATCAAGATAATAAAACGGATGAATTGACCGAACACGCTTGCTATACTGAGATGGGGAACGTTGGTTCCTCTCCAACTTATAATTGTTATAAGACAGAGAAGGAAATTGGGGAATACCAGAATTCCCGTGCCGCCCAAACGAAGAAAGTGCATGCTGATGCATCTTCTTCGGGTGTGTTCATTACAGAGAACTGTTTCTCAGTATCCTTTACGTCCTAGGTATGAGATACCGGATCAGGATCCCGCATATGTAATCTGTTACATGGGCTGCAGAAAGGTAGAGAACTGAGAACGGGTGATAAGTTTCATGAGACAGAAAACGGTGCAAGTGTTGCAGCCAAGTCTGTTGGTCACTATCACCCTGTATTACCAGAATACATTGATTCTGAACGAATGTTATTACATACCGAACCTGATATACAACATCATATCAGTCTCTTTATTAGTAAAGAAGTGATATAATTTTGTATTGTTGGATATTGTTTTGAACATTTCCTTTATCAAGAGTTGATCGGTTCAGGCACGTTATCTAAAAGCATTAACGTTCTAAATCAAACTACAGTTCTTAGTATACAGAATACACACGAGAGGAAGAGTTCAGAAATGAACGAATCCTTCTTAAGGAATTGTAGACTAGGTTATATCAATCCGACCTGGCTAGCTAAGTTACATTTAGATGCATATTTAAAGAGTTTGAATTTACATCTTGTGAAACTTGTCAGTCATGTCACAAAGATAAGATGACCATAGCTATATTTATTGGAAACAGAGAAAGAGTTAGTGAACTCTTGGGATTGATACATGCTGATGTATGAAGGTCCCCTGTCTACACATGCCAGGACCGGTTCTTTATACTTCATTATATTCTCTGATGATCTCTCAAGATTCAGACATATGTTCCTGTTGAAACACAAGTCCGAAGCTTTTGAGATATTCACGGAATATAAGTTAGAAGTAGAGAACCAAGATACGGGTATAAGTATTATTTCCTTTGATGAGATCAAGGAGGAGAATACTTGAGCACGGAATTCCTGGACTATTCTAAAGGAGAATGAGATTCTCTCTTAGCATTACTCCTCCGAATACACCATAGCACGATGATATATCGGGGCGGAGCAATAACACCCTATGTGATATAGTGTGCTCTATGATAAGTGCTACTGAGTTTCCTATTTCCTTTTGGGAGTTATGCACTTGAGAAGCTGCATACCTATTGAATAGGGTTCCAAATCAAATCAGTTGCCTACCGCTTCATATGTGATATGTAAAGGGAAGAGCCTATATCTTAAGTTTGTTAAGATTTGGGGTTGTCCGGCCTATGTCTAAAAGCAAAATCCGGACAAGTTCGAGGCAAGGTCTGTTATGTAGAACTGGAAAGGTTCCAGCTATACAAACTATAGCAAATGATTTGATAGAACCAAAGGATTCAATAGTAACCAACGAACCTCAGCCTTTCCGCCGATCCAGTAGGGTTCCTTACCTACCTGAGAGATACTTCAGTTTCTCTATGACAGTGGGAGCGAGGATTGCATCATGAGATGATGACCCAACTAGTTTCGGGCTGGCCATCAGGAGTGGGACTCTGTAAGAATGGCTGGATTCTTACCGATCTAAGATGGAATACTTATACACCAACAAAGTATGGACTTTGGTTGCTTTATCTGAAGGGTTAAATCCCTATCAGGAGCAAGTATATCTTGAGAAGATTACTTGGTGTACATGGAAAAGTTGAGTCTTTCAAAGCTATGCATAAGTCCATCCAGATCCTACTTGCCACGGCTACGTACCATGACTACGATATCTGGTGGTTGGGTGTCATGACTGCTTTTCTAAATGATGTTTTAGAAGAGAGCGTCTATAAGTACACAGCAAGAGGGCTTCGTAGACAGTGGGAGCAGCGGAAACGTGAGCAAGATGTTTTATATGATAAAGCAGGCATCGCGGAGTTGGAACATCTGTTTTGATGTGGTAGTCAAAGAGTTTGACTTCATCAAAATGGTAGATGAACCTTGTATATACAAAAAGGTAGTAGGGAGTATGGTGGTGATCCTCGTAGAGTACGTGGATGACATACTCTTGATAAGGAAGGAGTTTCCTATGCTACGCTCGGTCAATCTCCGCTTATCATAAGGATTCTCTATATAGGATCAAGGTGATACCTCCTAAATCCTGAGTTTTGGATCTATGAGATAGATCTAAATTGGATGTTAGGATACTCACTAGTTGTAGTGAGATGGTATCAATCGATCCTGGGAAGTATCACTGGAAAGGTTCCAGGGTGATAAGAATGACTGAATGTCAGTCACAGGCGTTGACTTACCCTCAGTGGAGGGACGGTATGTTAGAAGAGTTCCAAGCTAGATACCGTGACATACTAGACGATTAAAGGCAAGATACATCGTTACCAAAGATGCTACCAAAGAGGCAGTCTGGATATATATAAGTTCATGAGATGAACTTCGTTCCTACCATTGTGTGACAATGGAGTTGTGGCTTTAGCCAAGGAACCCCCGTCCCATCAGAAATCCAGATATAATTCTTAGGCAGTATCACCTGATCATGGAGATGGTTGATCTCCAGGGAGATCAAGGTTAGGAGAGTAGACACAGAGGACAACAGCGCGGATCCACTCACAAAGGCCTTTTTCCCAGTAGAGACTTTTACGGGATGGTTGAGTATGAGATACTTCAACTACAGCTAATTGTTGGGTATGTGATACCACAACAGATGGCCCTAGTGCAAGTGGGAGATTGTTAGTTATATGTATGCCCTAGAGGCCATTACAGTACATACGATGCATATTGTAGTGGATGCTAGGACATATATAGAGAGGACTTTCTTGCTCGACATGATAGTATGCTATCTGGTTGTATTTTATCTTAACATGTACTCATATTGTCTCTATGTTACATGTTGATAAAGCCCTTAGGATATGTACTCGACTACTAGGACTATGATGAGATCATACTAGTGGGGCCACGGTAGTCGACGAGTACATCCTATAACTGTTCCTAGTCGAGGGTGTATCGAGACAGGGCATCGATACACCAGAGTAGACTAGCGTATACGCATCTTGACCCATATGATGGGCGATGGATGATCCCATATCCATCGGTGTTTGACATCAAGGATGGTGTACGGGTGCTCAGTGGAGACTGGGTACACTGGATGGACTCGCTGAAAACTCCCAGATGGTTTATACCTTACGTCAGATGGCAGTTCTCAGGAGACACTGGTACAGAGTAGTCTGTTGACCTAAGATCGTCATAGAGTCTAGTGTGATTCCCACTGTGCTTTGATTTCCATCATACCACGTCCAAGAGGGCGTGCAAAAAGGTGGCTTTTGGGTACAGTCCCGAATCACATGGAGGCAATGAGCGACAGGAGGGGATTCGTCTCTTCCGGTATAGGGAGTTGATGTTGTGCTGTGTTCGATTGGCTATAACCGGAAATCCCTGGCCAGGGTTTCTGAGATCTACTGGTAAGTGTTATCAGTAGTTTCTCGAACTGTTATAGACCTCATATCGACACGACTTATCGAGCTACTGGGGTCTGACATTTACCACCCCTAGGCGAGATATGCGACATATCAGACGACGAGACCGGACAGTACGGGAGTGTTACTGATTGGATTCACAAGAGAATGTACAGGCTTGCTTGTTGATCTTCTGAGCGATCAATACCTGGGTGGCTGTTACGTTTAGCTTACCGCTTGCAGCTTGTGGGTGTTTGATATGATCATCACCTACTGCCGGCGTAATGACGATTCTTTAGAGTCCTACACAGAGGTTTCTTAGCTCAGGAAAAACGGAGTAGGAGCACATATGTGATATGTGCGGGACCGAGGATAATGCGGTATATGATATCGTATTGGATTCTCGCGATATGAGATATCGGCCGGGTATATGTGCTATAGCCGGGTCATCGTATTAGTCGGTTATTTGTGAAATAGACGGATTATCGGATCAAGTGTTGATTCGATAATTTAATGTATAATAATATATATGATATATTAAATTACATTAACTAATATTAGCTCACTAAAAGATTCATTTTCTCACAGGATAATACATTGATATATATATGCGATATATGTTAATTGTATTATTTTCTATTGTTACAAAATATATTGTATATGTGATATATAATATTGTAACATGTTAGGATTACAAATTTAACAATGGTTTAGGGTTTAAACTTGGTTAGGGTTTGGATTAGGGTTAGCTTTTGCATGAAGCTTCATGAAGCTTTGACTTTGTGGTTTCTTGATATTTTTGTGAGATATTATGTTAACCCAATCCAAACCATTAACTCTAGTTAACTCTCTACAAGGGTTAACTCTTTCATGATTAACCCTTGGTTAGATTTGTAACCACTACAATAATTCATTGTTCATCACAAAAGGATTAAGTTATCATCTTTATTCATCTTCTTCTTCCTTGAGTTCCTTTTTGAAAAAGCTTTCTTTTGTGATGAAAGTGAGTGAGAAAAAGATTATAAATAGGAGCAAAAATCCTACTTCATCATCCTCATCTATCCTTGACATTTAGATGAGGGTGTTCACATTATTTTATGAGTGATAGCTTGTGTTAATGAAACTTCAAAGTAGATCATCTTTGTTATCGAAGATCGGAAGTAAGGTTGTATCATTCTCTTCGTGAAGCCTCTCGAGAGTCCAGAACACGATGATCGCAGCGAAAGGACCTCAACATGGAGCTTAAGAAGTGAAGGACCGGATCTACAAAGGTTGTAATCCCTCTCACTTAGTGTTAAAAAGTTTAACATGCATGTTTTCGCTTAAACCCTAGTTTAAAGATCCGGCTTCGGGTTGTTCGGCACGGCTAAAAATTTTATCGGGCATGGTTGATGCCCCGTAGACCCTTGTGAGCGTGCCTAGCATCCCTACAATACACAGGTATTGGATGCTCAATGGATGGAACCACACCAAGTTCATCTATGAACTTCTTCATCCAGACAACCTCTTTGGCAGCATCGTTGGCAGCGATGTATTCAGCCTCCATCGTCGAGTCTGCTACGGTATCTTACTTAGAACTCTTCCAACATACCGCCATTCCGTTGAGGGTAAAGACAAAACCCAAGACCGACTTAATGTTGTCCTTATCACTCTGCTCGTATCAATAAAAGACTCCATCTGGAGTTCACCGTTACCATACAACAAGAACATTTCTTTAGTCCTTCTCAAGTACTTAAGAATGTTCTTCACAGCTGTTTATTGGTTTTCCCTGGGATCTTATTGATACCTACTCACTACACCTAGTGAGTAAGCTATATCTGGTCTGGTACATAACATCGCATACATGATAGACCCGAATTCCGAAGCATAGGGTATCTCTTGCATGAGAGCCCTTTCCAAATCAGTCCTGGGAGACATCTCTTTGGAGAGAATGATTCCTAAGCAAGCTGGTAAATTACCACGCTTAGAATCTTCCAGACTAAACATCTTTAGTATGTTGTCTATGCACCTGGATTGGGACAATCCCAACATCCGTTTAGATCTATCTCTATAGATCTTAATCCCTAGGATGTAGGAGGCATCATCAAGATTTTTCATGGAGAACGTGTGTGATAAGAAGAGCTTGACCGAGTGTAGCATAGGAACATCATTTCCTATCAAGAGTATGTCATCTACATACAATACGAGGAAGACAACCTTACACTCTACAACCTTCTTGTATATACAAGGTTCATCTACGTTTTTGATGAAGTCAAACTCTTTGACAGCTTCATCGAAACAGATGTTCCAGCTCCGCGATGCCTGCTTTAATCCGTAGATTGATTTAAGCAGCTTGCACTCGCTTCCGCTACTCCTACTGTCTACGAAGCCCTCTGGCTGTGTGATGTACACGCTCTCTTCTAAATCACCATTTAGAAAAGAAGTCTTGACATTCATCTTCCAGATTTCGTAGTCATGGTATGCAGCAATGGCAAGTAGGATCCTGATGGACTTAAGCATAGCCACTGGAGAAAAGGTTTCATCATAATCAGCACCTGGTCATTGATGAAAACCTTTTGCTACAAATCTTGCTTTGAAGCCCTCAACCTTTCCATCTACACCAATTTTCTTCTTAAAGATCCACTTTCTCCCGATGGATTTTACCCTTTCAGGAGCAACTTCTAAAGTCCATACTTTGTTGGTGTACATGGATACCATCTCAGATCTCATAGCATCCAGCCATTTCACAGAGTCCCCACTTGTGATGGCCTGCTCGAAACTAGTTAGGTCATCATCTTCCATGATGCAATTCTCGCTCCCACCGTCTATGAGAAAAGCTTAGTATCTCTCAAGTAGATAAGGAACCCTACTAGATTTGCGGAATGGCTGGGGTTCGTTGGGGACTATCGAATCCTCTGGTTCCACCAAATTTTCAGTTACAGTTTGTGTAGCTGGAACTTCTTCCAGTTCTACCTCATTAAAACTAATTTCTTTTACAAGAAATTCATTTTCTAAAAAGGTGGCATGTTGAGCAACAAACACCTTTTGTTCCTCACAATGGTAGAAGATATATACATGTGAATTTTTTGGATATCCCACAAACTTACAAAGAACTGACATTGCCTCGAGCTTGTCCGGATTTTGCTTTTTGACATAGGCCGGACAACCCCATATCTTAACTCGTTTAAGATATGGTCCCTTTCCACTCCATATCTCATATGGTGTTTTAGGAATAGATTTTGATGGAACTTGATTAAATAGGTATGCAGCTGTCTCAAGTGCATAACCCTAAACGGAAATAGGTAACTCGGCAGTACTCATCATAGAGCGCACCATATCTAATAGGGTGCGATTCCTCCGCTCCGATATTCCGTTGTGCTGTAGTGTATACGGAGGAGTAAGCTGAGAGAGAATCTCATTCTTTTTTAAATAGTCACAATTCCATGATCAAATATTCTCCTCCTCGATCAGATCGAAGGATTTTAATACTTTTACCCGTCTGGTTCTCAACTTCGTACTTATATTCCTTGAATTTCTCAAAAGCTTCAGATTTGTGTTTCAACAGGAACACATGTCTGAATCTTGATAGATCATCGGTGAATGTAATAAATTACGAGAAACTATTCTTGGCATGTATAGACACAGGACCGCATACAACACTATATATCAGTCCCAAGAGTTCAGTAGCTCTTTCTCCGTGTCCAGTAAAGGAAGTCTTGGTCATCTTGCCTTTGAGACATGACTGGCAAGTTTCATAAGATGTAAATTCGAACTGATTCAAATATCCACCTTTATGCAACTTAGGCAGCCTTGTCGCATTGATATGACCTAGTCTATAATGCCACAAGAAGTCTTCGTTCATTTCTGAACTATTCCTCTTGTATGTGTTCTGTATACTTAGAACTGTTTTGTGGTTTAGAATGTATATACCGTTATACAACGTAACATACCCAATCAACACTTGATTTAGAAAAACATTCAAAATATTTTTGGTACGAAATAACAGTCGCTCAGAATCATTGTATTACTATTTGGTAACACTAGGTGATATTCGCCAACTGCTTTAGCTGAACAATTGCTCCATTCCCTACTGTTAGAGACTTATCACCCTTTCCCGATTCTCTACCTCTCTTTAGCCCATGTAACAAATTACATACGTGGGATCCTGATCCGGTATCCAATACCCAGGACGTAAAGCATACTGAGAAACAGTTCTTGGTAACGAACACACCTGAAGAAGATGCATCATCATGCTCTTTCTTCGCTCAGGTGACGTGGGAATTCTAATATTCTACTATTACTTGCTCGGACTTATGACAATCATAAGATAGAGCGAAAGCAAGGTTCCCCAGCTCAGTATAATAAGCGGGTTCGGTCAATACATCCATATTATAATCTTGATTAAGGCGTGTCATTGGTCGCTGCCTGGAAAGAGAGAGAAGGAAACACTTTAGCGTGCACTCAAGCAAGATTAGATTGGTTATTATCTTATCTAATCAGGTTGGCTCCCACTGTTTTTATGAAATCTTCCTTCAAACCCTAAAAGGTAAGATTAGCCGGGATTAATTACACCCTACAAATTCGCCAATCATTCGGCTAGGCAGGTATTGGTACTCCGAGGGAGTGTCCCCATGCTTTCGCAAGGAACTAATTAAATAATCTCATTTCCGCAAGGGCATAACCCCGTTAACACATTTCTTAGACACCTACTTGATCAGCTAATTGTAAAGTGGAAAACTCTCCCAGGAGTAACACTTACTCGCAGTGGGTATCGGGATCCAACTATCATATAGAAGGTATGCAATCTCATTGCAAATTTCAACACTTGAAATTCCCAATATTGTTTTTACCCCATGCGATTTATGACCTTAATAAGGTCAACAAACCATAAACAGCAAGTCAAGTTCAACCCGTTCATTTCATGATTGAATTAAACCCACCCGCATGACCCTTGACAAGGTCAATAAGGCCGCATGACTACCCTAATTCAATCGTATCACATGCGGCAGATAAGTACTAATCAGCTACCGTGCACTACATCTTGACAAGGTCAACAAACGCATCACGAATACTAAATGGCCCTTATCTGAAATGACGGAGGGCTACGTTGGTTTTTAAGAAAACCTTTAGCGTAATGAACTTGATATCGTTATAGAATCTAGTGATTTTGAAAAGGAGTGGTTTAAGCTCCACTTTTAAAATCGAGTAGTTTTCAAAAACAAACCGAATAGATTTTACTAGCTTTTTCTAAAGAGGTCACTCCAGGTGAAGGGATCTCGACTTTTTCCTCATCGAATGAGGTGCTGCATATCCATCAAGGAGTACCACTAGGCAAAGCAAGAACTACAGAAGCTATGATGATAAACCGAGTGGGTTGTAGCATTTGCTAGTTTTGCTAAAGAGGTCACTCCTGGTGAAGGGATCTCGGCTCTTTCCTCATTAATTGAGCTGTTGGATATTCATCAAGGAATACCACTATGCAAAGCAAAGACTAGAGCTACCTTTTTGAAAATTTTGATTCTGCAACATCTTTAGGTTTCTTTTCTTTTCATTAATCTAATTAATGAAGTCCTATCATTTAATGTTTCCTAAACATCACAGAAAATAAAACAAAAAAGAACGTATGCTTATGCCATCCGCATTCTCCACGGGGCCCCGTCATACACCTTTAGGTTACTTAACTAACGGCAGAGCGGGGGCTGGACTAGCGCGGGTGCAAAATATAAGCAACGTTTATTATATATCATATATGTAGTATAGCATTCGTCTCACGCAGTTATATGACCACATCACATAACCAAGCAGCAGAAGTCATTATATGAAATATTGGATATACTAGAAGGTCCGTATTTTAAATTCAGCCAGTAATGAAAAACACGGATTCCACGATCGTGATGAATAGCCAAACCCACATCCCTAAATCCCTACGAGAGCGGCAAGCAACCTTGCCAATTCTAGAGTTAAGAGACCCGTCTCGACTCCTCGAGATGGTCTCCTACTGGACTCTAGAACCCAGTTACTTGTGCTCCCCGCCTTGGGTCTATCCTAATGTGGAAAAGTAAATAATATACAACAATGGAGACATCATCCTCAACCCGGAAGTGTCCCAATAAAAGAATATTACATACATTTTTACATGAATGAAAATGAAAAACTCTCATCTCACGCAAAAGCCCCGGCTATTCAATCACGACGATCCAATATAACATATCACAGCAACACATAACATCACATGTCATCAACGTAAGTAAATATGCGTATCCCAGATGTCGTTGACATATAGCAACGAGATCGGGGAGACCCCATATATTACAGTTACGGTCGCAGAAAAGAAATGAAAAACTACAATATTTAGAATCCGCAAATACCTTAGACATCATAAACCCGGAATATCTCATATTCCAAATTTCATGCCTAACTTATAAACCTTGCATTTTTGTCTCAAATTGAAAACACTTTTTAATATGTTGTTGGATAATTCAACAAGATTCCCGACTAAGTGATCGCGTACTATACGCTATTGCGACGGAGTTTTGATCCGAATCAAAACTCCGTAGCAATCGATCAAACGAGACTAAATAGCTAGATTTACAATATACTAACTAGTTTTCACAAAACTAATTATTGTGGATTCCAAATATTGTATCACATATCATCATAATCTATACGACGCTAAACATTTCAATCGATTTAACAAACACCCACAAATCACAGAGACCTCAACAACTTGAGTATCAATAAAACCATCCAGAAAGTGCAAAATTTAAGAATGGAGCTGCATAAGAAAAATTAACCCAAAACTCCCCAAACTTGCCACGTAACCGCAAGTAAACTAGTGTTTAGGATGCAGTTCCGCGGCGCTTTATAGGAATTAGGGTTTCAAATTTCTTGTGGCTTCATATAAAACCCTGCATGATTTTCTGCATATTTTTAATCACCAAAATTTCAACTTTTGGAAATTCGACAGAAACTACACAAATTTCGGGCATCGAAAACCGATCGAACACTTTACGTCGTAATGACCTTCCCTAATGTTCTAGCTTGGCTCTGATACCATGAAAGTCTACCCTAGCACCACCATGAGGTCAAAACCGGCATCAATCATGCAACTTAAAAAATTTGTGGTGCTAAACTAGACTAACCTAGGATTAAACTAGATAATTAGGGTTACTATGATGATATCATACTAAACTAGATAAAGGAAAGGGGGCTACTGTTACTTATATGTATTCCCTAGAGGCCATTACTGTACATGCGATGTTTATTGTAGTAGATGCTTAGACATATATAGGGAGGACTTTCTTGCTCGACATGATAGTATGCTATTTGGTTGCACTTTATCTTAACATGTACACTTATTGTCTCTCTATTACATGTTGATAAAGCCCTTAGGATGAGTACTTGACTAGTAGGATTATGATGCAGATCATACTAGTGGGGAAAGGGTAGTCGGTAAGTACATCCTTCAAATGTTCCTAGTCGTGGGAGTATCGAGACAGGGCATCGATACTCCAGAGTAGACTAGCGTATATTCTTCTCGACCCATATGATGGGCGATGGATGATCCTATATCCATTGGTGTTTGACATCAGAGATGGTATACAGGTGCTCAGTAGAGACTGGGTACACTGGACGGACTCGCCGAGAAATCCTAGATGGTATTATACCTATCGTCGGATAGCAGTTCTCTGGTGACACCGGTACAGGTTAGTCTGTAGACCCGAGATCGTCATAGAGACTTGTGTGATTCCCACTGTGCTTTGATTTCCACCATACCACGGTCAAGAGATCGTGCAAAAAGGTGGTTTTGGGGTACAGTCCCGAATCATATGGAGGCAATGAGCGATAGGAGGGGTTTCGTCTCTCTCGGTATTGGGAGTTGATGTTGCGCTATGCTCGATTGGCCATAACAGGAAATCCCTGGCCAGGGTTGCTGAGATTTACTGGTAAGTGTTATCAGTAGTTTCTCGAACCATTATGGACCTTGCATCGGCATGATTTATCAGGCTATTGGGGTCTGACGTTATACCACCCCCAGGCTGTGATATGCGACATATCAGACGAAGAGACTGGACTATACGGTAGTGTTACTGATTGGATTCGCAGGAGTAGAAGCAGGCTTGCTTGTTGATCTTCTGATCGCTCAATACCCGGTTGGCCGTTACGTTTAGCAGACCGCTTGCGGCTTGTGTGTGTTTGATATGATCATCACCTACTGTCGGCGTATTGATGAGTCTTTAGAGTAGTACACAGAGGTTTCCTGGTTCATGCGAAACGGAGTAGGAGCACATATGTGATATGTGCGGGATCGAGATTAATGCGAGTATGTGATACCGCATTCTATTCTCGTGACTTATGACATTGGTCGGGTATTAGTGATATAGCCGGATTATCGGATCAAGTGTTGATTTGATAATTTGTTGCATTTGATATTAGTCGGTTATATGTAATATAGCCGGATTATTAAATCAAGAGTTGATTTAATAATTTAATGTATAATTATATATTTGATATATTACATTACATTAACTAATATTAGCTCGCTTAAGTATTGTTGGATATAGTGCCCTCTAAGTCAATTATTGGATTGCAGGTACGTGATTGCAATGATTGAGGGATGACCTATACCGATAGAACAGTCTTACTCGAGATGATAGTATGCTATCTGGTTTGTCTTTATCATCATGTAGATGTTGATAGAGCCCATAAGATTCTTTCTTGACTACTAGCAGTATGATGGCGATCATATATGTGGGAGCTGGGGTCTATAAGCACATCCTTAAAGTGTCCCTAGTCGTGGGAGTTTCGAGACAGGGCATCGATACTCCGGAGTAGACTAATGTATACATTCGAGACCCCGACGAGGGGAGGTGGCCGGTCTCACAAGCCATTGGTGTTAGTTGGTTCACCTAAGATGTATACAGATGCTCATTGGGTTATGAGTACACCGGACAGGACTCGCCGGGAACATGCTAGTTGGTATTATACATATCGTCAGATAGCAGTTCCCTGGTGACATGTGTACTGGTTAGTTCATCAACCTGAGGTCGTCATTTGTCTCATGTGAGTTCCCACTGTGCTTTGATTTATACCCAACCACGGGTCAAAGGAGTCGTGCAAACAGGTATATTTTGGGTACAGTCCCGAGCCACGTGGAGGCAGTGAGCAGATCTTCGGGGATTCGTCTCTCCCGGTATTGGGGGTGAGATCGCGCTGTGTTTAGGAGAGCCATTACACAAAATCCCTGGCCAGGGTAATCGAGATATACTGGTAGGTATACCAGTAGTATCTCAGGGTGTTCTGGGCTGCTCTCTGACACGACTTATGCAGCTATTTGGGGTCTGACGTTTACCGACCCCCTAGGCCTAATATACGATACTCATAGAAGAATAGACCGGACTGTACGGATATTGTCACTATAAGGCTCAGTAGGGTTTATAGATGAGTTCGCTCGTCAGCTTCCCTTCCAATCAATGCATAGGCAAACCGTTATGTACAGCTTGTACCTCTGACGTGCTAGAGGTTATACCCAGTGCCAGTGTGTTGATGAGTCATTAGAGTCCCCCACAGACACTTTCCCAAGTTCGGGCGAAACGTTGTAGATGCCGTATGGTATTATGGCAGGGTTCGGAAAATGCACGTGCGTTTTCGCACGTGTCATTTTTCGGGCAGATAATACTGGTAGGCTTTGGTTTAAGCCGGATCCCAGTATTATATTGTGTAGATATAATATCTTTGTCTCAGTTGCATTTGTATTCCGTCGTAATACAAATGCGGGTATGTTTATACTGTTATGGGGTTATCCTAAAATTCGTTTCGGGATCACTTTTGGAAGTTGCCAGTTTCCAGTTTTCTATCACCCGCCTTTTAACATTCGGTTAAAGACGGATTTATCTTTTCTTGAGATGAGTGTGGAAGCTTCTAGATGGTGACTAGGATGATGAGGTGGCTTGTGACTCATTTGTTCATTAATGGTGCATTAATTAGATGATGACTAAGGGTTATGAATCATCACTCTCATTAATGTGTTCATACTAGGTGTTTAGATGATTCATTCATATCTTTTATTTCTTGTGGTCACCTCCCCTCTCCTACACTCACCTCCCTCCCTCTACAAAGTGGTCGGCCCCTCATTGTGAGGTAGAGGATTTGTTCATTTTGATTTGCTTGAAAAGATTATGATAGTTTGGTGTATGAAAATTTCTTAGTTCATTCCATCACAATTCCAAATTGCAACTTCCTTAACCGTTCGTCCATAGCCTTGGACGTAACGAGACAAAGTGTTCTACTCATTCTCTATAATATCTTGGTCGTCTCTTTTAGCAAACTTGACGATCGAGTTGCCTCGGTTCAGAGGCGGGAGCCCGTTTAAAGATCCATCGACGTGATGCCACCTGGACGACGAGACTGGAGTTTCAGAAGATCGAAGTCGCCGCAACAAAGCGTGGGATGATGGTTAAAGACTGAAGGACTGGGATCGTTCGGTATAACAATTCTACCCTCTTTACAATTTGTTAGTTTAGCTTTAATGGCATATCCGGGTTATAGTACGCGATAGCGCCAGTCGTAAAGGTTTTGTTCCGCATATTTGCGTCTGTTAGACGGCCGGGGCGCTACCGTGGACTTACAGTGGTATCAGATCCTTACCATTAAGCTATAATAACTTGTGCTAACGCGTTTAAAACATCGATCGAACGGATTTTCACAAAACTACAATTTTTTGTTCAAAGTTTCTGTCGATTTTTAATCTGGTCTAAAAATTATTTTACATATCACAGAAAACTATGCAGGCAATTCTAAGCTAACTGGTGAAATTTGGTCACGTGATCCCACAAAACGGCCACGGATCCGCGGCCCAAACCAGGGTTTGGCCGCTGATCCGCCGCGCTTTTGTGGGAACAGTGCGCTAAATTTTTCCAGTGAGTTTTCCATGGGAAATTGTGGTTTTTGGTATATGTCTTTTGGGCCCAGTTTTGGTTACTGTACAGCAGATGTTTGTGGGGCCCCCTTCGGGAAATTTTGTCGATCGAAATTTAAACATGTTAGTTTACAGTACTTACTTTATATCTCCGACCGGGAATTTCATTTGATCGGTAAACCGCATCTGATTGCTATAGTTCTTTTAGACGGGTTTGCGAACGTGACATTCACATTGATGTTCTGTGTTGTGCTGTGATGTTGCGGATTTGTCGTGGTGGATAGCAGGGTGCAATGATAGTGAAGTTTGGATTTATTTGTACATTTGATATTGCGGGGCGAGCGTCCAACATGTGGACTGCCGTCACTGCCTGTTGTATAATATTCTTTTGGGGCACGACCGGGTTGAGGTCGATGTACCCGTTGTACATATTTTTATTTCTGTACTAGGTTTATCCCGCGAAGGAGTGCACGGATAGCCGGGTTCTGGAGGGCAACGGGTCCGTATCTCATGGCTTTGAGAGGCAAAGGGACCTCACACTAGAATTGGCAGACTATTCGCCGCACTCGTAGGGGGTACAAGTTGACCCAAGGAGGGGTGCTCAATTTACCGGATTCCGTGAAGTGCCGGGTGTTCCATTCACTATGTTGTGGAGACTACCTCTCTTCACGTTTTGGCCGGTAACTTGCCGCACCCGTAGGGGTCTAGGTTTCATTGCACAGGCTATCCACACGACTAGGGGAACGTCGGGTTTCAGCAGCGGCTCTGTGAAATCCGGGGATCCCAGATTATCTGTATTGTTCTGTGATGCTTATTACATTTCTGTAATGTTGTATATTATCACGCCTGGAGAGATTATTGTATATTAGTCTATATACTATTAAATGTTGTATATGTTTTAGACCCGCGCTAGTCCAGACCCCGCTCTGTCGTTAGTTAAGTAACCTAACGGGTGATGACGGGACCCAGTGACGAATGCGGATGGCATATACGTACATTTTATTTTCGTTCTTTTCTGGTGTTATTGATTGATGGGACTGTGTTGATTATTATCAATGCAAGATAAAACAAACCTATATTTGATGTTGTTGGAACAAATTACAAAGATGTTTCCTTCTGTTTTGCACAGTGATATTCAGTTAGAATATCCTGCACCTCATTCGACGAGGCAAGGGCCGAGATCCCTTCACCGGGAGTGACCCCTTGGGCAGAAGTTTACGTCAGGGTAATAACTTAAATATAGTCGATCACAAGTTGCTATTGTTAGTTATATGTATGCCCTAGAGGCCATTACTGTACATTGGATGTATATTGTAGTGGATGCTGGGACATATATAGGTAGGACTTTCTTGCTCGACATGATAGTACGCTATCTGGTTGCTCTTTATCTTAACATGTATACTTTTTGTCTCTCTGATTACATGTTGATAATGCCCTTAGGATGTGTACTCGACTTCCAGGACAGTGATGAAGATCATACTAGTGGGGCCTGGGTAGTCAATGAGTACACCCTTTATTGTTCCTAGTCGTGGGAATATCGAGACGGGGCATCGATATTCCAGAGTAGACTAGCGTATATCTTCTCGACTCATGTGATGGGCGATGGATGATCCCATATCCATTGGTGTTTGACATCAGAGATAGTATGCGGGTGCTCAGTGGAGACTGGGTACACTGAACGGACTCGCCGAGAACTCCCAGATGGTATTATACCTTATGTCACATGACAGTTCTTTGGTGAAACTGGTACATCTTAGTCTGTTGACCCGAGATCGTCATAGAGTCTTGTGTGTCTCCCACTGTGCTTTGATTTCCACCCTAGCACGGCTCTACTGAGTCGTGCAAACAGGTGGTTTTTGGGTACAATCCCGATTCACATGGAGGCAATGAGCGATAGGAGGGGATTCGTCTCTCCCGGTATTGGGGGTTGATGTTGTGCTATGCTCGACTGGCCATAACAGGAAATCCCTGGCCAGGGTTGCAGTGATATACTGGTAAGAGTTATCAGTAGTTTCACGAATGTTATGGACCCTACGTCGGCATGACTTATCAAGCTACTGGGGTCTGACGTTTACCACCCCTAGGCGAGATATGCGACATATCAGACGAATAGAATGGACTGTACGGTAAGTGTTACTGGTTGGATTTACAGGATTGTGAGTGGGCTTGCTCGTCGATCTTCTGATCGCTCAATACCCGGGTGGCCGTTACGTTTAGCAGACCGCTTGCGGCTTGTGGGTGTTTGATATGATCATCACCTGCTGCCGGCGTATTGACGAGTCTTTAGAGTCCTACACAGAGGTTTCCTGGCTCAAGCGAAACGAAATAGGAGCGCATATGAGATATGTGCAGGACCGAGAATAATGCGTGTATGTGATACCGTATTCTATTCTCGCGATGAATGTATCGATTGGTTGTTTGCGATATAACCTAGTTATCGAATCAAGGATTGATTCGATAAGCCGATACGTTGAATATTAGTCGGTCATATGCGATATGACCGGATCGTTAAATCAAGTATTGATTTAATGATTTAATGCATAATTATATATTTGATATATTACTTTGCATTAACTAATATTAGTTCATTTTAAATGGATTTTCTCACTTGAAATGCACATTGTATATGTGATATATTTTTGTGCACTTGTTTGTATCATGTTTGATGATACATGCTCACTTGGGTTTGTGTAAAGATTAAACCATGGTTATGTAATGGTTAGGGTTTTGATTTTATTAACTATTTATTTATTTATTCTTTATTTGGAAAGAAAAGACATGGTTGCTTCTTTTGTTCTTTTCTTTGAAGCTTCAAGAAGCTTTGACCATTCTTGTTCTTTTCCTAAACCTAATCATTCACCTAACCCTAGTTTATTCTCTATACTTAACCAAGTTTGGATTATGATAAGAATGAAAGGGATTTTTCTTTTTAACTTAATCCTTTTTATTCTTTCATACTTATCATATATTCTTTCTTCTTCTTCTTCATCATCAACATGAAGAAAGCTTGCCTCCATCAATGGCAACTTGTGAAAATGAGTGAGAAATCCAATTCCAAAGTGAACCCACTTCCTATTTCTTCATCCTCTACCTCTTGCCAAGTAGTATAGGGTGTTTTCTTCACAAGTTTCATGGCTTGGTGAAGTTGGAGCTTGATCTTGTGTTGCCTCGACGTAGATCATCTTCGGCATCGAAGCCGACGACCTAGCCCGCCCATTTCTCCGATGAAGCCGATGCTAGAGTCCGGGATCCGATATGGACAGCGAGGGTACTTCATCACGGAGCCATGGAGGTGGAGGACCGGATCTACAAAGGTTGTAGCCCCTTCCCTTTAGCTATAAATTCGTTTATTTGCATTGCATCGCCTATACGTCTAGTTAACGATCCGTATTAGGGTTTCTCGGCACTTGTAAAATTTTAATTGGCCATGTTTGATCACTTGTGAGACCTCATTAGTGTGCCTAGGAACCCTACAGTGGTATCAGAGCCTAGCTAGAGCCTTAGGCGATGCGTAGACGGAGTTAGAAGTCCGATCGAACCGAAACCCTAATTCAAAGTTGCTCTCTGTACATTTTTTTAAAACGGGGATTTTTTAGAATTAAAAATATGCAGAAAACCAAGCAGGAATTTCTAAGAATTACTGTGAAGCCCGAGCACCTGAATCGATAATAGCGCGGCGGAACCGCGGCATTTGGATGCCTAATGCGGCGGTTCCGCGGCCACTTGGTCTCTTCAGACAATTATTTCTGCACAGTAATTCTTATATTTTGTTGCTGTACTTTCTGGGAATTTTTAAATCTGACTCAAGAGTTGGGTTTTCTGGGTTGTATTGGGGACTCGGTGTTTCGATCGGATTTTCTAATTTTGTATGTGTGCTTTTCCGGGTAATTTTAGAATATGTTAAAAAGTTCGACCGGATATTAATACCCACTTTTTCCCCTGCCGGGAAATTTTCAATTGTTGGACTTTTCCGTAGTTTAACAACGTTCTAAGTAGTGCAAGTAACGCGATGGTCCCTCTAGAAGACAACAAACCTTAACTCGATTATGTGACCGTCTTGAACAGCCCTTTGAACCTTAGGGTTTGGGGCAGTACGGCGTGCCACATGTGAGGCGTTGGCTTGACCCTTCTACGGCTGGACCGTTAGTACTGAGGCATGAAGTGAATGTTTTTTAAACTTATTTCATGTGTTGAACTGTTTCGGGAAAACTTGGGTGTTCGAATGTTCGATCGGAAAGTTTAACATTTTCTATTTATTCGGAATGTGATACAACAATTGGAATTCATAAGTAGTTATGAGATAATTGAATGAATGTTATAAATCTAGCGGTTTAGTCTCACTTGATCGGTTGCCACGGAATTTTGATGTGATCAAAAGTCCGTCGCAATCACGTAGCGTACGCGGATACTCACCAGGTAAACTTAATAGACAGCCTCACTCCATAGCCCCGACCAAGTGACTGTAGGGGAATCCCGTCGTCGAAAGCATCCGTCCGGGTGCTCGCGGCAGCGGTATTCCGCCTCGGTGCACTTTGTCGACGGCATTGGGGGTGCGGCCGCCTACTAAAGTTTGCGACGAGCATTCGATCAGGATGTTGGGAATCCTGTTGAATTGCCCGACATGATATTGAAATGTGTTTTCGATAATGAGAATAAAATGCGGGGTTTATAATTGTTAGGCATGCGATGTCTAAGTATTTCATTTGATTAGGCATGCGATGTCTGAAGAGTTTGCGGATTCCAACTGTTGTACTTTTACACTTTCTTTTCTGTGACCGTAAGTGTAATATGTGATATCGCCGGTTTCGTTGCTATATGTCAACGACAATTGGGATGCGCATATTTACTTACGTTGATGACATGTGATGTTATGTGTTGCTGGATATGTTATATTGGCTCGTCGTGTTTGAAAAGCCGGGGTTTTTTATGTGAGATGAGTGTTTTTCATTTTCGTTCTTGTAAAAACTTGTATGTAATATTCTTTTATTGGGGCACTTCCAGGTTGCGGATGTTGTCACCATTTGTATATTATTTACTTTTCCGCATTAGGATAGACCCAAGGAGGGGAGCACAAGTAACCGGGTTCTGGGGTCCAGTGGGAGACCATCTCGAGGAGTCGAGTCCGGGTCTCCTATCCGTAGAATTGGTAGGGTTGCTTGCCGCTCTCGTAGGGGTCTAGGGGTGTGGGATTGGCTATTCATCACGACCGTGGAATCCGTGTTTTATACTGGCTCGTATTAAAAACACGGACGTCCTAGTATATCCAATATTTCATATGATACTTTCTGCTGCGTTATCTGTGATGTGATCATGTGATTTGTTCAGATAGATATTGTATATAGTATATATGATATATTATATAGACGTTGCTTATGTTTTACACCCGCGCTAGCCCTGTCTCGCTCTGGCGTTAGTTACCTAACCTAACGGTGCAGACGGGACATCGAGGCGAATGCGGATGGCATAAGCATACGTTATATTTATCTGTGATGTTTAGGTGGTCTTAAATGATGGGATATTCATTAATGAGATTAATGAAAGAAAATAAACCTAATTGATGTTGTGGAATCGAATTTCAAAATAAAAACAGGTAGCTATAGTTCTTGCTTTGCATCGCGGTGTTCCTTGTAGAACATCCTGCACCTTATTCGATGAGGAAAGGACCGAGATCCCTTCACCGGGAGTGACTCCTTTAGCAATAACTGGCAGATGCTACACACTCGGTTTGTCTTTCGATTGCTTCTATAGTTTCTGCTTTGCACAGTGATATATATGATATATCCCGCACCTCATTCGATGAGGAAATGGCCGACGATCCCTTCACCGGGAGTGACCCCTTTAGAAAAACTAGAAAAGCCTAAAAAACATTCCATTTAAAAACCATTTGATTCCGCAACGAGATCAAGTTCAAAGCGTTAAAGGTTTTCATAAAAACCATTCGCAACCCTCCGTCATTTTAGGAAGTAGAGTACTTAGTATTCGTGCTGTGTTTGTTGACCATAGTCAAGGCACAGTGTACGGTAGCTAAGTGATGTCTTCCTACACCGCATATGATGCGATTAGTTAGGACAGTCGCGTGACTTTGTTGACCTTAGTTAAGGGTCATGTGGGTGGGTCTAATTAATCACGAAATGACGGGTAGAACTTGACTAGTACTTATGATTTGTTGACCATAGTTAAGGTCATAGGTGCTAGGGGTAAAAACCTTTATCGGGAGTTTCAAGCGTTGAAATTTGCAATGAGATTGCATACCTTCTATGTGATAGTTGGGTCCCGATACCCACTGCGAGTAATTGTTACTCCTGGGAGAGTTTTGCACTTTGCAATTAGCCGATCAAGTAGGTGTCAACGGAGTTACGCCTCTGGGAAAACGAGTTTTAATGTAATTAGGTCCGTGCGAAAGCACGGGGAACCTCCCTCAAAGTACCGACACTGGCCTGGCTGAAAGATTGGCGAACTTGTAGAGTGTAATTAATCCCGGCTAGTCTTTCCTTTTAGGGTTTGAAGGAAGATTTGATAAAAACAGTGGGAGCTATCCTGATTAGATAAAATAAATAACCAATCTGATCTTGCAAAAGCTCACGCAGAGTGTTTTCTTCTCTCTCTCTCCAGGTAGAGACCATATCACGCCTTAATCAAGATAATAATATGGATGTATTGACCGAACCCGCTTGATATACTGAGCTGGGGAACGTTGGTCCCGCTCCAACATATAATTGTTATAAGACAGAGCAGGAAATAGGGGAATACCAGAATTCCTATGCCGCCCAAACGAAGAAAGTGCATATGATGCATCTCCTTCGGGTATGTTCATTACAAAGAACTGTTTCTCAGTATCCACCGCATCCTGGGTATTTGATACCGGATCAGGATCCCAGATATGTAATCTGTTACATAGGGCTACAAAAAGGTAGAAAAACTGAGAACGGGTGATAAGTTTCATGAGACAGAAAACGGGGCAAGTGTTGCAGCCAAGTCTGTTGGTCACTGTCACCCTGTATTACCAATACATTAATTCTGAACAAATGCTATTAGATACCGAACCTGATATACAAAATCATATCAATCTCTTTATTTATTAAAGTAATGATAAAATTTTGTATTGCTGGATAATGTTTTGAACATTTCCTATATCAAAAGTTGATCGGTTCAGGCACGTTATCTAAAAGCATTGACATTCTAAATCAAACTACTGTTCCTAGTATACAGAACACACACAAGAGGAAGAGTTCAGAAATGAACGAATCCTTCTTGAGGCATTGTGGACTAGGTCACATCAATGCGACCCGACTGGCTGAAGTTACATTTTAGATGCATATTTAAATCAGTTTGAATTTACATCTTGTGAAACTTGCCAGTCATGTCACAAAGATTAGATGACCATAGCCCTGTTTATTGGAAATAGAGAAAGAGTTAATGAACTCTTGGGACTCATACATGATGATGTATGTAAGGTCTCCTGTCAACACATGCCAGGACTGGTTCTTTATACTTCATTATATTCTATGATAATCTCTCAAGATTCAGTCATATGTTCCTGTTGAAACATAAGTCCGAAGCTTTTGAGGTATTCACAGAATATAAGTTGGAAGTAGAGAACCAAAATACGGGTATAAGTATTATGTCCTATGATAAGATCAGGGAGGAGAATACTTGTGCATAGAATTCCTGGACTATTCTAAAGGAGAATGAGATTCTCTCTCAGTGTTACTCCTCTGAATACACCACAACACAATGGTGTATCAGGGCGGAGCAATCGCACCGTATTAGATATGGTGTACTCTATGATGAGTACTACTGAGTTACCTATTTCCTTTTGGGGTTATGCACTTGAGAAGCTGCATACCTATTGAATTAGGTTCGAATCAAATCAGTGCCTACCACTCCATATGAGATATGGTATTGGAACCTTAAGCGAGTTAAGATTTGGGGTTGTCCGGCCTATGTCTAAAAGCAAAATCCGGACAAAATCGAGGCAAGGTCAGTTCTGTAGAACTGGAAAGGTTCCAGCTATACAAAACTGCAGCTGATTTGATAGAACCAAAGGATTCAATAGTCCCCGACGAACCTCAGTCTCTCCGCCGATCTAGTAGGGTTCCACACCTGCCTGAGAGATACTTCGGTTTCTCGATGGCAGTGGGAGCGAGGATTGCATCATGAGATAATGACCCAACTAGATTCGAGCAGGTCATCAAGAGTAGGGACTCTGTAAGAATGGCTGGATGCTTAGCGATCTGAGATGGAATCCATGTACACCAACAAACTATGGACTTTGGCTGCTATATCTGAAGGGTTAAATCCCCATCAGGAGCAAGTATATCTTGAGAAGATTACTTGGTGTAGACGGAAAAGTTGAGACTTTCAAAGCTAGACTTGTTAAAGGTTTTAGTCATCAACCAGGTGTGGATAATGATGAAACCTTTTCTAGGGACTATGCTTAAGTCCATCCAGATCCTACTTGCCACTGCTACATACCATAACTGCGATATCTGGTGGTTGGGTGCCATGACTACTTTTCTAAATAATGATTTAGAAAAGAACGTCAATAAGAACACAGCCAGAGGGCTTCGTAAACAGTGGGAGCAGCGGAAATGTGTGCAAGTTGCTTTACATAATGAAGCAGGCATCGCGGAGTTGGAACATCTGTTTTGATGTGGTAGTCAAAGAGTTTGACTTCATCAAAATGGTAGATGAACCTTGTATGTACAAAAGGGTAGTATGGAGTATGGTAATGATCCTCGTAGAGTACGTGGATGACATACTCTTGATAGGAAAGGAATTTCCTATGCTACGATCGGTCGATCTCCTCTTATCACATAGATTCTCCATATTGGATCAAAATGATACCTCCTAAATCCTAGGTTTTGGATCTATGAGATAGATCTAAATGGATGTTAGGATTCTCACTAGTTGTAGTGAGATGGTATCAGTTGATCCTGGGGAGAATCACTGGAAGGGTTCCAGGGTGATAAAGACGATTGAATGTCAGTCACAGGCATTGTCTTTACCCTCAGTAAAGGGACGGTATGTTGGAAGAGTTCCAAGCTAGATACCGTGGCAAACTAGACGATAAAGGCTGGTAACATCGCTATTAAAGATACTACCAAAGAGGCAGTTTGGGTGTATATTGGTTCATAAGATGAACTAGTTTCCCACCATTGTGTGACAATGGAAGTGTGGCTTTGGCCAAGGAACCATGATCCCATCAGTAACTCAGACATATTCTGAGGCAGCATCACCTGATCATGGAGATAGTTGATCTCCAGGGTGATCGAGGTAAGGAGAGTAGACTCAGAGGACAACACAGCGGATTCACTCACGAAGGCCTTTTCCCAAAGAGAGACTTTTATGGGATGGTTGAGTGTGTGATACTGCAACCACTGCTACAGATGGCCCTAGTGCAAGTGGGAGATTGTTAGTTATATGTATGCCCTAGAGGCCATTACTGTACATTGGATGTATATTGTAGTGGATGCTGGGACATATATAGGTAGGACTTTCTTGCTCGACAAGATAGTACGCTATCTGGTTGCTCTTTATCTAAACATGTATACTTTCTGTCTCTCTGATTACATGTTGATAAAGCCCTTAGGATGTGTACTCGACTTCCAGGACTGTGATGAAGATCATACTAGTGGGGCCTGGGTAGTCAATGAGTACATCCTTCATTGTTCCTAGTCGTGGGAATATCGAGACGGGGCATCGATATTCCAGAGTAGACTAGCGTATATCTTCTCGACCCATGTGATGGGCGATGGATGATCCCATATCCATTGGTGTTTGACATCGGAGATGGTATGCGGGTGCTCAGTGGAGACTGGGTACACGGAACGGACTCGCCGAGAACTCCCAGATGGTATTATACCTTACGTTAGATGGCAGTTCTCTGGTGACACTGGTACTGCTTAGTCTGTTGACCCGAGATCGTCATAGAGTCTTGTGTGTCTCCCACTGTGCTTTGATTTCCACCCTACCACGGCTCTACTGAGTCGTGCAAACAGGTGGTTTTTGGGTACAGTCCCGATTCACATGGAGGCAATGAGCGATAGGAGGGGATTCGTGTCTCCCGGTATTGAGGGTTGATGTTGCGCTATGCTCGACTGGCCATAACAGGAAATCCCTGGATAGGGTTACAGTGATATACTGGTAAGAGTTATCAGTAGTTTCACGAATGTTATGGACCCTACGTCGGCATGACTTATCAAGCTACTGGGGTCTGACGTTTACCACCCCTAGGCGAGATATGCGACATATCAGACGAACAGACCGGACTGTACGGTAAGTGTTACTGGTTGGATTCACATGAGTGTGAGCGGGCTTGCTCGTCGATCTTCTGATCGCTCAATACCCGGGTGGCCGTTACGTTTAGCAGACCGCTTGCGGCTTGTGGGTGTTTGATATGATCATCACCTGCTGCCGGCGTTTTGACGAGTCTTTAGAGTCCTACATAGAGGTTTCCTGGCTCAAGCGAAACGAAATAGGAGCGCATATGAGATATGTGCGGGACCGAGAATAATGCGTGTATGTGATACCGTATTCTATTCTCGCGATGAATGTATCGATTGGTTGTATGCGATATAACCTAGTTATCGAATCAAGGATTGATTCGATAAGCCGATACGTTGAATATTAGTCGGTCATATGCGATATGACCGGATCGTTAAATCAAGTATTGATTCTATGATTTAATGCATAATTATATATTTGATATATTACTTTGCATTAACTAATATTAGTTCATTTTAAATGGATTTTCTCACTTGAAATGCACATTGTATATGTGATATATTTTTGTGCACTTGTTTGTATCATGTTTTATGATACATGCTCACTTGGGTTTGTGTAAAGATTAAACCATGGTTAAGTAATGGTTAGGGTTTTGATTTTATTAACTATTTATTTATTTATTCTTTATTTGGAAAGAAAAGATATGGTTGCTTCTTTTGTTCTTTTCTTTGAAGCTTCAAGAAGCTTTGACCATTCTTGTTCTTTTCCTAAACCAAACCATTCACCTAACCCTAGTTTATTCTCTACACTTAACCAAGGTTGGATTATGATAAGAATGAAAGGGATTTTTCTTTTTAACTTAATCCTTTTTATTCTTTCATACTTATCATATATTCTTTCTTCTTCTTCTTCATCATCAACATGAAGAAAGCTTGCCTCCATCAATGGCAACTTGTGAAAATGAGTGAGAAATCCAATTCCATAGTGAACCCACTTCCTATTTCTTCATCCTCTACCTCTTGCCAAGTAGTATAGGGTGTTTTCTTCACAAGTTTCATGGCTTGGTGAAGTTGGAGCTTGATCTTGTGTTGCCTCGACGTAGATCATCTTCGGCATCGAAGACGACGACCTAGCCCGCCCATTTCTCCGATGAAGCCGATGCTAGAGTCCGGGATCCGATATGGACAGCGAGGGGACTTCATCACGGAGTCATGGAGGTGGAGGACCGGATCTACAAAGGTTGTAGCCCCTTCCCTTTAGCTATAAATTCGTTTATTTGCATTGCATCGCCTATACATCTTGTTAACGATCTGTATTAGGGTTTCTCGGCACTTGTAAAATTTTAATTGGCCATGTTTGATCACTTGTGAGACCTCATTAGTGTGCCTAGGAACCCTACAGCTATGCATAGCGGTATTCAGTTAGAATATCCTGCACCTCATTCCACGAGGAAAGAGCCAAGATCCCTTCATCGGGAGTGACTTCTTTAGCAAAACGTTTTCGCCACTATATTTTTATTCTATCAGGTTCCTTCGACGAGATCAAGTTCATTACGTTAAAGGTTTTTCGCCAAAAACCAGCCGTAATCCTCCGTCATTTCTTATGGATGGTCAGTAGTATTCAAGCTATGTTTGTTGTCCTACGTCAAGGCATAGTGTTTGGTAGCTACTGGGGTATTCATTTGTTGCATAGATTGATGCATTAGTTTAGGACAGACGTACAACCTTGTTGTCCTACGTCAAGGGCATGTACGATGACCTAAATTAATCAGGACAACGACGGGTAGAACATTGACATGTGAATTATGATTTGTTGGCTTACATCAAGGTCATAAGAGCATGGGATAAAAATTATATCGGGAGTTTCAAACATACAGGAAACTTGCCAAACTTGGGCATACCATCTGGAGTATAATAACGTGAGTGGATACCGTCACGTTATCATGCGATGAGAGTTGGATCCCGATTCCCACTGATGAGTTAGTTTACTCTTCGGGTGATCCCGACTAATTCTTCTTTCAGGTTTGGAGGAGAATTTGAGATTACAGTGGGAGGTTTCCTAAATTAGATAAAGTGATAACCATTCTGATCTAGTTTTGAGTGCACGCAGAGTGTTTCTTTTCTCTCTCTCTCTTTGGCAGCGACTTTTGACCGACCCTAGACTATAACTCAATGACCAAGGTGACCGAACCTTCTTAATATACAGGCTTTTGGATTGTCCGAGTTGCATAAGTCATTGCCGCTCCTTCTTTTACCCTTTGTATTTCTCAGAACAACCCGTATCACTACGGACATCCACTTCCATTGGATAGATCCATCGTATGGTTATATACGAACTCGGAGGGATTTCTTCGAGGATGGATCCAGGTTCAGGAGAGAAATAATTGGTTTATTCAGTTGTCTTTTATTATCACCTTCTCTCAGGTTGCGAGGGCTCCTTGGTTTAGGAGAGTACACCTATTACGCTTATTGGATAGTCTTATTCCAAACCATAGGCAGGTGCCGAAAGGTAGGGAATGAAGAAAACCAATTAGCCTAAGTAGGATGTGCAGAAAGTATTATGTAAGGACAAATAAAGGAATTTGAAAGAGGGCAAAGTAAATTGCGACTACTAACATTCACGACCAAACCAGGTATTTCATCGCCACTCCTACTTCACCTTTATATCTCCAGAAGAACCCGTATCAATACGAACATCCAATTCCATTGGATAAATCCATCGTATGGTTATATACGAACTCGAAGGATATTTTTTCGAGGATGGATTCTGGTTCAGGAGATAAAGGAATAAGGTTTATTCAGTTGTCTTTTATCATCACCTTCTCTCAAGTTGCGAGTACTCCTAGGATTAGGAGGGTACACCTATTATGCTTACTGGATATTCTTCTTCCAAACCATAGGCTGGTGCCGAACGGTAGGGAAGGAAGAAAACCAATTAGCCTAATGACGGTGTACTAAAGGTAACGACTAAAGACAAATAAAGGGAATTGGAAAGATGGCAGGGAAATATACGGTCAAAAGTCATGAATTGGATTATGGAAGAGGCATTACTAAGAATACCAGGGCACCCCTTCGAAACATTTTCATGTTTCAGTTACACTGTGCATTGTTAATTGAAATCTGATTTCCCGATTAAATACTTACTCCAGGGTATGTATTTACCAGGTATGATTCTCATATCTGTATGGTTTTACAAATGTTGAGTGGAAGCAAGTTATTGGGAATTAGGTGATCATCCTCATTATATCAGAATTCATTGTAATTGGTGATATTTGAGGAAATCGCCTGGGGACAGTTTTCAACCTACGACGCACAGGTTTTGAGTTATTCAACTCAGCGGACTTATACAGAGTGTTGTATGTTGTCCAGTGTCCATCAGGACAAAGGGGCTGGTCCTCGTACTATATTCTATTTACTTATGACTTCTCTAGTTTATAGACAAGTGTTTCGTAGAAATACAATATCTAAGTATTGAGAAGTTGTGGGTATAAGAATAAAGTAGAGAACCAAGTATCGCAAGCATCGGGTTTCTTCAAAAAGATCGAAGATCTAGATTCTTGTGATTGGTATTCAGTTGATAGTAATGTTTTTGAGAAACTTGTTTCTCTTTCAGGTTACTCATAATTGAATGGATTCCTAAGTTGAGTAATGCTGATTAGCCTCTCTCCATTAAGTTGATATGCACTGGAGACAGCTGCAGGATTTGAGTATGGTTCCAATTAAATAAGTGCCTATGTTTCTATATTGGATATAGATTGCTTCATATCTTAACGATGTTAAGGTAAAGGGAGTTGTCCAGCTTATGCTTAAAAGCAGACACTGGAAAAATTCAAGGCACGTTTCTGTAATGGCAGTTTGTGGGTTGACCCTAGCTTTGACGAGGGTTGATTTTCTACCATCTGGAAGATCAATAGTGATATTGTTCTTAAATCGCCACAGTTTTATTGAAATGGATTTTTTCAGAAAACAATAGTGGGAGTATGGTAGAACTGGAAGTGATTCCAGAACCGCAAACGATTACGAAAAATTTAATAGGACCTATATATTCAATCAGGTTTGGCATTTCAATAGCCACTCCGCAGATATGGTGGGTAACGTCAGACACCCGAGAGGTACTCCGGTAGCCTCAAGGAAGGTGGCAGGGAGGTTCTTGTTTACCCAAACTTGACACTACTATTGTTCCAGACTATAAGACCCGGCAGGAGGATATGTATAGCGTCGTTCTAAACTAGTTTTAGAAATGTACGTATATATATTATTTTGCCAGAGGGTTGTCGTAGTCAGTGGGAGCAGCGAAAGCATAGTGCGAAAGTAGCTTATGTCTATTTATAGACTTAAGCACATATAGCAGAGATAAGATCATCTAATTTTTGATGTGACAGTCATGGGTTTGACTTCATCAGAATAGGGGATGGATCTGTTAAGAAGGTAGTAGGGTGTGATGTCTTGGTATTTGGATGACATACACAGAGTAGGAAGTAAAATTCCTATACTACGATCGGTTGTACTGTGGTCATCACACAGTTGTACTGTGGTCATCACAAAGGATATGGATATAATATCTGACATTCTGGTTACTACATCTATGGTTTTAGATCTAGATTTGGGTAGTTTCCCAATGTGGATACTTTGACAGTATTCTAATAGTATTTTAGAATAGATGACTCCTGGCATGGTGGTGTACCTGCAGGTGATGGAGTCACCCTCTCTAAAGGTGTCTTACAGACTAAAGGGGAGAGGGACGTACATGATTGACAGATCTCTTGCTTAGGCAATTGAGTCAATCGTGAGATGTCAAGTGTTAGTTATATGTATGCCCTAGAGGCCATTACTGTACATACGATGTATATTGTAGTGGATGCTAGGAAATATATAGGGAGGACTTTCTTGCTCGATATGATAGTATGCTATCTGGTTGTACTTTATCTTAACATGTACTCTGATTGTCTCTATATTACATGTTGATAAAGCCCTTAGGATATGTACTCGACTACTGGGACTATGATGAGATCATACTAGTGGGGCCATGGTAGTCGACGAGTAAATCCTATAACTGTTCCTAGTCGAGGGTGTATCGAGACAGGGCATCCATACACCAGAGTAGACTAGCGTATACGCATCTTGACCCATATGATGGGCGATGGATGATCCCATATCCATCGGTGTTTGACATCAAGGATGGTGTACGGGTGCTCAGTGGAGACTGGGTACACTGGGCGGACTCGCCAAGAACTCCCAGATGGTATTATACCATACGTCAGATGGCAGTTCTCCGGTGACACTGGTACAGAGTAGTCTGTCGCCCCGAGATCGTCATAGAGTCTTGTGTGGTTCCCACTGTGCTTTGATTTCCATCATACCACGTCCAAGAGGGCGTGCAAAAAGGTGGCTTTTGGGTACAGTCCCGAATCACATGGAGGCAATGAGCGATAGGAGGGGATTCGTCTCTCCCGGTATAGGGAGTTGATGTTGTGCTGTGTTCGATTGGCTATAACCGGAAATCCCTGGCCAGGGTTGCTGAGATTTACTGGTAAGTGTTATCAGTAGTTTCTCGAACTGTTATAGACCTCATATCGACACGACTTATCGAGCTACTGGGGTCTGACGTTTACCACCCCTAGGCGAGATATGCGACATATTAGATGACGAGACCGAACTGTACGGGAGTGTTACTGTTTGGATTCACAGAAGAATGTACAGGCTTGCTTGTTGATCTTCTGAGCGCTCAATACCTGGGTAGCTGTTACGTTTAGCTGACCGCTTGCAGCTTGTGGGTGTTTGATATGATCATCACCTACTGCCGGCGTATTGACAATTCTTTAGAGTCCTACACAGAGGTTTCTTGACTCAGGCAAAACGGAGTAGGGGCACTTATGTGATATGTGCGGGATCGAGGATAATGCGATATGAGATACCGTATTATATTCTCGCGATATTTGATATCAGCCGGGTCATCGGATCAAGTGTTGATTCGATGAATCGGTACGGATAAATATTAGTCGGTTATATGCGATATAACCGGATTGTCGGATCAAGTGTTGATTCGATAAATTAATGTATAATAATATATATGATATATTAAATTGCATTAACTAATATTTGCTCACTAAAAGATTCTTTTTCTCACTCGGGTAATACATTGATATATATGCGATATATGTTAATTGTATTATTTTATTTTGTTGCAATAAATATTGTATATATGATATATAATATTGTAACATGTTATAATTTTTAATGCAACATGATTAGAGGAGTTTAAACGAGATTAGGGTTTGATTTGGGTTAATGCTTTCTAGATGTTTCTAGATGGTTTTACTTTGTCATGATAAAGATATTTGTGTTGATCTTTATCCACGACTCACACTTAACCCAACCCAAACCCTAACCCTAGTAAACTCTCTACATTGGTTACTACAACCATGGTTTCATAAATAATATGATAACCTTTTTATTATTCATCACAAATGATTATTCATCTTCTTCCTCCTTCATTCTTCCATGAAAAAGCTTACTTGTTTTTCAAAAGGTGATGAATAAATATGAGAAAAAGATAAATAAAGAGAGCAAAAATCCTACTTCATCATCCTCATCTTCCCTTGCCATTTAGATGAGGGTGTTCACATCATTTCATGAGTGTTAGCTTGTGTTAAGGAACTTCAAGGTAGATCATCTTAGTATCGAAGATCGGAAGCAAAGGTTTCGTCTTTCTCTTCGTGGAACCTCTCGAGAGTCCGGATCCCGATGATCGCAGCAAAGGAACCACAACACGGAGCATATGAAGTGAAGGACCGGATCTGCAAAGGTTGTAATCCCTCTCACTTAGTTTTAAAGTGTTTAGCATGCTTGTTTTCGCCTAATCTCTAGTTTAAAGTTCCGTATTCGGGTTGTTCGGCATGGCTAATTTTTAAATCGGGCATGGTTGATGCCTCGTAGACCCTTGTGCACGTGCCTAGCAACCCTACAGTGGTATCAGAGCCAAGCTAGAGCTTTAGGCGAAGTCAAGACGGAGTTTGAAGTCCGATCGAACCCGAAACTCCGAATCCAAATTGCTCTCTGTCCTTTTTTGAAAACTATGGATTTTTCAATATTAAAAATGCTTAAAAAATTCAGCAGGGAATTCTAAGAATTACGATGCAAAAATTATTCAATGAACAGTGCAAAGCGCGGCGGAACCGCGGCAGAAGCATGCCTTCTGCGGCGGTTCCGTGGCGCAATGATGACGTCACCAACCCATTTTTGCACAGTAACTTCTTTTATTCAGTGCTGAGTTCTCTGGGAATTTTTAATGTTTATTCTACAGTTGAGTTTTCTGGGGTTGTTTTGGGGATTCGGTGTTTCGATCGGAGTATCAGATTTTGTCTATGTGGCTTTCCGGATAACTTTTAGAAACTGTTAAAAAGTTCGAACGGATATCAATAACTCACTTTTTCCCCTGTCGGAAAATTTTTCAAAAGTTGGATTTTTCTCGTGTTTAAGAATGTTCTAAGTCATGCAAGTAACTCGGTGGACCCTCTAGAAGACAACAAACCTTAACTCGATTATGTGACCGTCTTGAACTACCTTTTGAACCTTAGGGTTTGGGGCAGTACGGCGTGCCACATGTGAGGCGTTGGCTTGACCCTTCTACGGCTGGACCATTGGTACTGTGGCATGTGATGGATGTTTTTAAACTGATTTCAAGTGTTGAAACATATTAGGAAATCTTGGGTGTTTGATTATTCGATCGGAAAGTTTAACTTTGTCTATTTATCTGGAATGTGATACAATAATTGGAATCCACAGGTAGTTATGAGATAACTAATTTGAATATTATAAACATAGCAGTTTAGTCTCAGATGATCGGTTGCCACGGAATTTTGATGCGATCAAAAGTCCGTCGCAATCACGTAGTGTACGCGAAAACTCGCTGGGTAAACTTAATAGACAGCTACGCCCCAAAGCCCCGACCAAGTGACTGAAGGAGAACCCCGTCGCCGAAAGCATCCGTTCGGGTGCTCGCGGCAGCGGTGTTCCGCCTTGGTGCACTTCGTCGACGGTATCGGGTGTGCGGCCGTCTACTAAAGTTTGCGACGAGCATTCGATCAGGACGTCGGGAATCTTGTTGAATTGCCCGACTTGATATTGAAAAGTGTTTTCGATAATGAGACTAAAATGCGGGGTTTATAATTGTTAGGCATGCGATGTCTAAAGGAATTCATTTGGTTAGGCATGCGATGTCTAAAGAGGTTGCGGATTCCAACTGTTGTAGTTTTACACTTTCTTTTCTGTGACCGTAAGCGTAGTATGTGGTGTATCGCCGGCTTTGTTGCTATACATCAACGACAATCGGGATACACATACTTGCTTACGTTGATGATATGAGATATTATGTGTTGCTGTGATATGTTGTATTGGATCGTCGCGTTTGAATAGCCGGGGGTTTATGTGAGATGAGAGTTTTTTTGTTTTTCATTCATGTAAAATTCATTTGTATGTAATATTCTTTTATTGGGGCACTTCCAGGTAGCGGAAGATGTCACCGTTGTATATTATTTACTTTTCCGCATTAGGTAGACCCAAGGCGGGGAGCACAAGTAACCGGGTTCTAGGGTCCAGTGGGAGACCATCTCGAGGAGTCGAGACCGGGTCTCCTAACCCTAGAATTGGCAGTGTTACTTGCCGCTCTCATAAGGGTCTAGGAATGTGGGTTTGGCTATTCATCGCGACCGTGGAATCCGTGTTTTATACAGGCTCGTATTGAAAACACGGACGTCCTAGTATATCCAATATTTCATATATGTTCTTCTTCTGCAATGTTCTGTGATGAGATCATATTACTGCCTGAGACGAATGTTTATATTATATATATGAGATATATGTTATATTGCAGATTTCGTTTCAAAAAGAGATGCTTACGAAGCATAATAAAATAGGACTTCATTAATGAGATTAATGAAACTAAAAGAAACCTAAGATGTTGTAGAAACTTGTTTATAAAAACTGGTAGCTCTAGTTCTTGCTTTGCATAGCGGTGTTCCTTGTAGAACATCCAGCACCTTATTCGATAAGGAAAGGACCGAGATCCCTTCACCGGGAGTGACTCCTTTAGCAATAACTGGCAGATGCTACAAACTCGGTTTGTCCTTTGATTGCTTCTATAGTTTCTGCTTTGCACAGCGGTATATATGATATATCCTGCACCTTATTCGATGAGGAAAGGGCCGACGATCCCTTCACCGGGAGTGACCCCTCTAGCAAAACTAGAAAAGCCTCAAAAACACTCCATTTAAAATCACTCGATTCTACAACGATATCAAGTTCATTACGCAAAGGGTTTTCTAAAAGACCGGTCGTAGCCCTCCGTCATTTCAGATAAGTACTGGTTAGTATTCGTGCTACGTTTGTTGACCTTAGCCAAGGCGTAGTGTGCGGTAGCTGATTAGTGCTTATCTGTATAAGCATATGATGCGATTGAGTTAGGGTAGTCGTGCGACTTTGTTGACCTTAGCCAAGGGTCGTGCGGGTGGGTTTAATTCAATCGGGAAATGACGGGTTGAACTTGGCTAGCACTTATGATTTGTTGACCTTAGCCAAGGTCATAAGATGCTAGGGGCAAAAGATTATTGGGAATTTCAAGTGTTGAAATTTGCAATGAGATTGCATACCTTCTATAAGATAGTTGGATCCCGATACCCACTGCGAGTAAGAGTTACTCCTGGGAGAGTTTTACACATTACAATTAGCCGATCAAGTAGGTGTCTAGAAAGGTGTTAACGGGGTTACGTCTCTGGGAAAACGAGGTTTACTTTAATTAGGTTCGTGCGAAAGCACGGGGGACCTCCCTCAAAGTACCGACACTGGCCTGGCTGAAAGATTGGCGAACTTGTAGCGTGTAATTAATCCCGGCTAGTCTTTCCTTTTAGGGTTTGAAGGAAGATTTGACTCAAACAGTGGGAGACATCCTGATTAGATATATTAGATAACCAATCTAATCTTGCAAGAGCATACGCTGAGTGTTTTCTTCTCTCTCTCTCCAGATAGCGACCATATCACGCCTTAATCAAGATAATAAAATGGATATATTGACCGAACCCGCTTGTTATACTGAGTTGGGGAACGTTGGTCCCGCTCTAACTTATAATTGTTATAAGACAGAGGAGGAAATTGGGGAATACCAGATTTCCCGTGCCGCCCAAATGAAGAAAGTGCATGCTGATGCATCATCTTCGGGTGTGTTCATTACAGAGAACTGTTTCTCAGTATCCTTTACGTCCTAGGTATGTGATACCGGATCAGGATCCCGTTTATGTAATCTGTTACATGGGCTACAGATAGGTAAAGAACCGAGAACGGGTGATAAGTTTCATGAGACAGAAAACGGTGCAAGTGTTGCAGCCAAGTCTGTTGGTCACTGTCACCCTGTACTACCAGAATACATTGATTCTGAACAAATGTTATTAGATACCGAACCTGATATACAAAATTATGTCAGTCTCTTTATTAGTAAAGAAATGGTATAATTTTGTATTGTTGGATAATGTTTTGAACATTTCCTATGTCAAGAGTTGATCGGTTCAGGCACGTTATCTAAAAGCATTGACGTTCTAAATCAAACTACAGTTCTTAGTATAAGAAACATACACAAGAGGAAGAGTTCAGAATTGAATGAATCCTTCTTGAGGTATTGTAGACTAGGTAATATCAATATGACCCGACTGGCTAAAGTTACATTTAGATGCATATTTAAATTAGTTTGAATTTACATCTTGTGAAACTTGCCTGTCATGTCACAAAGATAAGATGACCATAGCTCTGTTTATTGGAAACAGAGAAAGAGTTAGTGAACTCTTGGGATTGATACATGCTGATGTATGAAAGTCTCCTGTCTACACATGCCAAGACTGGTTCTTTGTACTTCATTACATTCTCTGATAATCTCTCAAGATTCAGACATATGTTCCTGCTGAAACACAAGTCCGAAGCTTTTGAGATATTCACAGAATATAAGTTAGAAGTAGAGAACCAAAATACGGGTATAAGTATTATGTCCTTTGATGAGATCAAGGAGGAGAATACTTGAGCATGGAATTCCTGGACTATTCTAAAGGAGAATGAGATTCTCTCTCAGCATTACTCCTCCGTATACACCATAGCACGATGGTATATCGGGGCGGAGCAAACTCACCCTATTAGATATGGTGTGCTCTATGATGAGTACTACTGAGTTTCCTATTTACTTTTGGGTGTTATGCGCTTGAGAAGCTGCATACTTATTGAATAGGGTTCAAATCAAATCAGTTTCCTACCACTTCATATATGATATAGAAAGGGAAGAGCCCATATCTTAAGCCTGTTAAGATTTGGGGTTGTTCGGACTATGTCTAAAAGCAAAATCCGGACAAGCTCGAGGCAAGGTCTGTTATGTAGAACAGGAAATGTTCCAGCTATACAAACTACAGAAAATGATTTGATAGAACCAAAGGATTCAATAGTTACCAACGAACCTCAGCCTCTCCGCCGATCTAGTAGGGTTCCTCACCCACCTGAGAGATACTTTGGTTTCTCTATGACAGTGGGAGCGAGGATTGCATCATGAGATGATGACCCAACTAGTTTCGAGCTGGCCATCAGGAGTGGGACTCTGTAAGAATGGCTGGATGCTTATCGATCTGAGATGGAATCCTTATACACCAACAAAGTATGGACTTTGGTTGCTTTATCTAAAGGGTTAAATCCCCATCAGGAGCAAGTATATCTTGAGAAGATTACTTGGTGTACATGGAAAAGTTGAGACTTTCAAAGCTAGACTTGTTAAAAGTTTGCATCATAGACCAGGTATGGATTATGTTGAAACCTTTTCTAAGGATCTATGCTTAAGTCCATTCAGATCCTACATGCCACGGCTACATACCATGACTACGATATCTGGTGGTTGGGTGTCATGACTGCTTTTCTAAATGAAGATTTAGAAGATAGCGTCTATAAGTACACAGCCAGAGGGCTTCGTAGACAGTGGGAGCAGTGGAAACGTGTGCAAGATGTTTTATATGATAAAACAGGCATCGCGGAGTTGGAACATCTGTTTTGATGTTGTAGTCAAAGAGTTTGACTTCATCAAAATGGTAGATGAACCTTGTATATACGAAAAGGTAGTAGAGAGTATGGTGGTGATCCTCGTAGAGTACGTGGATGACATACTTTTGATAGGGAAGGAGTTTCCTATGCTGCGCTCGGTCAATCTCCGCTTATCACAAGGGTTCTCCATATAGGATCAAAGTGATACCTCCTAAATCCTGGGTTTTTGATCTATGAGATAGATCTAATTGGATGTTAGGACACTCACTAGTTGTAGTGAGATGGTATCAATCGATCCTGAGGAGAATCACTGGAAAGGTTCCAGGATGATAAGGACGACTGAATGTCAGTCGAAGGCATTGTCTTCACCCTCGGTGGAGGGATGGTATGTTGGAAGAGTTCCAAGCTAGATGCCGTGACATATTAGACGATTAAAGGCAAGATACATCGTTACGAAGGATGCTACTAAAAAGGCAGTCTGGATATATATAAGTTCAGAAGATGAACTTCGTTCCTACCATTGTGTGACAATGGAGTTGTGGCTTTAGCCAAGGAACTACCGTCCCATCAGAAATCCAGATATAATTCTTAGGCAGTATCACCTGATCATGGAGATGGTTGATCTCCAGGGAGATCGAGGTTAGGAGAGTGGACACAGAGGACGCAGCGCGGATCCAGTCACAAAGGCCTTTTTCCCAGTAGAGAGTCTTACGGGATGGTTGAGTATGAGATACTTCAACCGCAGCTAATTGTTGGGTATGCGATACCATAACAGATGGCCCTAGTGCAAGTGGGAGATTGTTAGTTATATGTATGCCCTAGAGGCCATTACTGTACATACGATGTATATTGTAGTGGATGCTAGGACATATATAGAGAGGACTTTCTTGCTCGACATGATAGTATGCTATCTGGTTGTACTTTATCTTAACATATACTCTGATTGTCTCTATATTACATGTTGATAAAGCCCTTAGGATATGTACTCGACTACTGGGACTATGATGAGATCATACTAGTGGGGCCATGGTAGTCGACGAGTACATCCTATAACTGTTCCTAGTCGAGGGTGTATCGAGACAGGGCATCAATACACCAGAGTAGACTAGCGTATACGCATCTTGACCCATATGATGGGCGATGGATGATCCCATATCCATCGGTGTTTGACATCAAGGATGGTGTACGGGTGCTCAGTGGAGACTGGGTACACTGGACGGACTCGCCGAGAACTCCCAGATGGTATTATACCATACGTCAGATGGCAGTTCTCCGGTGACACTGGTACAGAGTAGTCTGTCGACCCGAGATCGTCATAGAGTCTTGTGTGGTTCCCACTGTGCTTTGATTTCCATCATACCACGTCCAAGATGGCGTGCAAAAAGGTGGCTTTTGGGTACAGTCCCGAATCACATGGAGGCAATAAGCGATAGGAGGGGATTCGTCTCTCCCGGTATAGGGAGTTGATGTTGTGCTGTGTTCGATTGGCTATAACCGGAAATCCCTGGCCAGGGTTGCTGAGATTTACTGGTAAGTGTTATCAGTAGTTTCTCGAACTGTTATAGACCTCATATCGACACGACTTATCGAGCTACTGGGGTCTGACGTTTACCACCCCTAGGCGAGATATGCGACATATTAGACGACGAGACCGGACTGTACGGGAGTGTTACTGTTTGGATTCACAGGAGAATGTACAGGCTTGCTTGTTGATCTTCTGAGCGCTCAATACCTGGGTAGCTGTTACGTTTAGCTGACCGCTTGCAGCTTGTGGGTGTTTGATATGATCATCACCTACTGCCGGCGTATTGACGATTCTTTAGAGTTCTACATAAAGGTTTCTTGACTCAGGCAAAACGGAGTAGGGGCATATATGTGATATGTGCGGGACCGAGGATAATGCGATATGAGATACCGTATTATATTCTCGCGATATTTGATATCAGCCGGGTCATCGGATCAAGTGTTAATTCGATGAATCGGTACGGATAAATATTAGTCGGTTATATGCGATATAACCGGATTTTCGGATCAAGTGTTGATTCGATAAATTAATGTATAATAATATATATGATATATTAAATTGCATTAACTAATATTTGCTCACTAAAAGATTCTTTTTCTCACTCGGGTAATACATTGATATATATGCGATATATGTTAATTGTATTATTTTATTTTGTTGCAATAAATATTGTATATGTGATATATTATATTGTAACATGTTATAATTATTAATGCAACATGATTAGAGGAGTTTAAACGAGATTAGGGTTTGATTTGGGTTAATGCTTTCTAGATGTTTCTAGATGGTTTTACTTTGTCATGATAAAGATATTTGTGTTGATCTTTATCCATGACTCACACTTAACCCAACCCAAACTCTAACCCTAGTAAACTCTCTACACTGGTTACTACAACCATGGTTGCATAAATAATTATGATAACCTTTTTATTATTCATCACAAATGATTATTCATCTTCTTCCTCCTTCATTCTTCCATGAAAAAGCTTACTTGTTTTTCAAAAGGTGATGAATAAATATGAGAAAAAGATAAATAAAGAGAGCAAAAATCATACTTCATCATCCTCATCTTCCCTTGCCATTTAGATGAGGGTGTTCACATCATTTCATGAGTGTTAGCTTGTGTTAAAGAAACTTCAAGGTAGATCATCTTAGTATCGAAGATCGGAAGCAAAGGTTGCGTCTTTCTCTTCGTGGAACCTCTCGAGAGTCCAGATCCCGATGATCGCAGCGAAGGGACCACAACACGGAGCATATGAAGTGAAGGACCGGATCTGTAAAGGTTGTAATCCCTCTCACTTAGTGTTAAAGTGTTTAGCATGCTTGTTTTCGCCTAATCTCTAGTTTAAAGTTCCGTATTCGGGTTGTTTGGCACGGTTAATTTTTAAATCGGGCATGGTTGATGCCTCATAGACCCTTGTGCGCGTGCCTAGCAACCCTACATCAAGTACCATACCAGATGTCGTTTTTGCACTAGATGCGATAAGTTTATATTAATCCAATCCTGAAGAAACATACGGAAGCAGTTTTAGAACATAAGTGCATGTTTTACGGATTTGATGACGGCAGCCTACTTTGGGAGACAGTTATCATTCCAGGCTTCAAAGGTGACATGGATGACAGAGTGATTGTCAGAGTTATAGTTTTCCCTCAAACGAGGGACAGTATTATGGATAGGTGGTCCAAGGGGATACTGTGGGAGGCATGGTGCTGGACACTGATTAGTTTCAGTGATTGATACAGTCTAAGAAGTTTGGATTTGGAGTTCATTTATGAACTAGGTCCCATCAGATATCCGGACATATTCTAAGACAGGTATTACTCAATTCGGGAGATGGTTTTCTCCGCGAGGTTGAGATATAGAGAGATACAGAAAGAAACACCGAAGCGGATCCACTCACTGAGGCTATTTCTCGAACACAATAGTTTTGCAAACAAGCTTTGTGAAACTGATTAGTAGAGGAGTTGGATGCTCGGTATCATACGAGGTGTGAGTACACGACATCGCAATAATTAGCCTTAAGTGCAAGTGGGAGATTGTTGGATATAGTGCCCTCTAAGTCAATTATTGGATCGCAGGTACGTGATTGCAATGATTGAGGGATGACCTATACCGATAGAACAGTCTTACTCGAGATGATAGTATGCTATCTGGTTTGTCTTTATCATCATGTAGATGTTGATAGAGCCTATAGGATTCTTGCTTGACTACTAGCAAAATGATGGCGATCATATATGTGGGAGCTGGGGTTTATAAGCACATCCTTAAAGTGTCCCTAGTCGTAGGAGTTTCGAGACAGGGCATCGATACTCCGGAGTAGACTAGTGTATACATTCGAGACCCCGACGAGGGGTGGTGGCCAGTCTCACAAGCCATTGGTGTTAGTTGGTTCACCTAAGATGTATACAGATGCTCATTGGATTATGAGTACACCGGACAGTACTCGCCAAGAACATGCTAGTTGGTATTATACATATCGTCAGATAGCAGTTCCCTGGAGACATGTGTACAGGTTAGTTCATCGACCTGAGGTCGCCATTTGTCTCGTGTGAGTTCCCACTGTGCTTTGATTTATACCCTACCACGGGTCAAAGGAGTCGTGCAAACAGGTATATTTTGGGTACAGTCCCGAGCCACGTGGAGGCAGTGAGCAGATCTTTGGGGATTCGTCTCTCCCGGTATTGGGGCTGAGATCGCGCTGTGTTTAGGAGATCCATTACACGAAATCCCTGGCCAGGGTAATCGAGATATACTGATAGGTATACCAGTAGTATCTCAGGGTGTTCTGGGCTGCTATCTGACACGACTTATGCAGCTATTTAGGGTCTGACGTTTACCGACCCCCTAGGCCTAATATGCGATACTCATAGACGAATGGACCGGACTGTACGGATATTGTCACTATCAGGCTCAGTAGGGTTTATAGATGAGTTCACTCGTCAGCTTCCCTTCCAATCTGTAGGGTTGCTAGGCACGCGCACATGGGTCTACCAGGCATCAACCATGCACGATTAAAATTTTAGCCATGCCGAACAACCCGAAGCCGGATCATTATACTAGGGTTTAGGAGAAAACTAGCATGTTAAACACTTTAACACTAAGTGATAGGGATTACAACCTTTGTAAATCTGGTCCTTCACTTCTTAAGCTCCATGTTGAGGTCCCTTCACTGCGATCATCGTGTTCTGGACTTTCGAAAGGCTTCACGAAGAGAGTGATGCAACCTTGCTTCCGATCTTCGATAACATAGATGATCTACCTTGAAGTTTCGTTAACACAAGCTAACACTCATAATATGAAGTGAACACCCTCATCTAAATGGCAAGGATAGATGAGGATGATGAAGTAGGATTTTTGCTCTCATTTATAATCTTTTTCTCACTCACTTTCATCACAAAAGAAAGCTTTTTCATGAAGAAAACCAAGGTAGAAGAAGAAGAATGAATATGATCACATAATCCTTTTGTGATGAACAATGAATTATTGTAGTGGTTACAAATCTAACCAAGGGTTAAGCATGAAAGAGTTAACCCTTGTAGAGAGTTAACTAGAGTTAATAGTTTGGATTGGGTTAACATAATATCTCACAAAAATATCAAGCAACCACAAAGTCAAAGCTTCATGAAGCTTCATCGAAGCTTCTTGCAAAAGCTAACTCTAATCCAAACCCTAACCAAGTTTTAACCCTAAACCATTGTTAAATTTGTAACCCTAACATGTTACAATATTATATATCACATATACAATATATTTTGTAACAATAGAAAATAATACAATTAACATATATCGCATATATATCAATGTATTATCCCGTGAGAAAATGAATCTTTTACTGAGCTAATATTAGTTAATGTAATTTAATATATCATATATATTATTATACATTAAATTATCGAATCAACACTTGATCCAATAATCCGGCTATTTCACAAATAACCGACTAATACGATGACCCGGCTATATCACATATACCCGGCCAATATCTCAGATCGCGAGAATCTAATACGGTATCATATACCGCATTATCCTCGGTCCCGCACATATCACATATGTGCTCCTACTCTATTTTGCCTGAGCTAAGAAACCTCTGTGTAGGACTCTAAAGAATCGTCAATACGCCGGCAGTAGGTGATGATCATATCAAACATCTACAAGCTGCAAGCGGTCAGCTAAACGTAACAGCCACCCAGGTATTGAGCTCTCAGAAGATCAACAAGCAAGCCTGTACATTCTCCTGTGAATCCAAATAGTAACACTCCCGTACAGTCCGGTCTCGTCGTCTGATATGTCGCATATCTCGCCTAGGGGAGGTAAACGTCAGACCCCAGTAGCTCGATAAGTCATGTCGATATGAGGTCTATAACAGTTCGAGAAACTACTGATAACACTTACCAGTAAATCTCAGCAACCCTGGCCTGGGATTTCTGGTTATAGCCAATCGAACACAGCGCAACATCAACTCCCTATACCGGGAGAGACGAATCCCCTCCTATCTCTCATTGCCTCCATGTGATTCGGGACTGTACCCAAAAGCCACCTTTTCGCACGCCCTCTTGGACGTGGTATGATGGAAATCAAAGCATTGTGGGAATCATACAAGACTCTATGACGATCTCGGTTCAACAGACTACTCTGTACCAGTGTCACCGGAGAACTGCCATCTGACGTAAGGTATAATACCATCTGGGAGTTCTCGGCGAGTCCGTCCAATGTACCCAGTCTCCACTGAGCACCCGTACGCCATCATTGATGTCAAACACCGATGGATTTGGGATCATCCATCGCCCATCATATGGGTCAAGATGCGTATACGCTAGTCTACTCTGGTGCATCGATGCCCTGTCTCGATACATCCTCGACTAGGAACAGTTATAGGATGTACTCGTCGACTACCGTGGCCCCACTAGTATGATCTCATCATAGTCCCAGTAGTCGAGTACATATCCTAAGGGCTTTATCAACATGTAACATAGAGACAATCATAGTACATGTTAAGATAAAGTACAACCAGATAGCATACTATCATATCGAGCAAGAAAGTCCTCCCTATATATGTCCAAGAATCCATTACAATATACATCGTATATACAGTAATGGCCACTAGGGCATACATATAACTAACAATCTCCCACTTGCACTAGGGCCATCTGTTGTGGTATCACATACCCAACAATTAGCTGCGGTTGAAGTATCTCATACTCAACCATCCCATAAATGTCTCTACTGGGAAAAAGGCCTTCGTGAGTGGATCCGCGCAGTTGTCCTCTGTGTCAACTCTCCTAACCTCGATCTCCCTGGAGATCAACCATCTCCATGATCAGGTGATACTGCCTAAGAATTATATCTGGATTTCTGATGGGACGGTGGTTCCTTGGCTAATGCCACAACTCCATTATCACACAATTGTAGGAACGAAGTTCATCTCATGAACTTATATATATCCAGACTACCTCTTTGGTAGCATCTTCGGTAACGATGTATCTTGCCTTTAATCGTCTAGTATATCACGGTATCTAGCTTGGAACTCTTCCAACATACCGTCCCTCCACTGAGGATAAAGACAATGCCTGTGACTGACATTCAGTCGTCCTTATCACCCTGGAACCTTTCCAGTGATTCTCCCCAGGATCGATTGATACCATCTCACTACAATTAGTGAGAATCCTAACATCCAATTAGATCTATGTCGTAGATCCAAAACCCAGGATTTAGGAGGTATCACTTTGATCCTATATGGAGAATCCTTGTGATAAGCGGAGATTGACCGAGCGTAGCATAGGAAACTCCTTCCCAACCAAGAGTATGTCATCCACGTACTCTACGAGGATCACCACCATACTCCCTACTACCTTTTTGTATATACAAGGTTCATCTACCATTTTGATGAAGTCAAACTCTTTGACAACCATATCAAAACAGACGTTCCAACTCCGCGATGCCTGCTTTATCACATAAAACATTTTGCACACGTTTCCGCTGCTCCCACTGTCTACGAAGCCCTCTGGCTGTGTACTTATAGACGCTCTCTTCCAAATCATCATTTAGAAAAGCAGTCATGACACCCAACCGCCAGATATCGTAGTCATGGTATGTAGCCGTGGCAAGTAGGATCTCAATGGACTTAAGCATAGCTTTGAATGTCTCAACTTTTCCATGTACACCAAGTAATCTTCTTAAGATATACTTGCTCCTGATGGGGATTTAACCCTTCAGATAAAGCAACCAAAGTCCATACTTTGTTGGTGTATAAGGATTCCATCTCAGATCGATAAGAATGCAGCCATTCTTACAGAGTCCCACTCCTGATGGCCAGCCCGAAACTAGTTGGGTCATCATCTCATGATGCAATCCTCACTCCCACTGTCATAGAGAAACCGAAGTATCTCTCAGGTGGGTGAGGAACCCTACTAGATCGGCAGAGAGGCTGAGGTTCGTTGGTTACTATTGAATCCTTTGGTTCTATCAAATCATCTGCTGTAGTTTGTATAGCTGGAACTCCTTCCAGTTCTATCTCATGACCACTAATCTCTCCACAAGAAATTCCCTTTCACAAAGGTGGCATGTTGAGAAATAAAACACTTTTGTTTCTCGGTTTAGTAGAAGATATTCCCTTGCGAATGCTTGGGATATCCAACAAACTTCCACAGATCTGACTTTACCTCGAGCTTGTCCGGATTTTGCTTTTCAGACATAGGCCGGACAACCCCAAATCTTAACATACTTAAGATATGGGCTCTTCCCATTCCATATCACATATGAAGTGGTAGGCAACTGATTTGATTTGAACCCCATTCAATAGGCATGCAACTTCTCAAGTGCATAACTCCCAAAAGAAAATAGGAAACTCAGTAGTACTCATCATAGAGCACACCATATCACATAGGGTGCTATTGCTCCGCCCCGATATACCATCGTGCTATGGTGTATCCGGAGGAGTAATGCTGAGAGAGAATCTCATTCTCCTTTAGAAGAATCCAGGAATTCCGTGCTCAAGTATTCTCCTCCTTGATCTCATCAAAGGACATAATACTTATACCCGTATTTTGGTTCTCTACTTCTAACTTACATTCTGTGAATATCTCAAAAGGTTCAGACTTGTGTTTCAATAGGAACATATGTCTGAATCTTGAGAGATAATCAGTGAATATAATAAAGTACAAAGAACCGGTCTTGGCATGTGTAGACAGGGGACCTTCATACATCAGCATGTATCAATTCCAAGAGTTCACCAACTCTTTCTCTGTTTCCAATAAACAGAGCTATGGTCATCTTATCTTTGTGACATGACCGGCAAGTTTCACAAGATGTAAATTCAAACAGATTTAAATATGCATCTAAATGTAACTTAGCCAGTCGGGTCGCATTGATATGACCTAGTCTACAATGCATCAAGAAGGATCCGTTCATTTCTGAACTTTTTCTCTTGTGTGTGTTCTGTATACTAAGAACTGTAGTTTGATTTAGAACGTCAATGCTTTTAGATAACGTGCCTGAACCGATCAACTCTTGATATAGGAAATGTTCAAAACATTATCCAACAATACAAAATTATATCCTTCTTTACTTGTAAAGAGACTGATATGATGTTGTATATCAGGTTCGGTATCTAATAACATTTGTTCAGAATCAATGTATTCTGGTAATACAGGGTGATAGTGACCAACAGACTTGGCTGTAACACTTGCACCGTTTTCTATCTCATGAAAATTTATCACCCGTTCTCAGTTCTCTACCTATCTGTAGCCCATGTAATAGATTACATATGCGGGATCTTGATCCGGTATCTCATACCCATGACGTAAAGGATACTGAGAAACAGTTCTCTGTAATGAACACACCCGAAGATGATGCATCGGCATGCACTTTCTTCGTTTGGGCGGCACGGGAATTCTGGTAATCCCCAATTTCCTGCTCTGTCTTATAACAATTATAAGTTGGAGCGAGACCAACGTTCCCCAGCTCAGTATAACAAGCGGGTTCGGTCAATATATCCATTTTATTATCTTGATTAAGGAGTGACATGGTCGCTACCTGGAGAGAGAGAGAGAAGAAAACACTCAGCGTATGCTCTTGCAAGATTAGATTGGTTATCTAATATATCTAATCAGGATGTCTCCCACTGTTTTAGTCAAATCTTCCTTCAAACCCTAAAAGGAAAGACTAGCCGGGATTAATTACACGCTACAAGTTCGCCAATCTTTCAGCCAGGCCAGTGCCGGTACTTTGAGGGAGGTTCCCCGTGCTTTCGCACGAACCTAATTAAAGTAAACCTCGTTTTCCCAGAGGCGTAACCCCGTTAACACCTTTCTAGACACCTACTTGATCGGCTAATTGTAATGTGTAAAACTCTCCCAGGAGTAACTCTTACTCGCAGCGGGTATCGGGATCCAACTATCTCATAGAAGGTATGGAATCTCATTGCAAATTTCAACACTTGAAATTCCCAATAATATTTTGCCCCTAACGTCCTATGACCTTGACGGAGGCCAAACTACCCATAGTCCGCTAGTCAAGTTCAACCCGTCATTTCCTGATTGAATTAAACCCACCCGCACGACCCTTGACGGAGGCCAAACAACACCATACAAATACCCTAATCCAATCGCATCATATGCTAGCAGATAAGCACTAGTTAGCTACCGTACACTACGCCTTGACGGAGGCCAAACTACCGCAGCACGAATACTAACTAGTACTTATCTGAAATGACAGAGGGCTACGCAGGTTTTTAAGAAAACCATGACCGTAATGAACTTGATATCGTTGTAGAATCGAGTGATTTTAAATGGAGTGTTTTTGAGGCTTTTCTAGTTTTGCTAAAGGGAGCACTCCCGGTGAAGGGATCGTCGGCCCTTTCCTCATCGAATAAGGTGCAGGATATATCATATATACCACTATGCAAAGCAAAAACTATAGAAGCAATCAAAAGACAAACCGAGTTTGTAGCATCTGCTAGTTTCACTAAAAAGGTCACTCCCGGTGAAGGAATCTCGGCTCTTTCCTTACCGTATAGGGTGCTAGATGTTCTACAAGGAACACCGCTATGCAAAGCAAGAACTAGAGCTACCAGTTTTTAAATAAGTTTCTACAACATCTTAGGTTTCTTTTATTTCATTAATCTCATTAATGAAGTCCCATTTTTAATTATGCTTCATAAGCATCACATGTGAAACGAAATCTGCAATATAGCATATATCTCATATATATAATATAAACATTCGTCTCAGGCAGTAATATGATCTCATCACAGAACATTGCAGCAGAAGAACATATATAAAATATTGGATATACTAGGACGTCCGTGTTTTCAATACGAGCCTGTATAAAACACGGATTCCACGGTCGCGATGAATAGCCAAACACACATCCCTAGACCCAACGAGAGCGGCAAGCAACACTGTCGATTCTAGGGTTAGGAGACCCGGTCTCGACTCCTCGAGATGGTCTCCCACTGGACCCTAGAACCCGGTAACTTATGCTCCCCGCCTTGGGTCTACCTAATGCGGAAAAGTAAATAATATACAATGGTGACATCAACCTCATCCCGGAAGTGCCCCAATAAAAGAATATTACATACAAATGAATTTTACATGAATGAAAAAGAAAAAACTCTCATCTCACATAAAACCCCCGGCTATTCAGACGCGACGATCCAATAGAACATATCACAGCAACACATAATATCTCATATCATCAACGTAATCAAGTATGCGTATCCCGATTGTCGTTGATGTATAGCAACGAAGCCGGCGATACACCACATACTACGCTTACGGTCACAGAAAAGAAAGTGTAAAACTACAACAGTTGGAATCCGCAACCTCCTTAGACATCGCATGCCTAACCAAATGAATTCCTTAGACATCGCATGCCTAACAATTATAAACCCCGCATTTTAGTCTCATTATCGAAAACTCTTTTCAATATCAAGTCGGGCAATTCAACAAGATTCCCGACATGCTGATCGCATGCTCGTCGCAAACTTTAGTAGACGGCCGCACCCCCGATGCCGTCGACGAAGTGCACTAAGGCGGAACACCGCTGCCACGAACACCCGAACGGATGCTTTTGGCGACGGGGTTCTCCTACAGTCACTTGGTCGGGGCTTTGGGGTGTGGCTTCCTATTAAGTTTACCCGGCGAGTATCCGCTTACGCTACGTGATTGCGACGGACTTTTGATCGCATCAAAATCCCGTGGCAACCGATCAATTGAGACTAAACTGCTATGTTTATAATATTCAAATCAGTTATCTCATAACTATTTGTGGATTCCAATTATTGTATCACATTACAGATAAATAGACAATGTCAAACTTTCCGATCGAATAAACAAACACCCAAGTTTTCCCCAATATATCTCAACACATGAAATCAGTTTAAAAACATCCATCACATGCCACAGTACCAATGGTCCAGCCGTAGAAGGGTCAAGCCAACGCCTCACATGTGGCACGCCGTACTGCCACAAACCCTAAGGTTTAGAGGCAGTTCAAGATGGTCACGTAATCGAGTTAAGGTTTGTTGTCTTCTAGAGGGTCCACCGCGTTACTTGCACGACTTAGAACGTTCTTAAACTCGAGAAAAAATCCAAGTTTTGAAAAATTTTCCGACTGGGGAAAAAGAGAGTTATTGATATCCGGTCGAACTTTTTAACAGTTTCTAAAAATTATCCGGATAAAACTAAACAAAGTTAATTTATCTGATCGAATCAACGATTCCCCAATACAACCCTAGAAAACTCAACACTTGAGTGGAATTAAAAAATTCACAGAAAAAATTGCCAAGAAAGAACCTAAGAATAAATATATGAAATTCCAGGGACTACGTCAAATTTTTGCAGCGGAACCACCGCCAAACCCTTGGTTTGGCCGCGGTTCCGCGGCCAAAATATTGACTTAGTGGACCGTACTTCACAGTAATTCTTACTTTTTCCTGCTTATTTTTCTGAGCATTTTTAATTCATAAAAAATCAACTTTTTGAAAATTGTCCAGAGAGGGGTAAACATCAGGGTTTCCGGGTTCGATCGGAATTTAAACTTCGCTCAGACTTCGCCTAAAGCTCTAACTTGGCTCTGATATCACTGTAGGGTTGCTAGGCACGCGCACAAGGGTCTAAGAGGAATCAACCATGCCCGATTAAAATTTTAGCAATGCCGAACAACCCGAAGCCGGATCATTATACTAGGGTTTAGGAGAAAACAAGCATGTTAAACACTTTAACACTAAGTGAGAGGGATTACAACCTTTGTAGATCCCGTCCATCACTTCTTAAGCTCCGTGTTGAGGTCACTTCGCTGCGATCATCATGTTCTGGATTCTCGAGAGGCTTCACGAAGAGAGTGATGCAACCTTGCTTCCGATCTTCGATAACATAGATGATCTACCTTGAAGTTTCGTTAACACAAGCTAACACTCATAATATGAAGTGAACACCCTCATCTAAATGGCAAGGATAGATGAGGATGATGAAGTAGGATTTTTGCTCTCATTTATAATCTTTTTCTCACTCACTTTCATCACAAAAGAAAGCTTTTTCAACAAGAAAACCAAGGAAGAAGAAGAAGAATGAATATGATCACTTAATCCTTTTGTGATGAACAATGAATTATTGTAGTGGTTACAAATCTAACCAAGGGTTAAGCATGAAAGAGTTAGCCTTTGTAGAGAGTTAACTAGAGTTAATAGTTTGGATTGGCTTAACATAATATCTCACAAAAATATCAAGCAACCACAAAGTCAAAGCTTCATGGAAGCTTCTTGCAAAAGCTAACCCTAATCCAAACCCTAACCAAGTTTTAACCCTAAACCATTGTTAAATTTGAAACCCTAACATGTTACAATATTATATATCACATATACAATATATTTTGTAACAATAGAAAATAATACAATTAACATATATCGCATATATATCAATGTATTATCCCGTGAGAAAATGAATCTTTTAGTGAGCTAATATTAGTTAATGTAATTTAATATATCATATATATTATTATACATTAAATTATCGAATCAACACTTGATCCAATAATCCGGCTATTTCACAAATAACAGACAAATACGATGACCCGGCTATATCACATATACCCGGCCGATATCTCATATCGCGAGAATCCAATACGGTATCATATACCGCATTATCCTCGGTCCCGGACATATCACATATGTTCTCCTACTCCGTTTTGCCTGAGCTAAGAAACCTCTGTGTAGGACTCTAAAGAATCGTCAATACGCCGGCAGTAGGTGATGATCATATCAAACACCCACAAGCTACAAGCGGTCAGCTAAACGTAACAGCCACCCAGGTATTGAGCGCTCAGAAGATCAACAAGCAAGCCTGTACATTCTCCTGTAAATCCAAACAGTAACACTCCTGTATAGTCCGGTCTCGTCGTCTGATATGTCGCATATCTCGCCTAGGGGAGGTAAACGTCAGACCCCAGTAGCTCGATAAGTCGTGTCGATATGAGGTCTATAACAGTTCGAGAAACTACTGATAACACTTACCAGTAAATCTCAGCAACCCTGGTCAGGGATTTCTGGTTATAACCAATCGAACACAGCGCAACATCAACTCCCTATACCGGGAGAGACGAATCCCCTCCTATCTCTCATCGCCTCCTTGTGATTCGGGACTGTACCCAAAAGCCACCTTTTTGCACGCCCTCTTGGATGTGGTATGATGGAAATCAAAGCACAGTGGGAATCACACAAGTCTCTATGACGATCTCGGGACAACAGACTACTCTGTACCAGTGTCACCGGAGAACTGCCATCTGACGTAAGGTATAATACCATCTGGGAGTTCTCGGCGAGTCCGTCCAGTGTACCCAGTCTCCACTGAGCACCCGTACGCCATCCTTGATGTCAAACACCGATGGATATGGGATCATCCATCGCCCATCATATGGGTCAAGATGCGTATACGCTAGTCTACTCTGGTGCATCGATGCCCTGTCTCGATACACCCTCGACTAGGAACAGTTATAGGATGTACTCGTCGACTACCGTGGCCCCACTAGTATAATCTCATCATAGTCCCAGTAGTCGAGTACATATCCTAAGGGCTTTATCAACATGTAACATAGAGACAATTAGAGTACATGTTAAGATAAAGTACAACCAGATAGCATACTATCATGTCGAGCAAGAAAGTCCTCCCTATATATGTCCAAGCATCCATTACAATATACATCGTATGTACAGTAATGGCCTCTAGGGCATACATATAACTAACATAATCAATGCATAGGCAAACCGTTACGTAGAGCTTGTACCTCTGACGTGCTAGAGGTTATACCCAGTGCCAGTGTGTTGATGAGTCATTAGAGTCCCCCACAGACACTTTCCCAAGTTCGAGCGAAACGTTGTAGATGCCGTATGGTATTATGGCAGGGTTCGGAAAATGCACGTGCGTTTTCGCACGTGTCGTTTTTCGGGCAGATAATACTGGTAGGCTTTGGTTTAAGCCGGATCCCGGTATTATATTGTGTAGATATAATATCTTTGTCTCAGTTGCATTGTATTCCTTCGTAATACAAATGCGGGTATGTTTATACTGTTACGGGGTTATCCTGAAATTCGTTTCGGGATCACTTTTGGAAGTTGCCAGTTTCCAGTTTTCTATCACCCGCCTTTTAACATTCGGTTAAAGATGGATTTATCTTTTCTTGAGATGAGTGTTGAAGCTTCTAGATGGTGACTAGGATGATGAGGTGGCTTGTGACTCATTTGTTCATTAATGGTGCATTAATTAGATGATGACTAAGGGTTATGAATCACCACTCTCATTAATGTGTTCATATTAGGTGTTTAGATGATTCATTCATATCTTTTATTTCTTGTGGTCACCTCCCCTCTCCTACACTCACCTCCCTCCCTCTACAAAGTGGCCGGCCCCTCATTGTGAAGTAGAGGATTTGTTCATTTTGATTTGCTTGAAAAGATTATGATAATTTGGTGTATAGAAATTTCTTAGTTCATTCCATCACAATTCCAAATTGCAACTTCCTTTACCGTTCATCCATAGCCTTGGAAGTAATGATACAAAGTGTTCTACTCATTCTCTACAACATCTTGGTCATCTCTTTTAGCAAACTTGACGATCGAGTTGCCTCGGTTCAGAGGCGGGAGCCTGTTTAAAGATCCGTCGACGTGGTGCCACCTGGACGACGAGACTGGAGTTTCAGAAGATCGAAGCCGCCGCAACAAAGCATGGGATGATGGTTAAAGACCGAAGGACTCGGATCGTTCGGTATAACAATTCTACCCAGTTTACAATTTGTTAGTTTAGCTTTATTGGCAGATCCGGGTTATAGTACGCGATAGCGCCAGTCGTAAAAGTTTTGTTCCACATATTGGCGTCTGTTAGACGGCCGGGGTGCTACCGTGGACTTACAGGTATTACTTTTTCTCACTTGATGATACATTAATATATATGTGATATATGTTAATTTTATTATTTTCTTTTTGTACACAAAATATATATGTGATATATATTGTTGTGTCATGCTAGGTTACACTTGCAACATGTATGTATGAGACTTATACCATGCTAAGGTTTATGTTTGGGTTTTATTTATCATTAAGTAAATCACAAAAGATTAAGCATGAGTCATGTTTGAAGCTTGGAGAAGCTTGTAGAAAACATTGACCAAGTCCACTCTTTTGTTATTGCTTAAGTTATTTCTTAACCCAACCCTTAACTCATAGCTATGGTTTATTCTCTACATGAGTTAGGCATGACACTAACTCACCCATGGTTGCAATTCTAACCTCACTCTCTCATTCATTTTCTTCATCACTTCTTCTTCTTCCTCAAGAGAAAAAGCTTGCTGGCTTTTTCTAAGTGATGATTTATTGTGAGAAAAATAAAACTAAAGTGAGCCCACTTCCTACTTCATCATCTTCTACTACTTGCCATTTAATTTAGGGTGTTTTATTCACTAATCTCACCATTAGTGAAGAGATAGCATGAGCTAGTGTCTCCTCGAAGTAGATCATCTTCAGCCTCGAAGACTTCAATGCAAGCTTGTTTCGTACATCTTGTGGAGCCTCTTTAGAGTCTGGGAGTTCATGATCGCAGCGAAGGGACTACTACATGGAGCTATTGAAGTGAAGGACCGGTCTACAAAGGTTGTATTCCTTCTTCTCTTTACTTTGTAAAGTGTTTACACTCTAGAAAACCCTAAGTCTCTAGATTCGGGTTGTTTAGCTCTATAGAAATTTTGAAATGGCATGTTCGATGCCTTAGTAAACACTGTGAGGGTGATAAGGAACCCATCAGTGGTATCAGAGCCTAGCTAGAGCATTGGGCATTGCGTAGGCGAAATTAAAAGTCCGATCGAACTTCGAAAACCTTAATTTTCCCACTTTCTGGAAAATTTTCAAAAAGTTAAAAATTTTCATGTTAAAAATATTCAGAAAATCATGCAGGTAATTCTATGGACACACCTGAAGAACGAAACCCTAACTCGTCTAAGTGACCACGGATCCGTGGCTAAAACATGGTTTTGGCAGTGGATCCGCGGCGCCACTTAAGAGGCATGGGTCGGGCCCTTCAGCTGTTGGTCCGTAGGTACTGGGGCATGCTTCTGGGCATTTTTAATTCTGCTTAAGTGTTGAGCTCTGTGGGAATTTTGGAATTCGTTGATTCGATCGAAATATTTAACGTCGCCTAGCTTTCTGTGATTGTGATATAATATTTGGAATCTACATAATTTAGTTATGTGATAACTAATTTGAATTTTTTAAATCTAGCAGTTTAAGTCTCATTTGATCGGTTGCCACGGAATTTTGATGTTGATCAAAAGTCCGTCGCAATTACGTAGCATACCCGGATACTCGCCGGGTAACATTTCTAGATAGCCATGCCCCATAGCCCCGACCAAGTGACTATAGGAGAATCCCGGCGCAAAAAAGCATCTGTTCGGGTGCTCGCTGCAGCGGTGTTCCGCCGTAGTGCACTTCGTCGACGGCATCGGGGGGGTGCGGCTCTCTACTAAAGTTTTCGACGAGCATTCCGTCAGGTTATCGGGAATCTTATTGAATTACCCGACAGGTTATTGGAAAGTGTTTTCAATATCGAGACTAAAATGCAGGGTTTATAATTGTTAGACATGTGATGTCTAAGTAATTCATTTCGTTGGGCATGAAATCCAAAGTATATAATACGTTGGGTTTATGATGTCCAAGGTGGTTGCGGATTCCAACTGTTGTAGTTTTACACTTTCTTTTCTGCGACCGTAAGTGTAATATATGGTGTATCGCCGGTTTCGGTGTTATATGTCAATGACAATTGGGATACGCAAATTTACTTAAGTTGATGACATGCGATTTATGTGTTGCTGTGATATGTTATATTGGATCGTCGTGTTTTGAATAGCCGGGGGTTTTATGTGAGATGAGGATTTTTATTTTCATTCATGTAAAATTCTTTGTATGTAATATTCTTTTTTTGGGACACTTCCGGGTTGAGGATGCTGTCACCATTGATGTATATTATTTACTTTTCCGCATTAGGATAGACCCAAGGTGGGGAGCACAAGTAACCGGGATCTAGGATCCAGTGGGAGACCATCTCGAGGAGTCGAGATCGGGTCTCCTAACTCTAGAATTGGTAGGGTTGCTTGCCGCTCTCGTAGGGGTCCAGGGATGTGGGTTTGGCTATTCATCATGACCGTGGAATCCGCGTTTTTACTGGATTAAATAAAACACGGAATCCCTAGTATATCCAATGTTTCATATGTGATTCTTCTGCTGCTGATATTCTGTGATGTGATCATTTTATATGCGTGAGACGAATGCTTATACTATATATATATTATATATAAATATTACTGTTTTCGTTTCTTCTGTGATGCTTGTGAAGCATAATTTGATGGGAATTCATTAATGAGATTAATGAAACTAAAAGAAACCTAAAAGATGTTGTAGAAAATTATTTTAAAAATTGGTAGCTATAGTTCTTGCTTAGTATAGCGGTATTCCTTGTAGAATATCCAGCACCTTATTCGATAAGGAAAGAGCCGAGATCTTTTCACCGGGAGTGACCTCTTTGTTAGTGTATATGCCCTAGAGGCCATTACTGTATCATACTAGTTTGTATATTACTTAATGGAAGCTTGGGATATTCACCTTGTATATACAATCTTGCTCAATATAGTAGTATGCTACTTGGTTTGTTTCTACTTCAATGTGTACATGTGTTTATTTTAGTATATCACCTATACACATTAGTGGAGCCCTTAGGATCTTTGCTTGATTACCAGCGTTGTCATGGCAGTCATACTAGTGGGGGCTGGGTAATCTATAAGCACATCGTTATGCAGGTCCCTAGTCGCAGGACTATCGAGACAGGGCATCGATACTCCGGAGTAGACTAGCGCATGCGCTTCTCATCCCAGAGTGGGAGATGGTCTGTCCACAGCCATCAGTACGTCGTACTGGAGATAGTATGCGGGTGCTCATTAGGTTACGAGTACACTGGACATGACTCGTAGGGAACTGATCGGTTGGTATTATACCTATCGTCAGTTATCAGTTCCCAGGTGACATGAGTACAGCTTAGTCAGCTGACTTGACACTGTCACTTCGACTCGAGTGTGTTCCCACTGTACTTTGATTACTACCCAACCACGGCTCAAAGGAGTCGTGCAAACAGGTAGTAGTTGGGTGCAGTCCCGAAGCACTTAGAGGCAGTGACGGTTAGACAGGATTCGTCTCTCCCGGTATTGGGGGTTGACATCGCGCTGTGTATAGGAGAGCCATTACACGAGTAGTCCCTGGCCAGGGCAAGCGAGATATACTGGTAGGCTTCCAGTGTTATCTTAGGTCGTTTTGGGCTTCACTCCGATACGACTTGTACCGCTATTAGGGGACTGACGTTTACCGCCCCCTAGGCCCGCCATGCGATGTATCAGATGAACAGACCGGACTGTACGGAGACTGTCACATTCAGGCTCAGTAGGAGTTCCGATGGGTTTCACCTCGCCAGTCTTCTTGTCGGCATCTACCTTGGGACCGTTACGTACAGCTAGTGCCGCTTGCGGTCTGTGGTTAAACCCACTGCTAGCGTAGTGTCGAGTCTTTAGAGTTCCACACAGAAAGCTATTCGCCTTTAGGTAAAAGAGTAGAGGTCGCATGGTTTTGCGACAGGTCGCATGGTTTTGCGACAGGGTTCGGTCACATCCGTGCACTTGTGCACGTACAGTGTCCGGACAGTTAACACAGCGGGCTTTGGTTTAAGCCAGATCCTAGTGTACGTTTTGGGATAGGTTTTATCTCGTATGTATTCGTGTTCCTCGGAACGCGGATGCGGGTGTGTATGCACAGTTGACGGAAAGACAGAGGCAGAGTATTCTCATTAGGGTTGTTGACTGTTGACCATTGACTTTTTGGTAAACCCTAATGAGAATATGATATATGATTAACAATAATATTAATTAAGTATTATGGTGACATGGTTGTTGAGGGGTTGACTTTGTTGACTTATTGACTTTGTTGACCGGTTGACTAGGTTGGACTAGTTGACCATCATGATGACAATGGCTATCATTTCATGGCAAAGACTTTTGCTTGCTTGTTTCTCTTGTGCAAAATGAGTGCATGAAATGATTTGGCTATTGTAGCTTAAACCATCACATAATACTTGATTGCTATATTTTGTTATGATGGCTTTGGATTATGAGAGCCAAGAGAGAAAAGTCTTTCTTATTTCTATCATTTTTCATTCTCTCTCTTGTTCTTGAGCTCTCATCCTCTTCCTCTTGCTCTCCCTCTCTTTAGTCTATGGTTCACTTGTCTCATGTGTTGAAAAGCAAGAACCATAGAGAAAATCCCAACACACTCTCCTCTACTCACTCTAGTTCACAAGGTTTAGCAAACCGAGCGAACTAGTTTCTTCAAAGCTCGAAGAAGAAGCCAAAGGTAGAAGCTTTCGGGTGGATCGATCTTCGGCGCAAGGAGACGACGGCGTGAAGCCGATCCGTACACCATCGAGGTTTGAAGACGAAGGAGTTCAAGAAAGAAAGGTATAACCCCCTAACCGAGTAGTTAACAACTCATAGTTAGGTTGTTAGTTAGATGTTTAACAAAGATCCGGTTTTGAGTCCATGTTACCACCTCTAAAAAATTGTTTTTCACCAAATTCTGCATGCCTGAATGTACCGGGAGAGGTAGCATGGACTTACAGCGGTATCAGAGACTAGTTTAACGCTACCTAACATGTTAGCATAGTAACTAGAAATTCGATCGTAGAAAAAGTCGTGAAATACACCCCGATATCAAACTTGCTGTCGATTTTTGAAGTGCTGTAAAAGTAATAAATCATGCTTCAAAAATCGACTCAGGGTTTTTATAGTGCACTGAAGAAAAACGGTCCAGAGATCCCTCCAAACCACCGCGGAAACGCGGCAATAGCTTGCTATTGCCGTGGTTCCACGGCCGATTAAGCTCCTCTATGGATCGTCTTCATTGCAGTTTGTTCTATGGGATATTTTAGGATTTTTGGTATATGTTTTTTCAGCCCAGATTTTCCAGAAAGAAAAATTAGTTTTTGGGGCTTTAAAAACCGTATTTTGATCGAGTTTCTAAAGACTTAAGCTGACGGGTATTTATCTGTGATGTGATATTTGTATTGAACGTCTGCGAATCGCTATATGTCGAATAGTGGGAGTTATACAAATCTGTGCTCTGTAATGTTATTGGTTTGTGTATATGAATTCATTGGATTGTCGCGGGTGAATAGCCGGGGGTTGTGAGACGAGAGTTTTCTTTTCTTTCAACTCATGTAAATTTTTAAATTGATGTAATAATTATTTATATGGCCGCACAACCGGGTCGGGGTTGTAGCCGTCATTGTATAATTTCTTTTTACTGTTTTTGCTCCTAGGATAGACCCATGGAGGGGGTGCACAAACTACCGGGTATCCCGAAGTGCCGAGTGGCCTACTCACGGAGTTGAGGGAGGTTGCTTCACTTCGGGTACTTGGCGGGTAGTTTGCCGCACCCGTAGGGGTCTTGGGTGGGGTATTGGCTATTCACCGCGACGGTGTAATCTGGTTTTCGTTACAGGCTCGTACGAATTGCGGGTTCCTAGTATATCCAATGTGTTCATCTGTGATCTGAAATGGCTATCTTTGCAATATATCTATATATGATATTATTTAGGCGTTGCGTATGTTTTACAGCCGCGCTAGCCCAGCCCCCGCTCTGTCGTTAGTTAAGTAACCTAACGGGTAATGACGGGGCCCCGTGGCGAATGCGAATGGCATAAGCGTACGTCATATTTTGGTTGTTTTCTGCAATGGTAGGATTAAATGATGGGACGCATTAAAAGAACTAATGCAAGAATTACACGCATTAAAAGAACTAATGCAAGAAAATAAACCAAGTAAAAGTCGTTGGAACACTTTCGAAAAACCACTCGGTTCTTTTCAAACCAACTTTTAAATGCGGAGTTTGAGCCATTCCTTTTAAAAGCTATCTCATTCCATCGATTATATCAAGTTCACTACGTTCACGGTTTCGCCAAAACCATTCGTAGCCCTCCGTCGTTTCACATGAATAGTCAATAGTATTCAAGCTATGTATGTTGGCCAAAGTCAAGGCATAGTGATTGGTAGCTATTGGGTATTCATGTGTAGCATAGATAGATGCGTTGGTTTGGGACAGTCGTACTGCCATTTTGGCCAAAGTCAAGGGTAGGTACGGGTGGGTCCAAATTAACCTGGAGAATGACGGGTAGAACTTGACATGTGACTTATGATATTTTGGCCAAAGTCAAAGTCATAAGAGCATGGGGCAAAAATCCACATCGGGAGTTTCAAAAGAACTGAAACTTGCTAGTGTTGCATACCATTTGGAGTGTGATCATTCTGGTAGGATTCCTTCAGTTTCGTCACGCGATGATATTTGGATCCCGATCCTACTGTGAGTATATGCTACTCCTAGGGAAATTTCCCACTTAACGATCAATGCTATAAACCTAGTAGGTGTCTAGAAAGGTGTTAGCGGGGCTACGCCCCCAGGGAAAAGAGGTTCTTAAATTAAGGAAATTCGAGAAAGCGTTGGAAAACCTCCCTCGAAGTACCGACACTAGCCTGGCTGAACGGTTAAGCAAGTATTGTACGGTGAGATTGATCCTGACTAATTCTTCCTTTTTGGTTTGAGGAGGGATTCGAGAAACAGTGGGAGCCATCCTGTTTAGACAAACTAAAATCCATTCTAAACTTGCAAGAGCATCATGCTGAGTGTTTCTTCTCTCTCTCCTTATTGCAGCGACCAATCGACATGATTGGACTTAAGTTACTTCTAGATAAAAACATACTGACAGGGCCAAACTACAAAGATTGGCTCAGGAATGTCAAAATGGCAATCACTTACGACAAGCTGGGGTATCTTCTTACTACCAAAGCTCCCCCTGTCCTAGGTCCCACCTCCAGTGTCGCGGATAAGGAAATCCGTAAGACTTAGGAGATTGATTGCGCGAAGGCCAGGTGCCTCGTGCTTGCCTCTATGGACAACGAACATCAGAGGAGGCACGAGAATATGGACCTCGAATCCATATTTCTCCATACAAAAGAACTGTATGGAGAGCAGTCTCGTATCGCAAGATACGAAGTGTCGAAGAAGTTATTTTCGGCAAGGTTGGCCATCGGATCATCGGTAGTGGAACACGTGCTTAAGATGATTGGCTACATAGAAGAGCTCGCGGACCTTGGGACCACGTTGGAGAATGAGCTCTATACGGACTTGATTCTCCAGTCCCTTCCTTCCACTTACGCCCAGTTTATCCTGAACTTCAACTTACAAGAAAAGGAAGTTGAACTTTTAGAACTCCTCAACATGCTGAGGAGCGCAGAGGGCACCCTACAGAAAGGTAGGGAAACATCCACTTTGTTTATAGGAGGATCTTCCTCTTCTAGGTCCAAGGCGAAAGCCAAGGGAAAGAAGAAGAAAGCCCCGCCAAACCAAAGGGCGGTGTTAGTAAAGTGGATATGAAGGGAAAGGCAAAGGCAACAAAGAAAGCGGGGCAGCTTGTGGATAAAGAAGAATGCTTCTATTGTCATAAGAAGGGACACTGGAAGAATGATTACAGGGCTTAGAAGGCCAGAACACAGGATCTGAAGCAGGTTGCGGCTTCAGCTTCAGGTGTATATGTTATTGATAACCGTCTTTCAATAAACTCTACTTCCTGGGTATTGGATACCGGATCAGGATCTCATATCTGTAATTCTTTGCAGGCGTTGAGAAACCGTAGGTTATTGAAGGCAGGTGACATGACCCTCAAAGTTGCAAACGGAGCTAGCATGGATGCTAAGGACGTGGGGGACTATCACCTGGGAATGTCAGATGGACATGTTTTGGTTTTGTGTAATTGCTTTTTTGTACCCAACGCAACTTCTAATATCATTTCTGTATCTTTGACTTCTAAAGAAGGTTATGAATTTGCGTTTGTAAGTAATGTTATAAACATTCACCTTAATCAAGTTCTGATTGGGTCAGGTACATTAAACAATGGTATATACGTAATAAACCAACCACAGATTTTCAATGTCCAGAATACGCACAAAAGAAAGTCTCCGGAAATCAATCAGACTTTCTTATGGCATTGTAGACTGGGTCACATCAATGAGAGAAGGTTGACGAAGTTACATACAGAAGGATATTTGAATCCATTCGAATATCAATCGTATGCCACTTGTCAATCCTGTCTTAAAGTAAAGATGACAAAGACTCCGTTCACTGGACACGGAGTAAGAGCGAGCGAGCTCTTGGGACTCGTACACAGCGACATGTTCGGTCCAATGTCTACACAAGCGAAGTGGTTATTCTTACTTCATTACTTTTACGGATGAATTTTCAAGGTACGGTTATGTCTTCTTAATGAAACATAAGTCCGAAGCCTTTGGAAAATTCGAGGAATATAAGAATGAAGTAGAAAAACAAACCAGCAAAAGTATCAAAATTCTAAGATCGGATCGAGGTGGTGAATACTTGAGTGCCGAGTTCCTGGACTATTTAAAAGAGAACGGAATTCTCTCTCAGCATACTCCTCCATACACTCCGCAACATAACGGTGTATCGGAGAGACGGAACCGAACCCTATTGGATATGGTACGGTCCATGATGAGTAACGCTGAGTTACCGCTATCATTCTGGGGGTATGCGCTAGAATCGGCTGCATACCTTTTGAACCGAGTTCCCACTAAGACTGTGCCTACTACACCATATGAGATGTGGTGTGGGAAGAGACCCTATCTTAATCACATTAAGACATGGGGAAGTCCAACTTTTGTCAAAAAGCAGCATGCGGACAAGCTCGAGGCACGCTTAGTACAGTGCAAGTTCGTGGGATATCCAAAGAACTCCAAGGGATATTTCTTCTATTGCGAAGAGGAACAAAAGGTTTTTGTTTCGCGTCATGCCCATTTTCTAGAACACTAGTTCTTAGAAAAGGAAATAAGTGGGAGCGCAATAGAACTGGAAGAAATTCCAGAACCACGAGCTATTACTGAAAGCTTAGTAGAACCAGAGGGTTCGAAAGATCAGGACATTCCTACGCCGCTCCGCAGGAGTAGTAGGCAGTCTCATCCGCCCGAGAGATACTACGGTTTTCTCATAGACGGGGATAGAGAGGATTGCATCATAGATTATGATAAGCCTACTAGCTTCCAGCAGGCCGTTCAGAGCGTTGACTCGGTAAAATGGCTGGATGCAATGCGGACCGAAATGGAGTCCATGTACACCAACAAAGTATGGACGTTGGACGTTGCTCCAGACGGGGTAAAACCCGTAGGATGCAAGTGGATCTTCAAAAGGAAGATTGGTGTAGATGGACAGGTTGAGACCTATAAAGCTAGACTGGTTGCAAAGGGTTTTCGTCAAAGACCTGGTTTGGACTATGACGAGACCTTTTCTCCAGTAGCTATGCTGAAATCCATTCGGATCCTTCTTGCCATTGCTGCCTTCCACGATTATGAGATTTGGCAGATGGACATAAAGACCGCTTTTCTAAATGGAAATTTAGAGGAGTGTGTCTATATGGACCAGCCAGAGGGTTTCATTCAGAGTGGGAGCAGCGGAAAGGTGTGCAAGTTGCTTAAGTCCATTTACGGACTAAAGCAGGCATCGCGGAGTTGGAACATCTGTTTTGATGAGACGGTCAAGGAATTTGGCTTTATCAAAAATCCAAATGAACCTTTGCATCTATAGTAGATTTGTAGCGAGAACTGTAGTATTCCTCGTTTTATACGTGGATGACATTCTCTTAATAGGAAATGACATTCCTATGCTACAATCTGTCAAGGGGTTCTTGTCACACAGGTTCTCCATGAAAGACCTGGGTGATGCCTCATACATCCTGGGGATCCGGATCCATCGTGATAGATCCAAGAGGATATTAGGACTTTCACAGTCCAGGTTCATCGACACCATACTGAAAAGATTCAGTATGGAAGATTCCAAGCGCGGTAATTTACCGGCTTGTCACGGGATCACCCTCTCTAAAGAGATGTCTCCCAGACTGATTTGGAGAGGGATCGCATGTCTATTATACCCTACGCTTCTGCGGTAGGCTCTATAATGTATGCGATATTGTGTACCAGACCGGATGTAGCTTATATACTGAGTGTGGTAAGCCGGTATCAGTCAAACCCTGGGGAGAAACACTGGATAGCGGTATAGAATATCCTAAAGTACCTGAGAAGGACTAAGGAGATGTTCTTGATGTATGGCGAAAAAGACCTCCAGATCGAGGCCTTTGCTGACTCCAGCTTCTAGAGTGACAAGGATGATTCCAAGTCCATGTCGGGTTTTGTCTTTACCATCAATGGAGGGGCGGTGTGTTGGAAGAGTTCCAAACAGGAAACCGTTGCAGACTCGACGATGGAAGCGGGATACATCGCTGCATCTGATGCCGCAAAAGTAGCTGTCTGGATGAGGATGTTCTTGAAAGAACTTCAGGTGGTTCCGTCCATTGTTGATCTAATACCTCTGTATTGCGACAAAAACGGGGCTATAGCTTTAGCGAAGGAACCCAGGTCCCATCAGAGATCCAGACACATCTTGAGGCGGTATCACCTGATCAGGGAGATCGTGGATCGCCAGGAGATCGAAGTTCGGAGGGTTGCTTCAGAAGATAACACTGCAGATCCATTCACCAAGGCCTTGCCCCAGACTCAGTTCGAGCGGCTGATCGAGATGATAGGTCTTCGATACGCCAGTACATGGCCTTAGTGCAAGTGGGAGATTGTTAGTGTATATGCCCAAGAGGCCATTACTGTATCATACTAGTTTGTATATTACTTAATGGAAGCATGGGATATTCACCTTGTATATACAATCTTGCTCAATATAGTAGTATGCTACTTGGTTTGTTTCTACTTCAATGTGTACATATGTTTATTTTAGTATATCACCTATACACATTAGTGGAGCCCTTAGGATCTTTGCTTGATTACCAGCGTTGTGATGGAAGTCACACTAGTGGGGGCTGGGTAATCTATAAGCACATCCTTATGCAGGTCCCTAGTCGCAGGACTATCGAGACAGGGCATCGATACTCCGGAGTAGACTAGTGCATGCGCTTCTCATCCCAGAGTGGGAGATGGTCTGTCCCACAGCCATCAGTACGTCGTTAGGTTACGAGTACACTGGACAGGACTCGTCGGGAACTGACCGGTTGGTATTATACCTATCGTCAGTTATCAGTTCCCAGGTGACATGAGTACAGCTTAGTCCGCTGACTTGACACTGTCACTTCGCCTCGAGTGTGTTCCCACTGTACTTTGATTACTACCTACCACGGCTCAAAGGAGTCGTGCAAACAGGTAGTAGTTGGGTGCAGTCCCGAAGCACTTGGAGGCAGTGACAGTTAGACAGGATTCGTCTCTCCCGGTATTGGGGGTTCACATCGCGCTGTTTCTAGGAGAGCCATTACACGAGAAGTCCCTGGCCAGGGCAAGCGAGATATACTGGTAGGCTTCCAGTGTTATCTCAGGGTGTTTTGGGCTTCATTCCGACATGACTTGTACCGCTATTAGGGGACTGACGTTTACCGCCCCCTAGGCCCGCCATGCGATGTATCAGACGAACAGACCGGACTGTACGGAGACTGTCACATTCAGGCTCAGTAGGAGTTCAGATGGGTTTCACCTCGTCAGTCTTCTTGTCGGCATCTACCTAGGGACCGTTACGCACAGCTAGTGCCGCTTGCGGTCTGTGGTTAAACCCACTGCCAGCGTAGTGTTGAGTCTTTAGAGTCCCACACAGAAAGCTATTCGCCTTTATGCAAAAGAGTAGAGGTCGCATGGTTTTGTGACAGGTCGCATTGTTTTGCGACAGGGTTCGGTCACATCCGTGCACTTGTGCACGTACAGTGTCCGGATAGTTAACACTAGCGGGCTTTGGTTTAAGCCAGATCCTAGTGTACGTTTTGGGATTGGTTTTATCTCGTATGTATTCGTGTTCCTCGGAACGCGGATGCGGGTGTGTATGCACAGTTGACGGAAAGACAGAGGCAGAGGATTCTCATTAGGGTTGTTGACTGTTGACTGTTGACCATTGACTTTTTGGTAAACCCTAATGAGAATATGATATATGATTAACAATAATATTAATTAAGTATTATGGTGACATGGTTGTTGAGGGGTTGACTTTATTGACTTGTTGACTTTGTTGACCGGTTGACTTGGTTGGACTAGTTGACCATCATGATGACAATGGCTATCATTTCATGGCAAAGACTTTTGCTTGCTTGTTTCTCATGTGCAAAATGAGCGCATGAAATGATATGGCTATTGTAGCTTAAACCATCACATAATACTTGATTGCTATGTTTTGTTATGATGGCTTTGGATTATGAGAGCCAAGAGAGAAAAGTCTTTCTCATTTCTATCATTTTTCATTCTCTCTCTTGTTCTTGAGCTCTCATCCTCTTCCTCTTGCTCTCCCTCTCTTTAGTCTATGGTTCACTTGTCTTATGTGTTGAGAAGCAAGAACCATAGAGAAAATCCCAACACACTTTCCTCTACTCACTCTAGTTCACAAGGTTTAGCAAACCGAGTGAACTAGTTTCTTCAAAGCTCGAAGAAGAAGCCAAAGGTAGAAGCTTTCGGGTGGATCGATCTTCGGCATAAGGAGACGACGGGGTGAAGCCGATCCGTACACCATCGAGGTTTGAAGATGAAGGAGTTCAAGAAAGAAAGGTATAACCCCCTAACCGAGTAGTTAACAACTCATAGTTAGGTTGTTAGTCAGATGTTTAACAAAGATCCGGTTTTGAGTCCATGTTACCACCTCTAGAAAATTGTTTTTCACCAAATTCCGCATGCCCGAAAGTACCGGGAGAGGTAGCATGGACTTACACTCTTTAGTGAAACTAGCGGATGCTACAACCCACTCGGTTTGTCTTTTGGTTGCTTCTATAGTTTTTGCTTTGCATAGTGGTAATTGTGAAATATCATGCACCTTATTCGATAAGGAAAGAGCCGAGATCTCTTCACCGGGAGTGACCTCTTTATCAAAACTAGTAAAAGCCTCAAAAACACTCCTTTTTCAAAATCACTCGATTCTACAATGATATCAAGTTCATTACGCAAAAGGTTTTCTTAAAAACCTGTCGTAGCCATACGTCATTTCAGATAAGTAATTTTTAGTATTCGTGCTGCGTTTGTTGACCTTAGCCAAGGCGTAGTGTGCGGTAGCTAATTAGTGCTTATCTGCAAGCATATGATGCGATTGAGTTAGGTAGTCATGCGGCTTTGTTGACCTTAGCCAAGGGTTGTGCGGGTGGGTTTAATTCAATCAAGAAATGACGGGTTGAACTTGGCTAGCGCTTATGATTTGTTGACCTTAGCCAAGGTCATAAATTGCTAGGGGCAAAATATTATCGGGAATTTCAAGTGTTGAAATTTTCAATGAGATTGCATACCTTCTATGAGATTGTTGGATCCCGATACCCACTGCGAGTAAGAGTTACTCCTGGGAGAGTTTCACTCATTACAATTAGCCGATCAAGTAGGTGTCTAGAATGGTGTTAACGGGGTTACGCCCCTGGAAAAATGAGGTTTATTTTAATTAGGTCCGTGCGAAAGCACGGGGAACCTCCCTCAAAGTACCGACACTGGACTGGCCGAAAGATTGTCGAACTTGTAGGGTGTAATTAATCTCGGCTAGTCTTACCTTTTAGGGTTCGAAGGAAGATTTGACTAAAATAGTGGGAGCCATCCTGATTAGATAAAATAATAACCAATCTTATCTTGCAAGAGCACACGCAGAGTTTGTTCTTTTCTCTCTCTCCTGGTAGCGACCATGTCACACCTTAATCAAGATAATAATATGGATGCATTGACCGAACCTGCTTATTATACTGATCTAGGGAACGTTGGTTCCGCTCCAACTTATAATTGTTATAAATCTGAGCAGGAAATAGGGAAATATCCGGATTCCCATGCTACCCAATCGAGGATTAAGCATGTTGATGCATATTTTTCGGGTGTCCTTATTACCGAGAACTGTTTCTCAGTATCCTCTACGTCCTAGGTATGAGATACCAGATCAGGATCCCCACATATGTAAGAATTACATGGGCTTCTGAAAGGTAGAGAACTGAGATTGTGTGATATATCTTTAAGTGTTAGAGAATGGTGCAATTGTTGCAGCCAAGTCAGTTTGCAGATATCACCTTGTATTAATACATTGATTCTGAACAAATGTTATTACATACTGAACCTGATATACAACATTACATCATATTCTTTATTAAGTTAAAGAAGAATATAATTCTGTATTAGAGGATAATGTTGTGAACATTATCCTAAATCAAGAGTTGATTCAATCAGGCACGTTATATAATAGCATATACGTTCTAAATCAAACCACAGTTCAAATTATCTAAAACACACACAAGAGGATCAATTCAGAAATGAACGAATCCTTCTTGTAGCATTGTAGACTAGGTCATATCAATACGACACGACCAGCTAAGTTACATAAGGATGAATATGAGAATCTGTTCGAATTTTCATCTTATGCTACTTGCTAGTCTTGTCTCAAAAGTAATATGACCGATACTCCGTTTACTGGAAACAGAGAAAGAGTTACTGAACTCTTGGGAGGCATACATGATGATGTATATAGTCCTATGTCTACAAATGCCAAGTTTGGTTCTTCATACTTCATTATATTCACTGATCATCTCTCGAGATTCAGACATATGTTCCTGTTGAAACACAAGTCTGAAACTTTTGAGAAATTCAACGAATATAACTTGAAGTTAGAGAACCAAACGGGTAGAAGTATTAAGTCCTTCGATGAGATCGAGGAGGAGAATACTTACTCATGTAGTTCCTGGAGTTTCTAAAAGGAGTATGTGATTCTCTCTCAGCTTACTCCTTCATATACACCACATAACTACGGTGTATCGGGGTGGAGGTATCGCACCCTATGAGATATGGTGCACTCTATGATGAGTATTGCTGAGTTACCTGTTTTCTTTTGGGTGTTATGCACTTGAGAAGCTGCATACCTATTGAATAAAGTTTCGTCCATATCAGGGCCTACCACTATATATGAGATATGGTGTGGGAAAAGACCATGTCTTAAACGAGTTAAGATATGGGGTTGTCCGGCCTATGTTGAAAAGCAAAATTCGGACAAGCTAGAGGCAAGGTCAGTTTTGTGTAAGTTTGTTAGGATATCCCAAACATTTATGAGGGAATATCTTCTACCACTCTGAGGAGCAAAAGGTGTTTTGTTTCTCGGCATGCCGCCTTTTTTAGAAAAGGAATTTCTTACGAAGAAATTAGTGGTCATGAGGTAGAACTAGAAGGAGTTACAGCTAGACAAACTAACAGCTGATGATTTGGTGAAACCAAAGGATTCAATAGTCTCCAACAAACCTCAGCCTCTCCGCGAATCGGGTAGGGTTCCTCATCCACTTGAGAGATACTACGGTCTTCTCGGTGATAGTGGGAGCGGGGATTGCATCATTAGATGATGGCCCTGTAGGGTTACTAAGCACTCTCACAAGGTTCTACAAGGCATCAACAATGCCCGATTTAAAATTTTAGACGAGCCGAACAACCCTAACCAAGATCTTAAACTAGAGATTAGGCGAAACAAAGCAAGTAAACAACTTTACTTCTAAGAGTTTGGGATTACAACATTTGTAGTCTGGTCCTTCACTTTATAAGCTCGGTGTTGTGGTCCCTTCGCTACGATCATCGAGTATCCGGACTCTAGAGAGGCTCCACAAAAGAAAGATGCAAGCTTGCTTCCGATCTTCAATAACAAAGATGATCTACCTTGAAGAAACTCAAACCCAAGCTTTTTCTTTGCTAATCAAGTATTAGCAAAGCAAACACCCTAATCTAAGTGGCTAGAATAGATGAGGATGATGAGGTAGGAATTTAGCTCTCATTTGTTTTCTTAATCTCACTCATTTTCATCACAAAGAAAAAAGCTAGAAAGCTTTTCACCCAAGGAAGAAGAAGGAAGAAGATGATCAAATCCTTTTGTGATGAATAATGAAAAATCTAGTGAGGTTAAAAATGCAACCATGGGTTATGTATGAAGACTTAACCCATGTAGAGAATTAACTATGGTGAAGGGTTTTGTTGGGTAAGCAAATATCTACACAAAATATCCAAAGCCAAAGTCAAAGCTTCAAGAAGCTTCCTGAAAGCTTCATGCAATCTTAACCCTAATCCAAACCTTAACCACATTTAAACTCCACAAAACAGGTTGCATTTGTAACCATAACATGTTATAATATTATATATCACATATACAATATTTATTGTAACAAAATAAAATAATACAATTAACATATATCGCATATATATCTATGTATTACCCGAGTGAGAAAAAGAATCTTTAAGTGAGCTTATACTAGTTAATGTAATTTAATATATCAAATATATAATTATACATTAAATTATCGAATCAACACTTGATCCGATAATCTTGCTATTTCACAAATAACCGACTAATATAATCTGTATCAGTTCATCGAATCAACACTTGATCCGATGACCCGGCTATATCATATATACCCGGCCGATATCTCATATCACGAGAATCTAATACGGTATCACATACACGTATTGTTCTCAGTCCTGCACATATCATATATGTGCTCCTACTCCATTTTGCTTGAGCCAAAAAACCTCTGTGTAGGACTCTAAAGAATCGTCGATACGCCGGCAGTAGGTGATGATCATATCAAACACCCATAAGCTGCAAGCGGTCAGCTAAACGTAACAGCCACCCAGGTATTGAGCGATCAGAAGATCAACAAGCAAGCCAGTACATTCTCCTGCAAATCCAATCAGTAACACTCCCGTACAGTCCGGTCTCTCCGTCTGATATGTGGCATATCTCGCCTAGGGGTGGTAAAAGTCAGACCCAGTAGCTTGATAAGTCAAGTCGAAATGAGGTCCATAACAGTTCGAGAAACTAATGGTAACACTTACCAGTAAATCTCAGCAACCATGGCCAGGGATTTTCAGTTATAGCCAATCGAACACAGCGCAACATCAACTCCCTATACTGGGAGAGACGAATCCCCTCCTATCGCTCATTGCCTCCATATGATTCGGGACTGTACCCAAAATCCACCTTTTTCCACGCCCTCTTGGACGTGGTATGATGGAAATCAAAGGACAGTGGGAATCACACAAGACTCTATAACGATCTCGGGTCTACAGACTAACCTGTACCAGTGTCACCAGAGAACTGCCATCTGACGTGAGGTATAATACCATCTGGGAGTTCTCGGCGAGTCGGTCCAGTGTATCCAGTGTCCACTGAGCACCCGTATACCTTCTCTGATGTCAAACACCAATGGATATGGGATCATCCATTGCCCAGCATATGGGTCAAGAAGCGCATACGCTAGTCTACTCTGGTATATCGATGCCCTGTCTCGATACACCTACGACTAGGAACATTTGAAGGATGTACTTGGCGACTACACTGTCCCCACTAGTGTGATCCGCATCATAGTCTTGGTAGTCAAGTACTCATCCTAAGGACTTTATCAACATGCAACAAAGAGACAATCAGAGTACATGTTAAGATAAAGAGTAACCAGATAGCGTACTATCATGTCGAGCAAGAAAGTCCTCCCTATATATGTCCAAGCATCCACTACAATATACATCGTATGTACAGTAATGGCCTCTACGGCATACATATAACTAACAATCTCCCACTTGCACTAGGGCCATCTGTTGTGGTATCACATACCTAACAATTAGTTGCGGTTGAAGTATCTCATACTCAACCATCCCATATAAGTCTCTACTGGGAAAAAGGCCTTTGTGAGTGGATCCACGCTGTTGTCCTCTGTGTCTACTCTCCTAACCTCGATCTCCCTGGAAATCAACCATCTCCATGATCAGGTGATACTGCCTAAGAATTATATCTGGATTTCTGATGGGACGGGGGTTCCTGGGCCAAAGCCATAACTCCATTGTCACATAATGGTTGGAACGAAGTTCATCTCATGAACTATATATATCTAGAAAGCCTCTTTGGTAGCATCCTTGGTAACGACATATGTTGCCTCTAATCGTCTAGTAAGTCACGGTATCTAGCTTGGAACTCTTCCAACATACCGTCCCTCCACTGAGGGTAAAGACAATGCCTTCGACTGACATTCAGTCGTCCTTATCGCCCTGGAACTTTTCCAGTGATTCTCCCCAGGATCGATTGATACCATCTCACTACAACTAGTGAGAATCCTAACATCCATTTAAATCTATCTCATAGATATAAAACCTAGGATTTAGGAGGCATCACTTTGATCCTATATGGAGAATCCTTGTGATAAGAAGAGATTGACCGAGTGTAGCATAAGAAACTCCTTCCCTATCAAGAGTATGTCATCCACGTACTCTAAAAGGATCACCACCATACTCTCTACTACCTTTTTGTATATACAAGGTTCATCTACCATTTTGATGAAGTCAAACTCTTTGACTATCACATCAAAACAGACGTTCCAACTCCGCGATGCCTGCTTTATCACGTAAAACATCTTGCACGCATTTCCGCTGCTCCCACTATCTACGAATCCCTCTGGCTGTGTACTTATAGACGCTCTCTTCTAAATCATCATTTAGAAAAGCTGTCATGACACCCAACCGCCAGATATCGTAGTCATGGTATGTAGCAATTGCAAGTAGGATCTGGATATACTTAAGCAAAGCTTTGAAAGTCTCAACTTTTCCATGTACACCAAGTAATCTTCTCAAGATATACTTGCTCCTGATGGGGATTTAACCCTTCAGATAAAGCAACCAAAGTCCATACTTTGTTGGTGTATAAGGATTCCATCTCAGATCGCTAAGCATCTAGCCATTCTCATAGAGTCCCCACTCCTGATGGCCTGCTCGAAACTAGTTGGGTCATCATCTCATGATGCGATCCTCTCTCCCACTGTCATAGAGAAACCGAAGTATCTCTCAGGTGGATGAGGAACCCTACTATATCGGCGAAGAGGCTGAGGTTCATTAGAAACTATTGAATCCTTTGGGTTTACCAAATCATTAGCTGCAATTTGTATAGCTGGAACCTTTTCCAGTTCTACCTCATGACCACTAATTTCTTCACAAGAAATTTCCTTTCACAAAGGTGGCATGCTGAGAAACAAAACATCTTTTGTTCCTCGATGTAGTAGAAGATATTCCCTTGCTAATGCTTGGGATATCCAACAAACTTCCACAGAACTGACCTTGCCTCGAGTTTGTCCGGATTTTGCTTTTAGACATAGGCCGGAAAACCCCAAATCTTAACATCCTTAAGAGATGGGCTCTTTCCATACCATATCATATATGGAGTGGTAGGCACCTGATTTGATTTGAACCCTATTCAATAGGTATGCAGCTTCACAAGTGCATAACCCCCAAAAGAAAATAGGCAACTCAGTAGTACTCATCATAGAGCACACCATATGACATAGGGCGTGATTGCTCCGCCCCGATACACCGACGTGATGTGGTGTATACGGAGGAGTAATGCTGAGAGAGAATCTCATTCTCCTTTAGAATAGTCCAGGAATCCCGTGCTCAAGTATTCTCCTCCTTGATCTCATCAAAGGACATAATACTTATACCCGTTTTTGGTTCTCTACTTCTAACTTATATTCTGTGAATATCTAAAAAGTTTCGGACTTGTGTTTCAACAGGAACATATGTCTGAATCTTGAGAGATCATCAGTGAATGTAATGAAGTACAAAGAACCGGTCCTGGCATATGTTGACAGGGGACCTCATACATCATCATGTATCAATCCTAAGAGTTCACTAACTCTTTCTCTGTTTCCAATAAACAGAGCTATGGTCATCTTATCTTTATGACATGACCGGCAAGTTTCACAAGATGTAAATTAAAAATAATTTAAATATGCATCTAAATGTAACTTTAGCTAGTCGGGTCGCATTGATATGACCTAGTCTACAATACCTCAAGAAGGATTCGTTCATTTCTGAACTCTTCCTCTTGTGTGCGTTCTGTATACTAAGAACCGTGGTTTGATTTAGAACGTCTATGCTTTTAGATAACGTGCCTGAACCAATCAACTCTTGATATAGGAAATGTTCAAAACATTATCCAACAATACAAAATTATATCCTTCTTTACTAATAAAGAGACTGATATGATGTTTTATATCAGGTTCGGTATCTAATAACATTCATTCAGAATCAATGTATTCTGGTAATACAGGGTGATAACTGCCAACAGACTTGGCTGCAACACTTGCACTGTTTCCAACTCTTGAAACTTATCATCCGTTCTCAGATCTCTACCTCTCTGCAGCCCATGTAACAAATTACATTTGCGGGATCCTGATCCGGTATCTCATACCCAGGATGTAAAGGATACTGAGAAACAGTTCTCGGTAATGAACACACCCGAAGAAGATGCATCAGCATGCACTTTCTTCGTTTGGGTGGAACGGGAATTCTGGTAATCCCCTATATCCTGCTCTGTCTTATAACAATTATAAGTTGGAGCTGGACCAACGTTCTCTAGCGCAGTACAACAAGTGGGTAAGGTCAATACATCCGTAGTATTATCTTGATTAAGGCGTGACATGGTCGCTACCTGGAGAGAGAGAGAAGAAAACACACAGCGTATGCTCTTGCAAGATTAGATTGGTTATAAATTTATCTAATCAGGATGGTTCCCAATGTTTTAGTCAAATCTTCCTTCAAACCCCAAAAGGAAAGACTAGCCGAGATTAATTACACCCTACAAGTTCGCCAATCTTTCAGCCAGGCCAGTGCCGGAACTTTGAGGGAGGTTCCATGTGCTTTCGCACGGACCAAATTAAAATAAACCTCGTTTTCCCAGGGGCGTAACCCCGTTGACACCTTTCTAGACACCTACTTGATCGGCTAATTGTAATGTGTAAAAATCTCCCAGGACTAACTCTTGCTCGCAGTAGGTATCTGTAAGTCGATGTGCAACACCCTACGACTTGCGGAGAGGCGGAAATATGAAAAACGATCTTGTTCTTTGCTTAAACATCGACTAACCGCATGGATCGAAGCTAAACGATAACTAACAACAATCATAGAAGTTCTAAACTACTATGTGAAATGATTATACCTCAAGAACCGTGTCCTTCGGGTCTTCATCGCTGTCCTCCACTCCTCGTAGGCTCCTTGGAACATCGGCAACTTCACGGCCTCCTCAAATCAAAGACGATCCACCCGAAAGCTCCTACGCCAAGCTTAATCTCAAACTTGAGATAACTAGGTTGCTTAAAGTGCTAATCTAAGCTACATAGAGGATATAGAGTGAGGTTATGGATGTTTTAGTCTATCTAACCCTTGATCTCAACACATGAGAGGTTAGGGTTAGGGTTTCAAGAGAGAGTGAGCTTGAGGAGAGAGAAGGTGAGAGTGATAATGAAAAGAATAATGAACTCATATGAATATATCAACCATAACAATAAATCAAATAAATAATATAAATGATTTATCATCATGGTTAGATTCATTCATCTAGTGTGATTCATCATATGACTCACTAACTCATTAATGAATCATTTAATACAAAGCATGAATCACACAAATGAGTCATTAAGCAATTAATGCTCATGCCACCTTAACCCCTTAGTCACCACTCTTCTAGAACCTTCCCGACAAATTACGAGAACGCCCTTCCAATCCGTGAAAACACGGAAACACTTTAGACTGTATAAATCCAATAACCCGATACTAGAATCTGGCTTAAACCAAAGCCGGCTAGTAAAAACTGTCCGAAAAGTCGTACGTGCGTAAACACACGTACGCATCCGAACCCTTGTCGTAAAACCATACGACCTCTATATCGTTTCGCCTGGAGCAGGGAAACTCTCTGTGTGGGACTCTAAAGACTCGACACTACGCTGGCAGTGGGTTTAACCACAGACCGCAAGTGGCACTAGCTGTACGTAACGGTCCCCAGGTAGATGTCGATAAGAAGGCCGATGAGGAAAATCATCCGAACTCCCACTGAGCCTGATGTGACAATCTCCGTACAGTCCGGTCTGTTCGTCTAAGACTATCGCATATCAAGCCTAGGAGGCGGCAAGCGTCAGTCCCCTAATAGCTGTATAAGTCGTGTCGGAGCGAAGCCCATTACGCCTTGAGAAGCTACTGGAACCTACCAGTATATCTCGCTTGCCCTGGCCAGGGACTTTGCGTAATGGCTCTCTGACACAGTGCGATATCAACTCCCAATACCGGGAGAGACGGATCCTATCTAACCGCCACTGCCTCCAAGTGCTCGGGACTGCACCCAACTGCTACCTGTTTGCACGACTCCTTTGAGCCGTGGTAGGGTAGCAATCTAAGAACAGTAGGACACACTCAAGGCGAAGCAGCAGTATCAAGTCTGCGGACTATGCTGTACTCATGTCACCTGGGAACTGTTAACTGACGATGGGTATAATACCAACCAATCAGTTCCCCGGCGAGTCCTGTCCGGTGTACCCATAACCTAACGAGCACCTGTATACTATCTCTAGTACAACGTACTGATGGCTGTGGGACAGACCATCTCCCCAACTGGGATGAGAAGCATATACACTTAGTCTACTCTGGAATATAGATGCCCTATCTCGATAATCCAACGACCAGGGACCTGTATAGGATGTTGCTTACAGACTACCCAGCCCCCACTAGTGTGACTGCCATCACGACGCTGGTAATCAAGCAAAGATCCTATGGGCTCTACTAATATGTATAAGTGATGCGTTACAAGAAACATATGCACATATTAAAGTCGACTCAAACCAAGTAGCATACTACCATGTTTAGCAAGATTGTTATATACAACTGTGAATATCCCAAGCTTCCATTAAGTAATATACATGCTAGTATGATACAATAATGGCCCCTAGGGCATATACACTAACAGTATCGGGATCCAACTGTCTCATAGAAGGTATGCAATCTCATTGTAAATTTCAACACTTGAAATTCCCAATAATATTTTACCCCTAGCATCCTATGACCTTGACGAATGCCAACAAACTATAAGCTACTAGTCAAGTTCAACCCGTCATTTCCCGATTGAATTAAACCCACCCGCACGACCCTTGACGAAAGCCAACAAAGTCGCACGACTACGCTAACTTAATCGCATCATATGCTTATACAGATAAGCATAAATAGCTACCGCACACTACGCCTTGACGAAAGCCAACAAACGTAGTACGAATACGATGAAGTACTTATCTGAAATGACGGAGGGCTATGACAGGTTTTTAAGAAAACCTTTTGCGTAATGAACTTGATATCGTTGTAGAATCGAGTGATTTTGAATGGAATGTTTTTGAGGCTTTTCTAGTTTTGCTAAAGAGTTCACTCCCGGTGAAGGGATCTCGGCTCTTTCCTTATCGAATAAGGTGCAGGATATTTCTCAAATACCACTATGCAAAGCAAGAACTATAGAAGAAATCAAAAGACAAACCGAGTGTGTAGCATCTGCTAGTTTCACTAAAGAGGTCACTCCCGGTGAAGGGATCTCGGCTCTTTCCTTATCGAATAAGGTGCTGGATGTTCTACAAGGAACACCGCTATGCAAAGCAAGAACTAGAGCTACGAGTTTTTAAACAAGTTTCTACAACATCTTTGTGTTTCTTTTAGTTTCATTAATCTCATTAATGAAGTCTCATTTTATTATGCTTCAAAAGCATCACATTTGAAACGAAATCTACAATATAACATATATCTCATATATATAATAAAAACATTCATCTCAGGCAGTAATATGATCTCATCACAGAACATTGCAGAATAAGAACATATATGAAATATTGGATATACTAGGAGGTCCGTGTTTTTAATACGAGCCTGTATAAAACAAGGATTCCACGGTCACGATAAATAGCCAAACTCACATCCCTAGACCCATACGAGAGCGGCAAGTAACACTGCCAATTCTAGGGTTAGGAGACCCGGTCTCGACTCCTCGAGATGGTCTCCCACTGGACCCTAGAACCCAGTTACTTGTGCTCCCCGCCTTGGGTCTACCTAATGCGGAAAGTAAATAATATACAATGGTGACATCATCCTCAGCCCGGTAGTGCCCCAATAAAAGAATATTACATATAAATGAATTTTACATGAATGAAAAAGAAAAACTCTCATCTCACATAAAACCCCCGGCTATTCAAAACGCGACGATCCAATATAACATATCACAGCAACACATAATATCACATATCATCAACGTAAGTAAATATGCGTATCACAATTGTTGTTGATGTATAGCAACGAAACCGGCGATACACCATATATTACACTTACGGTCGTAGAAAAGAAAGTGTAAAACTACAACAGTTGGAATCCGCAACCTCCTTAGACATCTTATGCCTAACCAAATGAATTCCTTAGACATCGCATGCCTAACAATTATAAACCCCGCATTTTAGTCTTGATCTCGAAAACACTTTTCAATATCTAGTCGGGCAATTCAACAAGATTCCCGACATCCTGATCGAATGCTCGTCGAAAACTTTAGTAGACGGCCGCACCCCCGATACCGTCGACGAAGTGCACTAAGGCGGAACACCACTGCCGCGAGCACCCGAACGGATGCTTTTGGCGATGGGGTTCTCCTACAGTCACTTGGTCGGGGCTATGGGGCGTGGCTGTCTATTAAGTTTACCCGGCGAGTATCCGCGTACACTACGTGATTGCGATGGACTTTTGATCACATCAAAATCCCGTGGCAACCGATCAATTGAGACTAAACTGCTAGATTTATAACATTCAAATTAGTTATCTCATAACTACTTGTGAATTCTAAATATTGTACCACATTCCAGATAAATAGACAATGTTAAACTTTCCGATCGAATAAACAAACACCCAAGATTTCCCAAATAGCTCAACACTTGAGCGGAGTTCAAAAAGTATCCATCACATGCCACAGTACCAATGGTCCAGCCGTAGAAGAGTCAAACCAACACCTCACATGTGGCAACGCCGTACTGCCCCAAACCCTAAGGTTTAGAGACGGTTCAGACGGTCACATAATCGAGTTAAGGTTTGTGTTCTTCTAGAGGGTCCACCGCGTTACTTGCACGACTTAGAACGTTCTTAAACTACGGAAAAATCCAACACTTGGAAATTTTCCGACAGGGGAAAAAGTGAGTTATTGATATCCGGACGAACTTTTTAACACGTTCTAAATTATCCGGAAAAAACTTAAACGAAGTTAAACTTTCCGATCGAATCAACAAGTTCCCAATACATCCCAGAAAACTCAACTCTTGAGTAGAATTTAAAATTACTAGAAACGTGCAAAAGTACCTACGGATGTTACTGTACAAAAACTATCCCTCAATCCCCAAGTCTTGCCGCGGAACCGCCGCCAATACCCTGGTTTGGCCGCGGTTCCGCGGCGCTATGATGGATTTAGGGTGTCGTTTTTCACACTTATTCATAAAATTACCTGCTTAATTTTCTGAACATTTTTAATATGAAAAATGTCAACTTTTTGAAAAAATTCCAGAAACTAGGTTTTGTCGGGTATTCGGAGTTTGATCGGACTTTAAACTTCGCCTAGACTTCGCCTAAAGCTCTAGCTTGGCTCTGATACCAATGTAGGGTTAATAAGCACTCTCACAACATTCTACAAGGCATCAACCATGCCTGATTTAAAATTTTAGACGTGCCGAACAACCCTAACCAAGATCTTAAACTAGAGATTTGGCGAAACAAAGCAAGTAAACAACTTTACTTCTAAGAGTTTGGGATTACAACGTTTTAGTCCGGTCCTTCACTTCATAAGCTCGGTGTTGTGGTCCCTTCGCTGCGATCATCAAGTATCCGAACTCTAGAGAGGCTCCACAAAAGAAAGATGCAAGCTTGCTTCCGATCTTCGATAACATAGATGATCTACCTTGAAGAAACTCAAACCCAAGGTTTTTCTTTGCTAATCAAGTATTACCAAAGCAAACACACTAATCTAAGTGGCTAGAATAGATGAGGATGATGAAGTAGGAATTTAGCTCTGTAACATTTTCAAAATAATAAAATATGATTTTTGGGAATTTTTATAATTTAATATTATTTTAATGAATATTTTTATATTCTGGTATAATTAAATACAAATAAATGGGGGAAAATTATGGAAACTTCTAAAATAGGGTATTTTATGGAATTATACAATTTTAAAGTTTTTATGATTAGTTATATGCTAATTTAGTGCTAATCGCGATTAAAAATCGCTAATTGGATTTTTAGCATTTTTGTGCAAAAATGTGCACATATCATTTTCCACACTTGTAACATGTTTTGGGTGCATGGTTGCTTAGGGTTCACCATGGTGGGAGAAGAAAGTAAAAGAAAAGAAAGAAAAAGGTTAGAATGATTATGAGAGAGAGAGACCAAGTCAACCCTCACTTTATGAACCATACTCCTACCATTTTCCCCTTCTCATTCTCTCTCCTCTCCCTCTCTTTGAGTTGCTGCTGCCCCTCTCCCTCTCTCTCCCTCTTCATGAAACCATAGATCCACAATGAAATCAACCCCAAAACCCCATTCTCACTTCACAAAACTTGCTCTCAAGCTCACTAGCTACACATTGAACCTAGCAAGATTGGATTTGGAGGACTTTGAGCAACTCAAGAATTTTCTTGAGTTGCCAAAGAAGGTAATTTCTGCACCCCTAGTTTAGTATTTCAATTCTTATTGCATAAATTCTAGTTTCATATCGATATGGTGTCGTTTGGTGGTTTTGTGAAACTTCAAGTTAGGGTTTATGTGAGATCTGAAATCAAAGTGAAATTGGGGCTTGTTGTGACCTTAGAACCCCTTGTATGATACTAATTTGGACCCAAACCTGAACATGAAACCAGAATACGGATTTATGAGATGATGTCGGAGAAAAACTGTAAATCTCGGAGTGTATTGTGTAATCTGCTATCACCCCGAGACCCCAAAAATAAAACTTAGTTGACAGTGAGATATGCAGGCACCATGGAACCACCACAACAAACGTTAGTCCCCAACTCCAAAGTACGGCCGCAAATTAATTCCTTCTGGCCGCAAATTGCGGCCAGAGCAGGAGGAAACCATCTCGATTTTTGTGCATGGCCCTATTTCCAGTAGTCTTGACCCTGGGTATGTTTAGTTTTGACTGATTCCTGTTAGGGTAAAATCTGGGTTGATTTTCTTGAGTTGGTGTATGATTTACGACTTGTTTTAGCATTGATTTTGGTATTTGGTGATTCGTTTCTGTCGGGTGGCGTTTGGACGTCAACGACAAGTGGATATTGAACGTGTTTACATGCGAGACGATAGGTTTTTACCTATGCGAGTAGCGTGTGCAATTTTGGTTTCCGATGTGATTTTCATGTGCTTTAGCGTTGTGATATACTTGTAGGTATCCTACGTGATGTTGAGGCGAAGAAGATGAAGATGGTGACATCGGCATCAGCACACGAGAAGCAAGGTGAGTAGATTTATATCTACGGGGAGAAGTCGGGTGGATGACGTATAGCACCCCCGCAGTCCGTGGTGTGTATACGAATACGTATACACACATATATTTATTATGTGTTGTTAGGATTATTGATGGTGATAATGGAATTATTAATGATAAGGATGTATTGGTTTGTAGTGCGAAACCCTAGAGTAGTGGGTGCACTCACACATACACGCACACATATACTTGCATACATTCTTTCATTTATCTGTGCGCATATGGAGGTGTGTATATCTATACATGGGTATGGGACTATGTGTTCATATACGGAATTTGAGGATGATACGTGGGATCGAGATGAGTCGATAAGATTTGATTTGAGGCCGTGAGATCGACGATATGACAGAGTTCGTATTTGAGATGTGATATTGACTCAGATTTAGGTGGTTTTCAAACCCCTGCCGATTGACTTGATAGTTGGTTCCGTAGTTCGCATAGTAGGCGCAGACTAGACCCGAGTCATACCTATTTCAAAACTAATGAATCGGGGATATTTTAAAGATAGGCAAAAGGGATTCTACGGATATTTTCAAAGGTAGTATATGTTCTTAAAACACCGTAGCCCTTATTTTACCAAAAACCCCGATTCGTCTTATTTCAAAAGGCAAGGCTGCATGATATAGTTATTGAGGTCGATTCTTTACTGTTGTGCTGATTATTCGGTTGCGCATATTCATATTATTTGTATCGCATTACTTGTGCTTATTGCTATATTACCATCATGCTGTTAGGACACCAGCACCATTATCGATGATGCGTATGTTCCACGTACACTATTTGCCGGCTCACACACATCATCATCGATAATTGCCATGCCACTACATAGTAGTACTGTTGCATTGCTCATATGATCCTTGCATAGCATATGGTACACTTATACGTGTACACATACATAGATGATTCTGACTTGATTAGAGATTTGAGGACCGCAAGATATTCCATAAAACTGATTCATTTTAAAAAGAGCGGTTTCCCTTGACATATGCACATTACTATTCCATGTTGCATGACTTACTGACGTGCTTATCTTTCTTTACATGTCGCATACATCATGTTTGATTATACGCATTGAGATATGTTGTTTCCATGATATTTCTGGATTTGGGAACCGTGGGTATTTCAAAAAGTGAATATGTAATTGTTTTAAAACCCGGTTACTTTTGATATGATATTTCAGTGCGTCCACCATGTGTTTCCTCGGTGCTGAGAGCGACATGTGAAACCCTATTCGAGGAGGCGGATGAGGCCGATTGCGGGTACATGGTGGACTCGGTATAGTACCCGGGGGCGAGAACGGTTTCGCTGTATAGTAGACGGTGAGCCTGGCAGAGGAACTACTACCTACCGGTGATTGAATGGACCTGGCGGTTATCCGGAGGATACCGACCAGAGTCGATTATGGATATGGGCGTACTGCTGGGGCCGAGGGCCGATTCCGCAGACGGAGCCCATGGGCTGGTCCGGACTGACGGAGCCCGATATGTGAAGATTTACGTGCCGATGCCGGGCACAGTTTTCATGATGTTTTCGAGTGTCGATGCTGGGCACTCCGGTTTCATGATTTTGACGTGTCGCGAGGGACACAGGTGGTTTATATCCTTATATTTCCATGCATATGCTGATGATATTTACATGCATGATGGTTATTGTCATTGGGTGACAAGTGGAAGGGATCCACGTACATACAGATTGATTTCATTGATTATACCTCACATTTGTGATATGCTATTACCTGGGGCACTGGCACGAGCACTTGGCACTACACTCATTTATATAGATTTCATTGCCAGTTTAGCATGTTCAGACTTATTCATATTGAGGTTTATTTATATCTGATCGTATTGACCTAGGATGGGTCATACATTCGATCTCTGCTTGTAGATATTTTCTATTCACGAGTTGGTAACTCACCCCCGTTGTGCCACAGTCCTTGCAGGTTTTTGCCGTACAGATTCCATAGCGGCATTTCTGGCACACTGCTTCCATATGGGTGACTTGCTTGGGTAGGTGGGTTCTTTTGTATCAGAACCGCCATTGTACATGTATTATTCATTGTATCTAGAAATTCCATCAACCAAAACTTATATATTGTTTCAGACTTAGAGATAGTGATGTATTATTTCGACCTTAGAGTCGCGCTGTAGTATTATGGTTTTCTGGCTGTTTTGAGTTCTTTTTAGGTTTTGATCCTCGCCCTTTGGCGTTGTATACTATTATTGCTTGCGTGGTTGTGACCGTCGATTGACGAAGAGCTAGCTCCCGCTTGGGGATGCCTTTTATCATTTCCTATATTTTATTCTTGTTGTACCCCGTTCGGAGCCAGTTTTTACAAAGGAAACTCTGCCGAAATTTTCAGAAAAGACTACACATTTTAAAAATGCATATTCGGCTTAGTTATTTAAAAACTTTGATTTTCAAAACATGATTTCCTTACTTCTTAAAAACCAGTTTCTTTATTTACTCCTTAAATGGTTTTAGATTTCTGGGCTTTTGGCTTACTTGGATTAGATGTAGTCCGATAGACTTCATAGGATTCAAAGGCCAGTCACGTGCTCTTTCGGGTCGTGACAAAGTTGGTATCAGAGCGCTAGGTTGACCTTGGTTCGAGTCTAAGTTAGACTATGTGGAGCCTAGGGCGCTATTTATATACGGAACTTAGTCTTGACCTTACGGAACTTAGACTTAGTCGAGGGGGTATTATACCCGAACTTTCGTCGCATAGGATGACCCTTGGTTGATGGAGTAGGTAGCTTGAGTAGAGGGACGTACCGTACGTATGTTCCGCGGCATACTTACGACACGCCACTCCGCTTAAGAAACCTTAGGATGTACATTTCCTTGCACCGTATTATATTCTTTCCTATGATCTATCCTTATCGATACTGGTTATGGTTTTGTTGCCACGATTGCACGGGCAGAGTGAGCTACGGCTCGAGTTGCGTCAGTATGAGCTCGTCGTGGACGAGGACTGACCAGGGCGTGATTCCAGAGACTTACGATTGCATGTTGAGGCGTCGTCTTATTATTTTTTCGCTCCATGAGCGTTGGATTGATCGCTTTTACGAGATTTTCCGGATGTGCTGGTCGGCACCAGAGGATTGAGCCACTGATAGAGGCCAGCCATGATGTGATGACCGTTAATATATCGCTTATTCATGATGATTGAGGCGATGTTCAGCGTACGGACGGATGAGCCAGTTGTTGCTGCGAATGACGAGATATCGCCCCAGATGTTGGAGCTACTGCAGCATGAGCTTATACTTAAAGATATGATGGTGAGTCGCTAGTCACCGAGGATGAGTGACTAGGACATGTGGTTCATTCTCTTACCCCGATGCGAGGTCATCAGGTAGATTGATTCCAGCTAGAGGCGACTTCACGCAGATTCGTTGAGAGTCGATTGAGACGATCGAATGTCAGGAACCCATTTTCCAAGTTTAAAGTATTCGGAAAGACATGCAAGCGATTCTATGGACCCTCTAGAAGAATAAAACCCTAACTCGACATAATGACCGTGTGAAAGCCCTTGAACCTTAGGGTTTGCGGCAGTTCCGCGGCACCATTAGTGAGGCTTGGGTTTGCCCTTCTACGGCTGGACCACCGATGCTGTGGTATGTACTCGATACTATTAAACTGTACCCGAGATGTTGACCTCTTGGGGGATTATGAGTTCTGACGAGTCGATCGGACGATTCGACATCATTCGGATATCATGTGATGGGACACTGCTTGGGAGACTCCAGATACGAGCATAGCCATTGGAGCGCAGTCTGTGTAGCCACGATGAGATGAGTCCGAATCAGTCGATATTGAAGTAGAGTGGAGTAAAGAGTTCGCATGAGATTTCGACGAGATGACGTTTCACTCCGCTGACATCAGAGATGCGATATGCACGCTGAGGACGTGTTTGGCTAGATATCTCCTACTGAGTGATGAAGATACCGAGTTCGTGATTTCGAGTCCGTGAGAGGGACTTCGGATGGACCATAGCCGAGGGCATTGCAGTGCGCAGATGGAAACGCGACGTCGAAATGGTCGATGATACAGACAAGCGGGACAAGAAGTTCGAGCGAGATGCAGACGAGCTGTTACTACACCCCGTTAAGATTAAAGGTCGGATATGCATACAGAGGCGTAGGGATACGACCAACTTTCGAGTATATGTTGTATTAAGGACGTAGATGTCCAGAGAGTGAGAAAGGATTACGCCAGAGTACCAGCCTCTGTACAGTTTGGCTTAGGCGAGATCAGAAGAGACCTTGAGCAGGATTCATTCCAGTACACTGCTGCAATAAGATTTGCACCAGGAGCCGATGTGAGATGTGCTGCTTTACGAGCGGTCGTGAGGATTGACCGAGAGATGACCAGAGAAGTGCCAGAACGGAATCAAAACCTGTTAGCACACCTGACCGGGCCGATGAGCCGATTGATTGCGAGATTGGTAATCCACAGGGGAGATAAGGAACCAGAGGCAGAGGACGCCAGCCGCGAGCAAGAAGCAAGTAGATATCTTGCGCCTCTAGCATTGGATGTACCGGCACCTTCTCGACTTCGAAGGAAGATACACTGACGGTGGTATTTATGATTTGTGATTTTGTGATTTGACTATCACGTATCCGTCACTTTGGATTTCGGTTCTTTGAGCGATCTATTCGCATAATTTAGTCTTGATGACTGAGTTCCATGATATTTGATTTTGTGCACCAAGGTTGCACTTACTGGGTATTTATACCTTGCGCATAGTTATTATTCTTGAGGTATTGATTGTGATTTCATGCCTACTTTATGCCGGTGATTTGATCTACGCTTCCAGCATAGTTTTCATGCACTTTTAGTGTTTTGATTTGATTTGTGCACGCTGATGCATGCGGTTGTGAGATTTTCCATCGCGGTACACCTGATTTTGATTGAGCCGCATTATATCGTCGATTTTGACCCTGATATTGATGATTGATTCTTGCACTCCGTCTTTTGATTGGACTTACGCATGTTCGACGTTTGCTATTGGATTCCGTGCATGTTGAGTGTGCAGGGTTTAGATTTTCATTCGTGCACGATGGATGCACCGATTTGGATTTTCGCGCATGTTGGGCACAGGTTTTGAGATACGATTTTGGTGCACACCAGATGCACTAAATCGAGATTCTTCGTGCATGACAGATGCACCTGGTTTTGCTGTCAGGCACACCGGTTGCCTATGACATATACTTCGTGCACACCCGTTGCACCTAGAAGTTGTTTTGTGCACTTCTATGGCACATATGTGGATTTTGATTTCCGTGCGCACCAGACGCACAGGGTGGTGTTATGTGCTTTTTTGGGATTTATTCCTTTTGGAGCAGTACATTTTTATGATAGTTGATATTCGTTTTGTACTGAGCAGGACTAGTCAGAGGACAGTACCTGGATATATTTTGCATGCATTGATAGTTATCGAAGGGATTTTCAAAAAAAAAAGGGAGAGCTATAGTCTCGGCATATATACCCACTTGTCCGATATGACATGAAACGTTTTAAAAACAAGAAAACCCTTCTAAATTGTTTTCAAAACGGCGGAACGTACCTATTAAACAAAGGATATATACGTATATAGTTATTTTCTTATGAAAAACGCCCGCCATTGTGTAGTGTTACGTGCATCGCACGGCGAATTAAAAAGATTTGGCATGCATTTACATCAGCTATTCACATGTATAGACTGGATGTCTACATGTATAGTTCTGATCTATATCATATTGGTTTTGTATTGGATTTGACATTTGTGTCTTTACCATGACTCCGATGATTGCGGGATGCTTGACGGAGTGTTGCTTTTGAGTTATATGCTCAGTACTCATGCGCATGCATTGCGCTATGATGTTTTATGTATAGATGATTTCGGAGCCCCAATGACTTGGAATTTGTATTGAAATATTTTAGTATTTGGGGGTTTAAATTTTAATTCGGGGACCGAATATCTTTAAGGGGGGTAGATTGTAACGTTTTCAAAATAATAAAATATGATTTTTGGGAATTTTTATAATTTAATGAATATTTTAATTTTCTGGTATAATTAAATACAAATAAATGGGGGAAAATTATGGAAATTCTAAAATAGAGTATTTTATGGAATTATGCCATTTTAAAGTTTTTAAGATTAGTTATATGCTAATTTAGAGCTAATCACGATTAAAAATCGCTAATTGGATTTTTAGCATTTTTGTGCAAAAATGTGCACATATCATTTTCCACACTTGTTACACTTGTTACATGTTTTGGGTGCATGGTTGCTTAGGGTTCACCATGGTGGGAGAAGAAAGGAAAAGAAAAGAAAGAAAAAGGTTGGAATGATTATGAGAGAGAGAGAGACCAAGTCAACCCTCACTTTATGAACCATACTCCCATCATTTTTCCCTTCTCATTTTCTCTCCACTCCCTCTCTTTGAGCTGCTGCTGCCCCTCTCCCTCTCTCTCCCTCTTCATGAAACCATAGATCCACAATGAAATCAACCCCAAAACCCCATTCCTACTTCACAAAACTTGCTCCCAAGCTCACTAGCTACACATTAAACCTAGCAAGATTGGATTTGGAGGACTTTGAGCAACTCAAGAATTTTCTTGAGTTGCCAAAGAAGGTAATTTATGCACCCCTAGTTTAGTATTTCAATTCTAATTGCATCAATTCTAGTTTCATGTCGATATGGTGTCGTTTGGAGGTTTAGCGAAACTTCAAGTTAGGGTTTATGTGAGATCTGAAATCAAAGTGAAATTGGGGCTTGTTGTGACCTTAGAACCCCTTGTGTGATGCTAATTTGGACCCAAACCTGAACATGAAACCAGAATACGGATTTATGAGACGATTTCGGAGAAAAACTGTAAATCTGGGAGTGTATTGTGTAATCTGCTATCACCCCGAGACCCCAAAAATAAAACTGAGTTGACTGTGAGATGTGGAGGCACCATGGAACCACCACACCAAACCCTAGCCCCCAACTCCAAATTACGGCTGCCAATTAATTCCTTCTGGCCGCAAATTGCGGCCAGAGCAGGAGGAAACCGTCTCGATTTTGGTGCATGGTCCTATTTCAAGTAGTCTTGACCCTGGGTATGTTTAGTTTTGACTGATTCCTGTTAGGATAAAATCTGGGTTGATTTTCTTGAGTTGGCGTATGATTTATGACTTGTTTTAGCATGGATTTTGGTATTGGTGATTCGTATCTGTCGGGTGGCGTTTGGACGTCAACGAGAAGTGGATTTTGAACGTGTTTACATGCGAGACGATAGGTTTTTACCTATGTGAGTAGCGTGTGCTATTTTGGTTTCCGATGTGATTTTCATGTGCTTTAGCGTTGTTGTTAGGTTTACCTAGCACCCTATGAGAGGTTTGGAAGCATCACATGTCACAAAGATCAAATTTTTATGGTGCTAAGTAAGCATACAAAGGATTTATCCTAGAAAATTAGGGTTTCAAATCAATACATGTAACAAAGGCTAGGGTTTTGAGAGTACAACCTTTGTAGCTCCCTTTTGTAGACTCCTTGGCCACTTGAGAGTTGGAAAACGATTAGCTTGAGGTCTTCTAACGTCCACGACGATCCACCCGAAGCTCCTTTGTCCAAGCTAGCAACTTCACTTTAACAAGAGAAAGGAATGAAGCTAACACTCTAAACAAGTGGGCAAGACTTGTGTAGAATGGTGTTGTGGTTCTCTTTCTCACTTAAAAATCCTATCTCGTTGAGTATTTTGCTCACTTGAAAATTCTAGAGAGCAAAAGATCAAGGTTGAAGAAGATGATGGCCCTTTTTGAGAAGAAGAGAAGATAAACTCTAATGAGAAAATGAAAAATATATGTATATATTTTCCACTTATCATCTCAAACCATGGTTAATTATAAAGATATTATTGTATTTGAGTTTAAAACACCAAAGAAAAATTAACTAAAGGTTAATAAGTAGGTGAGCATGGTAAGATGAAGAAGAGTGTAGAAACAATCCATGAATTAACCCTTTTTCTTTTCCTTTTTGTTTTAACACAAATGCAATAATAATCCATATAAAAACCCATGGTGTGAGTCTTATAATGCCACCATTTTCAATGTATATGCAATCATGATAGAATGATGTATGTATGCATGTGTGCATGCACATCCATATGTGCATGAACAAGAATGAATGCATACATGCATGCATACATCCAAAAGGAACAAGATAGGATTTCTATTGAGAAGCTAATGGTTAAATGATAAATCAACACTTGATTTATCAACCCGGTCATATCACATACGACCCGACCAAAAGCAAGCCGTCCAATTAATATACGGTATCTCAAACGCGCATTTTAACCGGGTCTATGCGCATATCACATACGCGCACCACAACGTTTCGCCTGGACTAGGTAACTCCTTTGTGGGACTCTAAGACTCGTCAATACGCCGGCAGTGGGTGATGATCATATCAAACACCCCCAAGCCGCAAGCGGTCAGCTAAACGTAATGGCCACCCGGGTATTGAGCGATCAAAAGAAAACAAGCGAACCTGCTACAACTCCCGTCGAGCCAACCGACAACACTACCGTACAGTCCGGTCTCTTCGTCAGATATGCTGCATATCGAGTCTAGGGATGGTAACGTCGACCCCAATAACTCAATAAGTCGTGCCGGTGAATGGTCTATAACAGATCGAGAAACTACTAATAACACTTATCAGTAAATCTCAGCAGCCCCTGGCCAGGGACTTACTGATATAACCAGTCGAGCACAGCACAGCACAGCATCAACTCCCAATACCGGGAGAGACGAAACCCCTCCTATCGCTCATCGCCTTCGTGTGTCTCAGGACTGTACCCAACGGCCACCTGTTTGCACGACACAGTAGAGCCGTGGTAGGGTGGTAATCAAAGTACAGTGGGAGAGCACACAAGACTCTATGACAATCTCGGGTCTACAGATTAACCTGTACCAGTGTCACCTGAGAACTGCTATCCGACGATAGATATAATTCCATATAGGAGCTCTCGGTGAACCCGTCCAGTGTACCCAGTCACGAATGAGCACCCGTATATGATCTTGATGTCAAACATCGATGAATGTGGGAACATCCATCGCCCATCATATGGGTCTAGTATCATATACGCTAGTCTACTCTGGTATATCGATGCCCCGTCTCGATACACCTACGATGTCACGACCCGAATGTACGGAACATGACCGGCACTTAGACTACGAACGTCTCAAGGAGTACGTATGCTAAGTAAGCCGAAACCCAGAAATCCAAACCAAGAGAAGTAGTAGAGAATAGGAAGAACCATATCAAATCAACCTGTATGCAACATAATATACAACGCCTAAAGGCGAGGATCACAACAGAAATGGAACTCAACCAGCAAGAAACTCAAGAAATATAACATGCTACTCTATGGTCGAAAGAATAACATTACTGGTCTCTATCTCAAAAAAATACAAGTTTGGTTGATGGAACTTCTAGATACAACTGAAATATAATATACAAGGTATAATGATGGGTAAGATACAATAAACCCACCTCCTAGCAAGTCACCCGAAAAGAAACCGTGCCCGCAAAGCCGTAATGAAATCCTTACTGCAACACCTGTAAGAAACTGGGGCACAACGGGGGTGAGTTGCCAACTCGTGAGTAGAAAAAGATCTACGAACAGAAAATCGCATGAATAACGCAAGCTAGGTCAATGATCATAATATATCCTCAAATATATGAATAACATGCAGCCTATAACAATGGCTAGGGTAATATCTAACCCGAGTGTGATCTCATGTGCCCGTGTCAGTGTCTCAGGTAGCAATATATCATATGAATGAGGTATGAATGCATGAAAACAGAATACATGTAAATGAAGAAAATGTTTTCATAAATTAGTGAGATTTCCTTTGTATTTTTAAAATGAGGTATCATAAATGAAATCAGCATCAACAGTGTCTAGTATCGACACAAAACATAAATCTCAATGTCTCAAAACCTCAGGCTCCGGCCATCCGGACTGGCCTGTATCATCAAATCTCAGTACCTCAATATCTCGAAATCTCAATGTCTCAATCTTAATATCTAAGGCGCCGTCAGTCCAGACCGGCCCCTACCATCCATCTCAAGACCACGACGGTATCCTCCGGATATCCGACGCGTCGGGTAAAATCACCTGTAGGTAGTCTCCCCCTGCCAGGCTCATCGTCATCACCACGAGCTTCTTGCCCCGGGGTACCTTACCGGGTCCACCATGTACCCGAAACGGTTCATCCAACTCCTCGAATCGGGTCTCCAAATCTATCAGCAAACTCATGGTGGACGACTCATACATCATGGGAAAAACCGCGCTTTTTATTTAAAAAGAGAAAGAAGAAGTTTTTATATGTTTTGCGGTTTTCCCCAAATCCAGAAAATCTCATGGAAATCCAAATCCAAAACCTCAATAGCACGTAAAAAGTGAATATATGCATGACAATCCATGAATGCGGCATAACAATGAATAACAGTATGCATGAGGTAGCTGGTAATAACTATAATGTCTAAACTAACATATAAGGCAAGTACATTAATATCATGTCTAAACTATTAGCTAACAGGCTATGTCAAGCAATAATATTTTCTAAGGTGTACGTGACATGGCAATTACCGATGAAGATGTGTGTGAGCCGGCAAGTAGGTGTACGTGGTACATACGCATCATCGGTAATGGTGCTGGTGTCCTAACCACAAGATATCAATAGTAGAATATGAAGCATAATATAAGCATGTGATGCGGAGCAAACAACAATAATGAGCGGGAGCTGAATACTAGACGCAACGATAATTAATCTGTTTTAACCTAATATAAGTCCTACAATAGTGCCTTTTGAAATAACACGAATCGTGGGGTTTTGAAAATAAGGGCTACGGTGTTTTAAAGAAAATATACGTTTTTTGAAATATCCGTAGGATCCCTTAGGCTGTCTTTAAAAATACGCACGATTCGTAAGCTTTGAAATAGGTAGAAACCGAATCTAATCTAACAACTAACTAAACTAAAGGGCTACGCTATAAGCTAGACTACAGGTAAGGAAACCGCCTAACATCTGAGTCGATACATATACATACCTGTATATATATTAGTCGGTGATCCCGCCTCAATAATATCATATCCGATACCATATCTATAATCAGACATCCCAAGTCAAGAGTGCGGATCGATCATCAAGATATAGCTCGTACGTAAATCCGCCGTACGGCATCCCCAAATCTGGGTACGGGTCAATATCATATTCCTCACACTATTCCTCTGGTATCCTCTTTAATCAAGATCATAGTCTAGGGTACTGACCTATGTCTAGTACAATACTAATATCCTCAATATACTCATGATCTGACTACTGATCGACAATCTCGTACAAACCGATATCGTCAGCACATATCATCATCAAGGGGTATACATCGCCCGATACGGCCTAATATCAATATCCTAGCATATTATGCCTCATATCACGATCACATGTCGACCATTTATTTATAACACTATTCACCCGTATCGCCGCCGCAAGATCCTCTATAACACCAGGACGTACCTTATGTACGAATCCTGCCATATCACCGAGATCACAACCACAAACAAATCTCATCGACTCAGCTCAATCCCAAGTATCCTCCTCAAATCCGTATGTGAACACATAGTCTCATACCCATGTGAACATATAAATATATTCCCATACACGCACATATGAAATAAGGAATGTATGCAAGTATGTATATGTGTGTATGTGTAAGTGTAGTGCACCCACTACCTAAGGTTTCGTAACCATGCACCAATCCAACACCAATATCCATCTAAAATCATCAATAATAAATCCTAACATATCATAAATTGTTGGTGTGTATACGCATCCGTATACATCACCACGGACTGCGGGGGTGCTATACGCCATCCACCCGACTTCTCCCCGTAGATATAAATCTACTCACCTGGTCCTCGCTAGCCGGTACCGACGTCGCCACGCGCTTGCTTGTCGTCTCGAAGTCCACATGGGGGTACCTACATATCATAACGCACCATATCGCATTAAAACTAAATTCGAAATCAAAACGGCATACGAAAATCAAATCGGCACGCGTATCACGCATAGGTCCAAACCTATCGCCTACGCATGCAAGAATAGTCAAACCAACCCTCGATGTCAATGTACAAACGTCAAACCATCGAGAAAAATCCAATCACACTCATTTGCACATTCACGAACACTAATTTTAATATAAACTAGGTTAAAACTCACAAAAACCTCAATTTTGCTTAAAAAGTCATTTTTCCGAAAATCTAGCAAGCACAATTCGCCGTTTTTGTACAAAACGGGATGTTTAAATGAATGTAGCGGCCAATATATTTATTAAATATCTTAAATAAGTCGTATAAACAATTTCCGGAATTTAATCTCATTAAATTCCAAAAATCCTAATATTCTAGTTTACAAAATACCCTTTTTAACAATTACAAAGCAAAAATGCACAAACTACAATTTAGGTTGGATTTCCATGAACTAAAGTGTTAAACTACACTTAATAAAGTTAATATTATGATAAAAACCCTAACCATATTTTTAATCTCATATTTCGAATTAAATCAAAAAAACTAGTTTGCAACAAAAAGCTTAATTTGGACATTTTTCAAGTAACAACTTGTAATTAACAACTAGATTAGTTTTCTACAAAACTAAATATATTAATCCACCTCACTAAACCATACAAAATCAAACACAACTCATTTCCACAACAAACCCTAACTTAGTAATCAAAACCCTTTCTTTAAATTACAAAACTTGAAATTTAAAACTCTAATTTAACACCTAATAGCTAGATTCAAGTAATTTAACAACAAATTAAGCATAAGGTTATGATTATACCTCACAAGCTTGAGATCAAACTTGCAAAAATCTTAGCCTCCAACAATGATTTCATGCTCCAAGATCCATGCTTGAATAGCTAAAGAATAATGGGTAAAGCTTGGATTTAGAATTAGCTTTGAATTTTTGAGAAAAAGGGTGGATTTTTGATAGAAATTTTGGGGATTTTGATGGAAAAATGAGATGAAGTATTTGGGGCTGTTTTGGTTCAGGTTTTGGCCAGAAATCTTGGGGGATTGGGTGAGGGAGGAGAGAGAGTGAGGTGGGGAAAGTTAGTTCAAGTCAAAGTCAACTCAAATTATACCATTTTCTACTCTTTTTTCTTTTCTTTTCTTTCATTTCTTTTCTTTAAAATCCAAGTGGGGACAAAAGAGGGGGCTGCTGAATTCTTCAAGGGGATAAGTGAATGGGGGTGTGTGGGTGTTGGTACGGGTGTGGGGTGATGAAAAATGATAAATACAATACCCCAAACATCCATTTACGCAAAAAAAAAGCCTTTTTTCTTCAATAATTTCTAAACCGTTTTGGCAAATGTTTTCGTTCCAAAAACCACATGATAAAATTTTATTTAATGTTTTATGATGCACAAAATTTGTTTCAACTCATTCCAATTTGTAATTTTCCCTAATTAAATGTATTAGTGACGGATTAAAATAATAATAAAATAATATTTTTTTCAGAAAATTTGAAATTTCACCAGCGGCTCAATAAACACCAAATAATAGCAATTACATAGCTAGAATGTGTATATTTAATTTTTATAATAAGATATTTGTATTTTGACTTTTTACAGAAAACCCCTTATTTTACCGATTTTTTCGAAATTTCACCGAAACGATTTTCAAAACGTTACAATCTTCCCCCCTTAAAGAAATTCGGTCTCCGAATTTAAATTCAAACTCCCCCAAATACTAAAACATCTAAGAAAAACCATTAAGTCATCGGGGCTCCGAAATTGTAACTACATAAAACAAATCGTAGCGCAGCGTATGCGCTTGAAAAATGAGCATATAACTCAAATCAAAACTCCGTCAAGCATCCCGCAATCATCGGAGTCATGGAGAAGACATCAATACCAAATCCAAATCAAAACCAATATGATATAACTCGAAACTATAAATGTAAATATCGAATCTATATCTGTAAGTATCTGAAGGAAATGCATGCCAAATCTCTTTAAGTCGCTGTGCAACGCGTATAACACTGCACAGTGGCGGACGTCTACCATAAGAAAATAACTATATACATATATACCTTTGTTTGAAATGTACGTTCCGCCGTTTTGGAAACAATTTAGAAGGGTCTCCTTGTTTTAAACATTTCGTGTCACATCAGACACGTAGGTAAATACTGAGGCTATAGCTCGCTTTTTGGAAATCCCTTCAATAACTATCAATGCATGCAAAATGTATTCAGGTACTGTCCTCTGACTAGTCCTGCTCAGTACGGAAACACATAGCAATATCATAAAAACGTACTGCTCTATAAGAAATCAATCCCAAAATATGCACATGAATACTACGTGCGTCTGGTGCGCATGGAAATCAAAATCCATGAATGTGCCATACATGCACACAGAAACAACATCTAAGTGCATCAGGTGTTCACGAAACATCTGTCGTAGGCAACATGTGTGCCTGACAACAAAATCAGGTGCATCTGACATGCACGAAAAATCTCGAATTAGTGCATCTGGTGTGCACCAAATCGCATCTCGTAACAGGCGCCCAACAGGCGCTAAAAATCCAATCCGGTGCATAAAATGCACAAAACAAATGTCGAGCATTACCCTCGAAATCGAAATCCAGTGTATCCAAGTGCACAAAATACATGTCACTGCACTGCCTGTTAGTGTTTATGCCCTAGAAGGCCATTACTGTATCATACTAGCTTGTATATTACTTAATGGAAGCTTGGGATATTCACATGTATATAACAGTCTTGCTAAACATGGTAGTATGCTACTTGGTTTTTCTATCTTAATATGTGAGTGTACGTATTGATAGAGCTCTTAGGATCTTGCTTGTCTACCAGCATTGTGATGGCAGTCACACTAGTAGGGGCTGGGTAGTCTACAAGCACATCCTTATTCAGGTCCCTGGTCGTTGGATTATCAAGACAGAGCATCGATACTCCGGAGTAGACTGGTGTGTACGCTTCTCATCCCAGTTGGGGAGATGGTCTGTCCCACAGCCGTCAGTACGTCGTACTGGAGATAGTATACAGGTGCTCGTTAGGTTACGGGTACACCGGACAGGACTCACAGGGAACTGTTGGTTGGTTTGATACCAGTCGTCAGTGAACAGTTCCCAGGTGACATGAGTACAGCGTAGTCCGCAGACTTGACACTGCTACTTCTCCTCGAGTGTGTCCCACTGTTCTTAGATTGCTACCCTACCACGGCTCAAAGGAGTCGTGCAAACAGGTAGCAGTTGGGTGCAGTCCCGAGCACTTGGAGGCAGTGGCGGTTAGACAGGATTCGTCCCTCCCGGTATTGGGAGTAGATATCGTGCTGTGTCAGAGAGCCATTACGCAAAGTCCCTGGCCAGGGCAAGCGAGATTTGCTGGTAGGTTCCAGTAGTTTCTCAGGGTGTAATGGGTTTCACTCCGACACGACTTATACCGCTATTAGGGGACTGACGCTTGCCGCCCCCCTACGCCCGATATGCGATAGTCTTGGACGAATGGACCGGACTGTATGGAGATTGTCACATCAGACTCAGTAGGAGTTCAGATGGGTTTTCTCATCGGCCTTCTTATCGACAACTACCTGGGGACCGTTACGTACTGCTAGTGCCGCTTGCGGTCTGTGGTTAAACCCACTGCCAGCGTAGTAGTCGAGTCTCTAGAGTCCCACACAGAGAGTTTCCTACTCCAGGCGAAACGATATAGAGGTCGCATGGTTTTGCGACAAAGGGTTCGGACGCATACGTGCATTTACGCACGTACGACTTTCGGACAGTTTTTACCAGTCGGCTTTGGTTTAAGCCAGTTACTGGTATCCGGTTATTGGATTTTTACAGTCTAAAGTTTTTCCGTATTTTTGCGGATTGGAGGGGCGTTCTCGTAATTGTACGAGAAGCTTCTAGAAGATGTGACTAAGGAGGTTAAGGTGACATAAGCTTTAGATAATATTAGTGAGTCATGAGGGTGATTCATCATGATCATTAATGCACCATAAATGCTTAATGACTCATGTTAATGAATCACCTCTTTTCATTTATGAAGCATGCTTATTCATTTCTATTATTCATTATTCTTTAATAAGAATGCTTCATAATATATTATGATACACTCTCTCTCATCTCATTATCTTATCTCACATTCTCTCTCCTCAAGCTCTCATCTTCAAGAGACTAATCCTTAATCCTCATGTGTTGAGATCAAAGGTTTTGTTAGACTTAAACATCCATTACCTTCACTCTATATCATCCTTTCTTCTTTGATTAGCAATCAAAGTAGATTAGTTACCTCAAGTTAGAGGTGTAGCTTGGTGTTTTGCTCTCGGGTGGATCTTCTACTACCTAGAGAAGGTCGAGGAGAACAAAGGAGGACACAAAGACGAAGGACCGGTTTCATTAGGTATAATCCCTAAACACAATTGATAAGAAACTCTTTGTGTTCGGTTATTTATAGTTTAGCTTCGATTCAAGCGGTTAGTCGATGTTCGTTCTTTAAACTTGATCGTTTTTGAAAATTCCGCCTCCCCACAAGTACTGGGGTGTACTACATCGACTTACAGTGGTATCAGAGCCTCGCTAAACAATAAATAACTTAATTACAAATTTGTACGAATTTCGAACGGAAAAACGAAGCCGGAAAACCCTAAATCTGTTCAGTTTCTGTCGAACTTAATTTGATGTCCTAAAATTGTTCAGGGTTGCTCAGAAAGCTAGAAAAGGGTCCAGGAGAACACCTATGAAATTCGAGCCCATGAATCGGCTAAAGCGCCGCGGAAGGGCGGCGGATCCCACCGATCCGCCGCGCTTCCACGGCCGAGTTGCCGAGTCATGGACTCATCTTTCATGTGTGGGTCCCCTGTGATATTTCGGGTTTTCTGGAATATTTAATATTTGCTCAGGTTACTGTTTAACAGAGCAGATTTTGGAGCAATATTGATGTTGTTTAATCGATCGAAATTGTACAGTATTTGCATATTGGATTATATCTGTGATTGTTTAATGTGTTCGTAAACCTCCCATAACTGCTAGTATGTCGGTTGGCAGGGGGTTGCACATTTCTGAAATGGTTATATCTGTTTGTGCATATAAACTGTATTGGACTGTTATGGTGTATAGCCGGGGTTAGCAATGGGTTATAGTTTAATTCATTTGTTGTAAATGTAATTTGTTGTAATATTATTTTTTGCGGGGCACTTCCAGGTTGCGGTCGTAGCCATCGTTGTATTATTTCATTTTACTGTTTTTGCTCCTAGGACTGACCCAAGGTGGGGTACACAAACTGCCGGGCGGGTAGTTTGCCGTACCCGTAGTGGTCGAGGGTGGGGTAACGGCTATTCATCACAACTGTGTAATCTGTCTTTTCTTGCAGGCTCAAAAGAAATACAGATTGCTTGCAAATCCAATATTGTTTATCTGTGTTCTGGAATGAATATCATTGCGTCAGACGAATGTAAAATATCTATATATATGATAGCTATTTAGACGTCACTTATGTTTTACACCCGCGCTAGCCCAGCCCCCGCTCTGTCGTTAGTTAAGTAACCTAACGGGTGATGACGGGACCCCGTGGCGAATGCGGATGGCATAAGAGGACGTTGTATTTTCGTTGTTTTCTGCAATGATAGGTTAATGATGGGACGCATTATCAATAATGCAAAGAAAATAAACCAAGTTTAAATCGTTGGAACAATTTAAAAGAAACCACTCGGTTATTTTTAAAACAGATATTTTTAAATGCGGAGATTTAACCACTCCTTTTAAAAGCTATCAGGTTCCTTCGGTTATATCATGTTCACTACGTTCACGGTTTCGCCAAAACCAGTCGTAGCCCTCCGTCATTTCTTATGAATGGTCAGTGGTATTCAAGCTATGTTTGTTTGGCCCTTAGTCAAGACATAGTGATTGGTAGCTGCTGGGGTATTCATTTGTTGCATAGATAGATGAGTTGGTTTGGGACAGTCGTATTACTTTGTTGGCCCTTAGTCAAGAGTATACGGATGGGTTCAAATCAACAGGATAATGATGGGCAGAACTTGACATGTGACTTATGATTTGTTGGCCCTTAGTCAAGATCATAAGAGCATGGGGCAAAAATCTATATCGGGAATTTCTAAAGAAACTGAAATTTGCAAAGAGATGCATACCATTTTGAGTTTGATGAATGTTGGTAGCATTCCTACAACATTATCAGACGATGATATTTGGATCCCGATCCTACAGTGAGTATATGCTACTTATCAGGATATTCGTCGCTTAACGATCAATGCTATAAACCTAGTAGGTGTCCAGAAAGGTGTCAGCGGGGTTACGCCCCCAGAGAAAAGAGGTTATATAATTAAGGAACTTCGCGAAAGCGTTGGAAAACCTCCCTCGAAGTATCGACACTGGCCTGGCTGAACGGTTAAGCAAGTATTGTACGGTGAGAATAGTCCTGGCTAATTCTTCTTTTATGGTTTGAGGAAGGATTCGAAAAACAGTGGGAGCCATCCAGTTTAGATAAATTAAAAACCACTCTAAACTTGCAAGAGCATCATGCTAAAGAGTTTTCTTCTCTCTCTCCTAATTGCAGCGACCCTGAAAATGACTGGACTTAAGTTACTTTTAGAGAAAAATATACTGACAGGGCCAAACTATAAAGATTGGCTGCGGAATGTCAAAATGGCTTTGACCTATGACAAACTTGGGTACGTCCTCACCGCTACGGCACCTGCTGTCCCTGGTCCCAAATCCAGCAATGCGGATAAGGAAATCCGCAAAACCTGGGATTTAGATTGCGCGAGAGCCAAGTGCATCGTGCTTGCCTCGATGAACAATGAACATCAGAGGAAGCACGAGGATATGTCCCTAGATGGCATATTTCTCCATACAAAGGAACTTTATGGAGAACAATCTCGTATAGCAAGATACGAGACCTCTAAGAACTTGTTTCGAGCGAGGTTGGCTGCCGGGTCATCGGTAGGTGAACATGTCCTACAGATGATCAGCTATATTGAAGAGCTCGCAGACCTTGGGACGACTTTGGATAATGAGCTCTATACAGACCTTATTCTCCAGTCCCTTCCTCACACCTACGCCCAGTTTATCCTGAACTTCAACCTTCAAAGAAAAGAAGTTGAACTTCCGGAACTCCTGAACATGTTAAGGAGTGCAGAGGGCACCTTGAAGACATCAAGGGAAACACCCGCTATGTTTGTTGGCGGTTCATCTTCTTCCGGGTCCAAGGCTAGGGCCAAAGGAAGGAAGAACAAGGACGCACCCAGACCTAGAGGAGGTGTTAGTAAGGTGGGAGGGAAGGGAAAGAAAAAGAAAGCAGTACCGATAGTTGGCCAGGATGAGTGCTTCCATTGTCACAGGAAAGGGCACTGGAAGAAGGATTGCAAGGCGTGGAACGCCAAGAACCAGGAACCGAAGCAAGCTGTGGCTTCGACTTCAGGTGTGTTTGTAATTGAGAATTGTCTGTCGATCAACTCTACTTCCTAGGTATTGGATACCGGATCAGGATCTCATATTTGCAATTCATTGCAGGCACTGAGAAACCGTAGAGTGCTGAAGGAAGGTGATATGATCCTCAGGGTTGCTAACGGAGCTAGCGTGGGAGCTGCGTCCGTCGGGGATTATCACCTAGGATTGACGAGTGGACACATTTTGGTTTTACATAACTGTTATTTTGTACCCAGCTTAACGTGTAATATCATATCAGTTTCCTTGTTATCAAATAAAGGTTATGATTTCACGTTTGTAAGAGATGTTGTCAACATCCACCTTAATCATGGTTTGATTGGGTCCGGTACATTAAATAACGGCATATATGTTTTAAACCAACTCCAAATTTTCAATGTCCAGAACACACTAAAAAGAAAGTCTCCAGATTTAAATAAAGCTTTCTTCTGGCATTGTAGACTGGGTCACATCAATGAGAGAAGGTTGACTAAGTTGCATAGAGAAGGATATTTGGACTCGTTCGAATATCAATCTTATGACACTTGTCAATCCTGTCTCAAAGGGAAGATGACAAAGACTCCATTCACTGGACAAGGAGTAAGAGCGAGCGAGCTCTTAGGACTCATACACAGCGATGTATGTGGTCCAATGTCTACACATGCGAGAGGTGGTTATTCCTACTTCATTACTTTTACAGATGATTTCTCTCGGTATGGATATGTTTTCTTAATGAAGCATAAATCAGAGGCCTTTGAGAAATTCCTGGAATTCAAGAGTGAAGCGGAAAACCAAACAGGCAAAAGTATTAAGACACTAAGATCTGATCGAGGTGGAGAATACTTAAGTGCCGAGTTCCTAGGTTACCTAAAAGAGAAAGGAATTCTCTCTCAGCTTACTCTTCCATACACTCCACAGCACAACGGTGTATCGGAGAGACGGAATCGAACCCTATTGGATATGGTACGATCCATGATGAGTAATACTGAGTTACCGCGATCTTTCTGGGGTTATGCGCTAGAATCAGCGGCATATCTTTTGAACCAGGTTCCAACCAAGACTGTGCCTACCACACCATATCAGATGTGGAGTGGGAAGAAACCCTGTCTAAAACATTTTAAGACATGGGGGTGTCCAGCTTTTGTAAAAAAGCAGCATGTGGACAAGCTCGAGGCACGTTCAGTACAGTGTAAGCTTGTGGGATATCTAAAGAACTCCAAGGGATATTATTTCTATTACGCAGAGGAACAAAAGGTCTTTGTTTCTCGTCATGCCACCTTCTTAGAAACTGAATTTTTAGAAAATCAGAAGAGTGGGAGCGAAATAGAACTGGAAGAAATTCCAGAACCACAAGCTGCTACTGAAAGATTGGTAGAACCAGAAGTTCAAGAAGAACAGAGCATTCCCGCACCCCTCCGCAGGAGTAGTAGGCCGTCTCATCCGCCTGAGAGATACTACGGTTTTCTCATAGAAGGGGATAGAGAGGATTGCATCATAGATGATGATGAACCTACTGACTTCCAGCAGGCCATCCAGAGCGGCGACTCGGTACGATGGCTAGATGCAATGCGGACCGAAATGGAGTCCATGTACACCAACAAAGTATGGACTTTGGACTTTGCTCCAGATGGGGTAAAACCCATAGGATGCAAATGGATCTTCAAGAAAAAGATTGGTGTAGATGGACAGGTGGAAACCTATAAGGCTAGACTTGTTGCAAAGGGTTTTCGTCAAAGACCTGGTTTGGACTATGACGAAACTTTTTCTCCAGTGGCTATGCTCAAATCCATTCGGGTCCTTCTTGCTATTGCTGCCTTCCATGATTATGAAATCTGGCAGATGGACGTAAAGACGGCTTTTCTGAATGGAAATTTAGAAGAGAGCGTCTATATGGATCAGCCAGAGGGTTTCAATCAGAGTAGGAACAGCGGGAAAGTATGCAAGCTGCTTAAGTCTATTTATGGACTAAAGCAGGCATCGCGGAGTTGGAACATCTGTTTTGATGAGACAGTCAAAGAATATGACTTTATCAAAAATCCAGATGAACCGTGCATATATAGTAAAGTTGTGGCCAGAAGTGTCGTATTCCTCGTCTTGTACGTGGATGACATTCTATTGATAGGAAATGACATTCCTATGCTACAATCTGTCAAAGGATTCTTGTCACACAGGTTCTCCATGAAAGACCTGGGTGATGCCTCTTACATTCTGGGGATCCGGATCTATCGTGATAGATCCAAGAGGATGTTGGGACTTTCGCAGTCCAGGTATATCGACACTATAGTGAAAAGATTCAGTATGGAAGATTCTAAGCGCGGTAATCTATCGGCTTGTCACGGAATCACCCTCTCTAAAGAGATGTCTCCCAAGACTGATTTGGAAAGGGAACGCATTTCTATTATACCCTACGCTTCTGCGGTAGGCTCTATAATGTATGCGTTGTTGTGTACCAGACCAGATGTAGCTTACGCACTGAGCGTGGTAAGCCGGTATCAGTCAGACCCAGGGGAGAAACACTGGATAGCAGTAAAGAACATTCTCAAGTACCTGAGGAGGACTAAGGAGATGTTCTTGGTTTATGGCGGAAAAGACCTCAGGTTGGAGGCCTTTGCTGATTCCGGCTTCCAGAGTGATAAGGACGATTCCAAGTCCATGTCGGGTTATGTCTTTACCCTCAATGGAGGGGCGGTGTGCTGGAAGAGCTCCAAGCAGGACACCGTTGCTGACTCGACGATGGAAGCGGAGTATATAGCTGCTTGCGATGCCGCAAAAGAAGCAGTCTGGATGAAGAAGTTCTTAACAGAACTTCAGGTTGTTCCTACCATAGTTGATCCAATACCTCTGTATTGCGACAACAACGGAGCTATAGCTTTAGCGAAGGAACCAAGGTCCCATCAGAAGTCCAGACACATCTTGAGGCGGTATCACCTGATCAGGGAGATCATTGATCGTCAGGAGATCGAGGTTCGGAGAGTTGCTTCAGAAGAGAACATTGCTGATCCATTCACGAAGGCCCTTCCTCAGATTCAGTTCGAGAGGCTACTCGAGATCATTGGTCTACGATATGCCAGTACATGGCCCTAGTGCAAGTGGGAGATTGTTAGTGTTTATGCCCTAGAAGGCCATTACTGTATCATACTAGCTTGTATATTACTTAATGGAAGCTTGGGATATTCACATGTATATAACAGTCTTGCTAAACATGGTAGTATGCTACTTGGTTTTTCTATCTTAATATGTGAGTGTACGTATTGATAGAGCTCTTAGGATCTTGCTTGTCTACCAGCGTTGTGATGGCAGTCACACTAGTGGGGGCTGGGTAGTCTACAAGCACATCCTTATTCAGGTCCCTGGTCGTTGGATTATCGAGACAGAGCATCGATACTCTGGAGTAGACTGGTGTGTACGCTTCTCATCCCAGTTGGGGAGATGGTCTGTCCCACAGCCATCAGTACGTCGTACTGGAGATAGTATACAGGTGCTCGTTAGGTTACGGGTACACCGGACAGGACTCACAGAGAACTGTTGGTTGGTTTGATACCAGTCGTCAGTGAACAGTTCCCAGGTGACATGAGTACAGCGTAGTCCGCAGACTTGACACTGCTACTTCTCCTCGAGTGTGTCCCACTGTTCTTAGATTGCTACCCTACCACGGCTCAAAGGAGTCGTGCAAACAGGTAGCAGTTGGGTGCAGTCCCGAGCACTTGGAGGCAGTGGTGGTTATACAGGATTCGTCCCTCCCGATATTGGGAGTAGATATCGTGCTGTGTCAGAGAGCCATTACGCAAAGTCCCTGGCCAGGGCAAGCGAGATTTGCTGGTAGGTTCCAGTAGTTTCTCAGGGTGTAATGGGTTTCACTCCGACACGACTTATACCGCTATTAGGGGACTGACGCTTGCCGCATCGCCTCTCTGATGTCGGTGGAGTGGAACGTCATCTCATCTAGATCTGGTGCGAACCTCTTATTCCACTTTTCTCTAATGTCGTCTGCTTTGGACTCGTCTCGTCACGGCCGCATGGACTGAGCTCCAACGGCTATCCTCGTATCTGGAGTCTCCCAAGAATGCATCTCACCACCTAGCATCCGAATTAAGTCGAGCCATCCAATCGATTCGTCAAAACCTCATAATCCCCCAAGAGCTCAATATCTTAGGTACAGTTTAATAGTATCGAGTACATACCACAGCATCGGTGGCCAGCCGTAGAAGGGCAAACCCAAGCCTCACTAATGGCGCCGCAGAACTGCCGCAAACCCTAAGGTTCAAAGGCTTTCACACGGTCATTAAGTCGAGTTAGGATTTCATTCTTCTAGAGGGACCATAGAATTGCCTGCATGTCTTTCCGACTTTCTTAAACTTGGAATAATAGGTTTCTGACATTCGATCGTCTCTGTCGACTCCCAACGTCTCCACGTGAAGTCTTCTCTAGCTGGAATCCATCTATCTGATGACCTCGCATCGGGTTAGGCGAACGATCCACATGTCCTAGTCATTCATCCACGATGACTAGCGACCTTCTATCATCTCTTAGTACAACTCGTTCTGCACTAACTCCAGCATCTGGGGCAATACCTCGTCGTTCGCAGCAATAACTGGCTCGCTCGTCTGCACGCCGAACAGTGCCTCGATCATCATGAATAAGCAACACACCAACGGTCATCAAGATCTGGCTGGCCTCTATCATTAGCTCAATCCTCTAATGTCGATCAGCACATCCGAGTAACCTCATAAAGGCGATCCGCCAAACGCTCGTGGCGCGGAAACACAGTCAAAAGACACCTCTCTATAATCGGGTGTCGCCGGAATCATGCCCTGGTCAGTCCTCGTTCGTGCCGAGCTCGTGCTGACCGCAACTCTAGCCGTAGCTCTCCATGCCCGTAATCGTGGCAGCAAAACCAAACTGGTACCGATGAGGCTAGATCAGGAAGGAATATAATACTGAACAAGGAAATGTACATCCTAAGGCTTCTTAAGTGGAGTGGCGTGTCGTAAATATGCCGCAGAACATACCAACGGTACGTCACTCTACTTTAGTCACCTATTCCATCAACCAAGGGTCATCCTACGCTCCGAAGGTAAAACCTAACGCTCTGATACCAACTTTGTCACGATCCGAAAGTACGGAACATGACCGGCACTTAGACTACGAACGTCTCAAGGAGTACGTATGCTAAGTAAGACGAAACCCAGAAATCCAAACCAAGAGAAGTAGTAGAGAATAGGAAGAACCATATCAAATCAACCTGTATGCAACATAATATACAACGCCTAAAGTTGAGGATCACAACAGAAATGGAACTCAACCAGCAAGAAACTCAAGAAATATAACATGCTACTCTATGGTCGAAAGAATAACATTACTGGTCTCTATCTCAAAAAAATACAAGTTTGGTTGATGGAACTTCTAGATACAACTGAAATATAATATACAAGGTATAATGATGGGTAAGATACAATAAACCCACCTACTAGCAAGTCACCCGAAAAGAAACCGTGCCCGCAAAGCCGTAATGAAATCCGTACGGCAACACCTGCAAGAAACTGGGGCACAACGGGGGTGAGTTGCCAACTCGTGAGTAGAAAAAGATCTACGAACAGAAAATCGCATGAATAACGCAACCTAGGTCAATGATCATAATATATCCTCAAATATATGAATAACATGCAGCCTATAACAATGGCTAGGGTAATATCTAACCCGAGTGTGATCTCATGTGCCCGTGTCAGTGCCTCAGGTAGCAATATATCATATGAATGAGGTATGAATGCATGAAAACAGAATACATGTAAATGAAAAAACTGTTTTCATAAATTAGTGAGATTTCCTTTGTATTTTTAAAATGAGGTATCATAAATGAAATCAGCATCAACAGTGTCTAGTATCGACACAAAACATAAATCTCAATGTCTCAAAACCTCAGGCTCCGGCCATCCGGACTGGCCTGTATCATCAAATCTCAGTACCTCAATATCTCGAAATCTCAATGTCTCAATCTTAATATCTAAGGCGCCGTCAGTCCAGACCGGCCCCTACCATCCATCTCAAGACCACGACGGTATCCTCCGGATATCCGACGCGTCGGGTAAAATCACCGGTAGGTAGTCTCCCCCTGCCAGGCTCATCGTCATCACCACGAGCTTCTTGCCCCGGGGTACCTTACCGGGTCCACCATGTACCCGAAACGGTTCATCCAACTCCTCGAATCGGGTCTCCAAATCTATCAGCAAACTCATGGTGGACGGCTCATACATCATGGGAAAAACCGCGCTTTTTATTTAAAAAGAGAAAGAAGAAGTTTGTATATGTTTTGCGGTTTTCCCCAAATCCAGAAAATCTCATGGAAATCCAAATCCAAAACCTCAATAGCACGTAAAAAGTGAATATATGCATGAGAATCCATGAATGCGGCATAACAATGAATAACAGTATGCATGAGGTAGCAGGTAATAACTATAATGTCTAAACTAATATATAAGGCAAGTACACTAATATCATGTCTAAACTATTAGCTAACAGGCTATGTCAAGCAATAATATTTTCTAAGGTGTACGTGACATGGCAATTACCGATGAAGATGTGTGTGAGCCGGCAAGTAAGTGTACGTGGTACATACGCATCATCGGTAATGGTGCTGGTGTCCTAACAACAAGATATCAACAGTAGAATATGAAGCATAATATAAGCATGTGATGCGGAGCAAACAACAATAATGAGCGGGAGCTGAATACTAGACGCAACGATAATTAATCTGTTTTAACCTAATATAAGTCCTACAATAGTGCCTTTTGAAATAACACGAATCGTGGGGTTTTGAAAATAAGGGCTACGGTGTTTTAAAGAAAATATACGTTTTTTGAAATATCCGTAGGATCCCTTAGGCTGTCTTTAAAAATACGCACGATTCGTAAGCTTTGAAATAGGTAGAAACCGAATCTAATCTAACAACTAACTAAACTAAAGGGCTACGCTATAAGCTAGACTACAGGTAAGGAAACCGCCTAACATCTGAGTCGATACATATACATACCTGTATATATATTAGTCGGTGATCCCGCCTCAATAATATCATATCCGATACCATATCTATAATCAGACATCCCAAGTCAAGAGTGCGGATCGATCATCAAGATATAGCTCGTACGTAAATCCGCCGTACGGCATCCCCAAATCTGGGTACGGGTCAATATCATATTCCTCACACTATTCCTATGGTATCCTCTTTATCCAAGATCATAGTCTAGGGTACTGACCTATGTCTAGTAAAATACTAATATCCTCAATATACTCATGATCTGACTACTGATCGACAATCTCGTACAAACCGATATCGTCAGCACATATCATCATCAAGGGGTATACATCGCCCGATACGGCCTAATATCAATATCCTAGCATATTATGCCTCATATCACGATCACATGTCGACCATTTATTTATAACACTATTCACCCGTATCGTCGCCGCAAGATCCTCTATAACACCAGGACGTACCTTAAGTACGAATCCTGCCATATCACCGAGATCACAACCACAAACAAATCTCATCGACTCAGCTCAATCCCAAGTATCCTCCTCAAATCCGTATGTGAACACATAGTCTCATACCCATGTGAACATATAAATATATTCCCATACACGTACATATGAAATAAGGAATGTATGCAAGTATGTATATGTGTGTATGTGTAAGTGTAGTGCACCCACTACCTAAGGTTTCGTAACCATGCACCAATCCAACACCAATATCCATCTAAAATCATCAATAATAAATCCTAACATATCATAAATTGTTGGTGTGTATACGCATCCGTATACATCGCCACGGACTGCGGGGGTGCTATACGCCATCCACCCGACTTCTCCCCATAGATATAAATCTACTCACCTGGTCCTCGCTAGCCGGTACCGACGTCGCCACGCGCTTGCTTGTCGTCTCGAAGTCCACATGGGGGTACCTACATATCATAACGCACCATATCGCATTAAAACTAAATTCGAAATCAAAACGGCATACGAAAATCAAATCGGCACGCGTATCACGCATAGGTCCAAACCTATCGCCTACGCATGCAAGAATAGTCAAACCAACCCTCGATGTCGATGTACAAACGTCAAACCATCGAGAAAAATCCAATCACACTCATTTGCACATTCACGAACACTAATTTTAATATAAACTAGGTTAAAACTCACAAAAACCTCAATTTTGCTTAAAAAGTCATTTTTCCGAAAATCTAGCAAGCACAATTCGCCGTTTTTGTACAAAATAGGATGTTTAAATGAATGTAGCGGCCAATATATTTATTAAATATCTTAAATAAGTCGTATAAACAATTTCCGGAATTTAATCTCATTAAATTCCAAAAATCCTAATATTCTAGTTTACAAAATACCCTTTTTAACAATTTCAAAGCAAAAATGCACAAACTACAATTTAGGTTGGATTTCCATGAACTAAAGTGTTAAACAACACTTAATAAAGTTAATATTATGATAAAAACCCTAACCATATTTTTAATCTCATATTTCGAATTAAATCAAAAAAACTAGTTTGCAACAAAAAGCTTAATTTGGACATTTTTCAAGTAACAACTTGTAATTAACAACTAGATTAGTTTTCTACAAAACTAAATATATTAATCCACCTCACTAAACCATACAAAATCAAACACAACTCATTTCCACAACAAACCCTAACTTAGTAATCAAAACCCTTTCTTTAAATTACAAAACTTGAAATTTAAAACCCTAATTTAACACCTAATAGCTAGATTCAAGTAATTTAACAACAAATTAAGCATAAGGTTATGATTATACCTCACAAGCTTGAGATCAAACTTGCAAAAATCTTAGCCTCCAACAATGATTTCATGCTCCAAGATCCATGCTTGAATAGCTAAAGAATAATGGGTAAAGCTTGGATTTAGAATTAGCTTTGAATTTTTGAGAAAAAAGGTGGATTTTTGATAGAAATTTTGGGGATTTTGATGGAAAAATGAGATGAAGTATTTGGGGCTGTTTTGGTTCAGGTTTTGGCCAGAAATCTTGGGGGATTGGGTGAGGGAGGAGAGAGAGTGAGGTGGGGAAAGTTAGTTCAAGTCAAAGTCAACTCAAATTATACCATTTTCTTCTCTTTTTTCTTTTCTTTTCTTTCATTTCTTTTCTTTAAAATCCAAGTGGGGACAAAAGAGGGGGCTGCTGAATTCTTCAAGGGGATAAGTGAATGGGGGTGTGTGGGTGTTGGTACGGGTGTGGGGTGATGAAAAATGATAAATACAATACCCCAAACATCCATTTACGCAAAAAAAAAGCCTTTTTTCTTCAATAATTTCTAAACCGTTTTGGCAAATGATTTCGTTCCAAAATCCACATGATAAAATTTTATTTAATGTTTTATGATGCACAAAATGTGTTTCAACTCATTCCAATTTGTAATTTTTCCTAATTAAATGTATTAGTGACGGCTTAAAATAATAATAAAATAATATTTTTTTCAGAAAATTTGAAATTTCACCACCGGCTCAATAAACACCAAATAATAGCAATTACATAGCTAGAATGTGTATATTTAATTTTTATAATAAGATATTTGTATTTTGACTTTTTTTACAGAAAAACCCTTATTTTACCTATTTTTTCGAAATTTCACCGAAACGATTTTCAAAACGTTACAATCTTCCCCCCTTAAAGAAATTCGGTCTCCGAATTTAAATTCAAACTCCCCCAAATACTAAAACATCTAAGAAAAACCATTAAGTCATCGGGGCTCCGAAATTGTAACTACATAAAACAAATCGTAGCGCAGCGCATGCGCTTGAAAAATGAGCATATAACTCAAATCAAAACTCCGTCAAGCATCCCGCAATCATCGGAGTCATGGAGAAGACATCAATGCCAAATCCAAATCAAAACCAATATGATATAACTCGAAACTATAAATGTAAATATCGAATCTATATCTGTAAGTATCTGAAGAAAATGCATGCCAAATCTCTTTAAGTCGCTGTGCAACGCGTATAACACTGCACAGTGGCGGACGTCTACCATAAGAAAATAACTATATACATATATACCTTTGTTTGAAATGTACGTTCCGCCGTTTTGGAAACAATTTAGAAGGGTCTCCTTGTTTTAAACATTTCGTGTCACATCAGACACGTAGGTAAATACTGAGGCTATAGCTCGCTTTTTGGAAATCCCTTCAATAACTATCAATGCATGCAAAATGTATTCAGGTACTGTCCTCTGACTAGTCCTGCTCAGTACGGAAACACATAGCAATATCATAAAAACGTACTGCTCTATAAGAAATCAATCCCAAAATATGCACATGAATACTACGTGCGTCTGGTGCGCATGGAAATCAAAATCCATGAATGTGCCATACATGCACAAAGAAACAACATCTAAGTGCATCAGGTGTGCACGAAACATCTGTCGTAGGCAACATGTGTGCCTGACAGCAAAATCAGGTGCATCTGACATGCACGAAAAATCTCGAATTAGTGCATCTGGTGTGCACCAAATCGCATCTCGTAACAGGCGCCCAACAGGCGCTAAAAATCCAATCCGGTGCATAAAATGCACAAAACAAATGTCGAGCATTACCCTCGAAATCGAAATCCAGTGTATCCAAGTGCACAAAATACATGTCACTGCACTGCCTGTTAGTGTTTATGCCCTAGAAGGCCATTACTGTATCATACTAGCTTGTATATTACTTAATGGAAGCTTGGGATATTCACATGTATATAACAGTCATGCTAAACATGGTAGTATGCTACTTGGTTTTTCTATCTTAATATATGAGTGTACGTATTGATAGAGCTCTTAGGATCTTGCTTGTCTACCAGCATTGTGATGGCAGTCACACTAGTGGGGGCTGGGTAGTCTACAAGCACATCCTTATTCAGGTCCCTGGTCGTTGGATTATCAAGACAGAGCATTGATACTCCGGAGTAGACTGGTGTGTACGCTTCTCATCCCAGTTGGGGAGATGGTCTGTCCCACAGCCGTCAGTACGTCGTACTGGAGATAGTATACAGGTGCTCGTTAGGTTACGGGTACACCGGACAGGACTCACAGGGAACTGTTGGTTGGTTTGATACCAGTCGTCAGTGAACAGTTCCCAGGTGACATGAGTACAGCGTAGTCCGCAGACTTGACACTTCTACTTCTCCTCGAGTGTGTCCCACTGTTCTTAGATTGCTACCCTACCACGGCTCAAAGGAGTCGTGCAAACAGGTAGCAGTTGGGTGCAGTCCCGAGCACTTGGAGGCAGTGGCGGTTAGACAGGATTCGTCCCTCCCGGTATTGGGAGTAGATATCGTGCTGTGTCAGAGAGCCATTACGCAAAGTCCCTGGCCAGGGCAAGCGAGATTTGCTGGTAGGTTCCAGTAGTTTCTCAGGGTGTAATGGGTTTCACTCCGACACGACTTATACCGCTATTAGGGGACTGACGCTTACCGCCCCCCTAGGCCCGATATGCGATAGTCTTGGACGAACGGACCGGACTGTATGGAGATTGTCACATCAGACTCAGTAGGAGTTCAGATGGGTTTTCTCATCGGCCTTCTTATCGACAACTACCTGGGGACCGTTACGTACAGCTAGTGCCGCTTGCGGTCTGTGGTTAAACCCACTGCCAGCGTAGTAGTCGAGTCTCTAGAGTCCCACACAGAGAGTTTCCTACTCCAGGCGAAACGATATAGAGGTCGCATGGTTTTGCGACAAAGGGTTCGGACGCATACGTGCGTTTACGCACGTACGACTTTCGGACAGTTTTTACCAGTCGGCTTTGGTTTAAGCCAGTTACTGGTATCCGGTTATTGGATTTTTACAGTCTAAAGTTTTTCCGTATTTTTGCGGATTGGAGGGGCGTTCTCGTAATTGTACGAGAAGCTTCTAGAAGATGTGACTAAGGAGGTTAAGGTGACATAAGCTTTGGATAAGATTAGTGAGTCATGAGGGTGATTCATCATGATCATTAATGCACCATAAATGCTTAATGACTCATGTTAATGAATCACCTCTTTTCATTTTATGAAGCATGCTTATTCATTTCTATTATTCATTATTCTTTAATAAGAATGCTTCATAATATATTATGATACACTCTCTCTCATCTCATTATCTTATCTCACATTCTCTCTCCTCAAGCTCTCATCTTCAAGAGACTAATCCTTAATCCTCATGTGTTGAGATCAAAGGTTTAGTTAGACTTAAACATCCATTACCTTCACTCTATATCATCCTTTCTTCTTTGATTAGCAATCAAAGTAGATTAGTTACCTCAAGTTAGAGGTGTAGCTTGGTGTTTTGCTCTCGGGTGGATAGTCTACTACTTAGAGAAGGTCGAGGAGAACAAAGGAGGACACAAAGACGAAGGACCGGTTTCATTAGGTATAATCCCTAAACACAATTGATAAGAAACTCTTTGTGTTCGGTTATTTATAGTTTAGCTTCGATTCAAGCGGTTAGTCGATGTTCGTTCTTTAAACTTGATCGTTTTTGAAAATTCCGCCTCCCCACAAGTACTGGGGTGTACTACATCGACTTACACTGCCAGCATACATAAACTATACAGAGTGCAGGAACCAAATCGCGTGCGTGCATACGCACAAAATCAACTCAACTGTTTAAAACCGTAAAATCACAAACATGTGAAACTAAAGCACGAAAACGATATCAAGTGCAACACTGTGCAAAGATCGTAAATCCTCAATCATCAAAATCAAATCATACGAATAAATCGCCCAAAACATTGAAATCAATAATGGCGGAACAGTACCGCTCAAGTGCATCCTCTAAGAATCTCGGGCCAACTGTCGCGGTCACTAGTGGGACGTCTCGTCGATGATCATGAACTCTGGCCTGCTGGTGTGCGTAACATGACCACTTCTGGGTCCAAGTCTTCTCCGTGGATTACCAATCTCACAATCCATCGGCTCATCGGCCCTGTCAAGGCAGCATATCACTGGCGTCGGCCTCTGGCTCTCTGAATGCACGTGACACATCTGATCATGGGTGCAAGTATCATCGCAGCAGTATCCTGGAAGGAATCCTGCTCACGGTCTCTTCCATGTCTCGTCTCTGCCAACTGTCCAGAAGTCATTGTCCTTTCCTATATCTGCATCTTGCTCTGGAACGACTGCATACTCATCGCGACTCCTTCTCGAAGGTAAGTCCAAGTACCATGCCTCGGCATGCGCATCGCCTCTCTGATGTCGGTGGAGTAGAACGTCATCTCATCTAGATCTGGTGCGAACCTCTTATTCCACTTTTCTCTAATGTCGTCTGCTTTGGACTCGTCTAGTCGCGGCTGCATGGACTGAGCTCCAACGGCTATCCTCGTATCTGGAGTCTCCCAAGAATGCATCTCACCACCTAGCATCCGAATTAAGTCGAGCCATCCAATCGATTCGTCAAAACCTCATAATCCCCCAAGAGCTCAACATCTTAGGTACAGTTTAATAGTATCGAGTACATACCACAGCATCGGTGGCCAGCCGTAGAAGGGCAAACCCAAGCCTCACTAATGGCGCCGCAGAACTGCCGCAAACCCTAAGGTTCAAAGGCTTTCACATGGTCATTAAGTCGAGTTAGGATTTCATTCTTCTAGAGGGACCATAGAATTGCCTGCATGTCTTTCCGACTTTCTTAAACTTGGAATAATAGGTTTCTGACATTCGATCGTCTCTGTCGACTCCCAACGTCTCCACGTGAAGTCTTCTCTAGCTGGAATCCATCTATCTGATGACCTCGCATCGGGTTAGGCGAACGATCCACATGTCCTAGTCATTCATCCACGATGACTAGCGACCTTCTATCATCTCTTAGTACAACTCGTTCTGCACTAACTCCAGCATCTGGGGCAATACCTCGTCGTTCGCAGCAATAACTGGCTCGCTCGTCTGCACGCCGAACAGTGCCTCGATCATCATGAATAAGCAACACACCAACGGTCATCAAGATCTGGCTGGCCTCTATCATTAGCTCAATCCTCTAATGTCGATCAGCACATCCGAGTAACCTCATAAAGGCGATCCGCCAAACGCTCGTGGCGCGGAAACACAGTCAAAAGACACCTCTCTATAATCGGGTGTCGCCGGAATCATGCCCTGGTCAGTCCTCGTTCGTGCCGAGCTCGTGCTGACCGCAACTCTAGCCGTAGCTCTCCATGCCCGTAATCGTGGCAGCAAAACCAAACTGGTACCGATGAGGCTAGATCAGGAAGGGATATAATACTGAACAAGGAAATGTACATCCTAAGGCTTCTTAAGTGGAGTGGCGTGTCGTAAATATGCCGCGGAACATACCAACGGTACGTCACTCTAATTTAGTCACCTATTCCATCAACCAAGGGTCATCCTACGCTCCGAAGGTAAAACCTAACGCTCTGATACCAACTTTGTCACGACCCGAAAGTACGGAACATGACCGGCACTTAGACTACGAACGTCTCAAGGAGTACGTATGCTAAGTAAGCCGAAACCCAGAAATCCAAACCAAGAGAAGTAGTAGAGAATAGGAAGAACCATATCAAATCAACCTGTATGCAACATAATATACAACGCCTAAAGTTGAGGATCACAACAGAAATGGAACTCAACCAGCAAGAAACTCAAGAAATATAACATGCTACTCTATGGTCGAAAGAATAACATTACTGGTCTCTATCTCAAAAAAATACAAGTTTGGTTGATGGAACTTCTAGATACAACTGAAATATAATATACAAGGTATAATGATGGGTAAGATACAATAAACCCACCTACTAGCAAGTCACCCGAAAAGAAACCGTGCCCGCAAAGCCGTAATGAAATCCGTACGGCAACACCTGCAAGAAACTGGGGCACAACGGGGGTGAGTTGCCAACTCGTGAGTAGAAAAAGATCTACGAACAGAAAATCGCATGAATAACGCAACCTAGGTCAATGATCATAATATATCCTCAAATATATGAATAACATGCTGCCTATAACAATGGCTAGGGTAATATCTAACCCGAGTGTGATCTCATGTGCCCGTGTCAGTGCCTCAGGTAGCAATATATCATATGAATGAGGTATGAATGCATGAAAACAGAATACATGTAAATGAAAAAACTGTTTTCATAAATTAGTGAAATTTCCTTTGTATTTTTAAAATGAGGTATCATAAATGAAATCAGCATCAACAGTGTCTAGCATCGACACAAAACATAAATCTCAATGTCTCAAAACCTCAGGCTCCGGCCATCCGGACTGGCCAGTATCATCAAATCTCAGTACCTCAATATCTCGAAATCTCAATGTCTCAATCTCAATATCTAAGGCGCCGTCAGTCCAGACCGGCCCCTACTATCCATCTCAAGACCACGACGGTATCCTCCGGATATCCGACGCGTCGGGTAAAATCACCGGTAGGTAGTCTCCCCCTGCCAGGCTCATCGTCATCACCACGAGCTTCTTGCCCCGGGGTACCTTACCGGGTCCACCATGTACCCGAAACGGTTCATCCAACTCCTCGAATCGGGTCTCCAAATCTATCAGCAAACTCATGGTGGACGACTCATACATCATGGGAAAAACCGCGCTTTTTATTTTAAAAGAGAAAGAAGAAGTTTGTATATGTTTTGCGGTTTTCCCCAAATCCAGAAAATCTCATGGAAATCCAAATCCAAAACCTCAATAGCACGTAAAAAGTGAATATATGCATGAGAATCCATGAATGCGGCATAACAATGAATAACAGTATGCATGAGGTAGCAGGTAATAACTATAATGTCTAAACTAATATATAAGGCAAGTACACTAATATCATGTCTAAACTATTAGCTAACAGGCTATGTCAAGCAATAATATTTTCTAAGGTGTACGTGACATGGCAATTACCGATGAAGATGTGTGTGAGCCGGCAAGTAAGTGTACGTGGTACATACGCATCATCGGTAATGGTGCTGGTGTCCTAACAACAAGATATCAACAGTAGAATATGAAGCATAATATAAGCATGTGATGCGGAGCAAACAACAATAATGAGCGGGAGCTGAATACTAGACGCAACGATAATTAATCTGTTTTAACCTAATATAAGTCCTACAATAGTGCCTTTTGAAATAACACGAATCGTGGGGTTTTGAAAATAAGGGCTACGGTGTTTTAAAGAAAATATACGTTTTTTGAAATATCCGTAGGATCCCTTAGGCTGTCTTTAAAAATACGCACGATTCGTAAGCTTTGAAATAGGTAGAAACCGAATCTAATCTAACAACTAACTAAACTAAAGGGCTACGCTATAAGCTAGACTACAGGTAAGGAAACCGCCTAACATCTGAGTCGATACATATACATACCTGTATATATATTAGTCGGTGATCCCGCCTCAATAATATCATATCCGATACCATATCTATAATCAGACATCCCAAGTCAAGAGTGCGGATCGATCATCAAGATATAGCTCGTACGTAAATCCGCCGTACGGCATCCCCAAATCTGGGTACGGGTCAATATCATATTCCTCACACTATTCCTATGGCATCCTCTTTATCCAAGATCATAGTCTAGGGTACTGACCTATGTCTAGTAAAATACTAATATCCTCAATATACTCATGATCTGACTACTGATCGACAATCTCGTACAAACCGATATCGTCAGCACATATCATCATCAAGGGGTATACATCGCCCGATACGGCCTAATATCAATATCCTAGCATATTATGCCTCATATCACGATCACATGTCGACCATTTATTTATAACACTATTCACCCGTATCGTCGCCGCAAGATCCTCTATAACACCAGGACGTACCTTAATTACGAATCCTGCCATATCACCGAGATCACAACTACAAACAAATCTCATCGACTCAGCTCAATCCCAAGTATCCTCCTCAAATCCGTATGTGAACACATAGTCTCATACCCATGTGAACATATAAATATATTCCCATACACGCACATATGAAATAAGGAATGTATGCAAGTATGTATATGTGTGTATGTGTAAGTGTAGTGCACCCACTACCTAAGGTTTCGTAACCATGCACCAATCCAACACCAATATCCATCTAAAATCATCAATAATAAATCCTAACATATCATAAATTGTTGGTGTGTATACGCATCCGTATACATCACCACGGACTGCGGGGGTGCTATACGCCATCCACCCGACTTCTTCCCGTAGATATAAATCTACTCACCTGGTCCTCGCTAGCCGGTACCGACGTCGCCACGCGCTTGCTTGTCGTCTCGAAGTCCACATGGGGGTACCTACATATCATAACGCACCATATCGCATTAAAACTAAATTCGAAATCAAAACGGCATACGAAAATCAAATCGGCACGCGTATCACGCATAGGTCCAAACCTATCGCCTACGCATGCAAGAATAGTCAAACCAACCCTCGATGTCGATGTACAAACGTCAAACCATCGAGAAAAATCGAATCACACTCATTTGCACATTCACGAACACTAATTTTAATATAAACTAGGTTAAAACTCACAAAAACCTCAATTTTGCTTAAAAAGTCATTTTTCCGAAAATCTAGCAAGCACCATTCGCCGTTTTTGTACAAAACAGGATGTTTAAATGAATGTAGCGGCCAATATATTTATTAAATATCTTAAATATGTCGTATAAACAATTTCCGGAATTTAATCTCATTAAGTTCCAAAAATCCTAATATTCTAGTTTACAAAATACCCTTTTTAACAATTTCAAAGCAAAAATGCACAAACTACAATTTAGGTTGGATTTCCATGAACTAAAGTGTTAAACAACACTTAATAAAGTTAATATTATGATAAAAACCCTAACCATATTTTTAATCTCATATTTCGAATTAAATCAAAAAAACTAGTTTGCAACAAAAAGCTTAATTTGGACATTTTTCAAGTAACAACTTGTAATTAACAACTAGATTAGTTTTCTACAAAACTAAATATATTAATCCACCTCACTAAACCATACAAAATCAAACACAACTCATTTCCACAACAAACCCTAACTTAGTAATCAAAACCCTTTCTTTAAATTACAAAACTTGAAATTTAAAACCCTAATTTAACACCTAATAGCTAGATTCAAGTAATTTAACAACAAATTAAGCATAAGGTTATGATTATACCTCACAAGCTTGAGATCAAACTTGCAAAAATCTTAGCCTCCAACAATGATTTCATGCTCCAAGATCCATGCTTGAATAGCTAAAGAATAATGGGTAAAGCTTGGATTTAGAATTAGCTTTGAATTTTTGAGAAAAAAGGTGGATTTTTGATAGAAATTTTGGGGATTTTGATGGAAAAATGAGATGAAGTATTTGGGGCTGTTTTGGTTCAGGTTTTGGCCAGAAATCTTGGGGGATTGGGTGAGGGAGGAGAGAGAGTGAGGTGGGGAAAGTTAGTTCAAGTCAAAGTCAACTCAAATTATACCATTTTCTACTCTTTTTTCTTTTCTTTTCTTTCATTTCTTTTCTTTAAAATCCAAGTGGGGACAAAAGAGGGGGCTGCTGAATTCTTCAAGGGGATAAGTGAATGGGGGTGTGTGGGTGTTGGTACGGGTGTGGGGTGATGAAAAATGATAAATACAATACCCCAAACATCCATTTACGCAAAAAAAAAGCCTTTTTTCTTCAATAATTTCTAAACCGTTTTGGCAAATGATTTCGTTCCAAAAACCACATGATAAAATTTTATTTAATGTTTTATGATGCACAAAATTTGTTTCAACTCATTCCAATTTGTAATTTTCCCTAATTAAATGTATTAGTGACGGCTTAAAATAATAATAAAATAATATTTTTTTCAGAAAATTTGAAATTTCACCAGCGGCTCAATAAACACCAAATAATAGCAATTACATAGCTAGAATGTGTATATTTAATTTTTATAATAAGATATTTGTATTTTGACTTTTTACAGAAAACCCCTTATTTTACCGATTTTTTCGAAATTTCACCGAAACGATTTTCAAAACGTTACAATCTTCCCCCCTTAAAGAAATTCGGTCTCCGAATTTAAATTCAAACTCCCCCAAATACTAAAACATCTAAGAAAAACCATTAAGTCATCGGGGCTCCGAAATTGTAACTACATAAAACAAATCGTAGCGCAGCGCATGCGCTTGAAAAATGAGCATATAACTCAAATCAAAACTCCGTCAAGCATCCCGCAATCATCGGAGTCATGGAGAAGACATCAATGCCAAATCCAAATCAAAACCAATATGATATAACTCGAAACTATAAATGTAAATATCGAATCTATATCTGTAAGTATCTGAAGAAAATGCATGCCAAATCTCTTTAAGTCGCTGTGCAACGCGTATAACACTGCACAGTGGCGGACGTCTACCATAAGAAAATAACTATATACATATATACCTTTGTTTGAAATGTACGTTCCGCCGTTTTGGAAACAATTTAGAAGGGTCTCCTTGTTTTAAACATTTCGTGTCACATCAGACACGTAGGTAAATACTGAGGCTATAGCTCGCTTTTTGGAAATCCCTTCAATAACTATCAATGCATGCAAAATGTATTCAGGTACTGTCCTCTGACTAGTCCTGCTCAGTACGGAAACACATAGCAATATCATAAAAACGTACTGCTCTATAAGAAATCAATCCCAAAATATGCACATGAATACTACGTGCGTCTGGTGCGCATGGAAATCAAAATCCATGAATGTGCCATACATGCACACAGAAACAACATCTAAGTTCATCAGGTGTGCACGAAACATCTGTCGTAGGCAACATGTGTGCCTGACAGCAAAATCAGGTGCATTTGACATGCACGAAAAATCTCGAATTAGTGCATCTGGTGTGCACCAAATCGCATCTCGTAACAGGCGCCCAACAGGCGCTAAAAATCCAATCCGGTGCATAAAATGCACAAAACAAATGTCGAGCATTACCCTCGAAATCGAAATCCAGTGTATCCAAGTGCACAAAATACATGTCACTGCACTGCCTGTTAGTGTTTATGCCCTAGAAGGCCATTACTGTATCATACTAGCTTGTATATTACTTAATGGAAGCTTGGGATATTCACATGTATATAACAGTCTTGCTAAACATGGTAGTATGCTACTTGGTTTTTCTATCTTAATATGTGAGTGTACGTATTGATAGAGCTCTTAGGATCTTGCTTGTCTACCAGCATTGTGATGGCAGTCACACTAGTGGGGGCTGGGTAGTCTACAAGCACATCCTTATTCAGGTCCCTGGTCGTTGGATTATCAAGACAGAGCATCGATACTCCGAAGTAGACTGGTGTGTACGCTTCTCATCCCAGTTGGGGAGATGGTCTGTCCCACAGCCGTCAGTACGACGTACTGGAGATAGTATACAGGTGCTCGTTAGGTTACGGGTACACCGGACAGGACTCACAGGGAACTGTTGGTTGGTTTGATACCAGTCGTCAGTGAACAGTTCCCAGGTGACATGAGTACAGCGTAGTCCGCAGACTTGACACTGCTACTTCTCCTCGAGTGTGTCCCACTGTTCTTAGATTGCTACCCTACCACGGCTCAAAGGAGTCGTGCAAACAGGTAGCAGTTGGGTGCAGTCCCGAGCACTTGGAGGCAGTGGCGGTTAGACAGGATTCGTCCCTCCCGGTATTGGGAGTAGATATCGTGCTGTGTCAGAGAGCCATTACGCAAAGTCCCTGGCCAGGGCAAGCGAGATTTGCTGGTAGGTTCCAGTAGTTTCTCAGGGTGTAATGGGTTTCACTCCGACACGACTTATACCGCTATTAGGGGACTGACGCTTGCCGCCCCCCTAGGCCCGATATGCGATAGTCTTGGACGAACGGACCGGACTGTATGGAGATTGTCACATCAGACTCAGCACGAAACATCTGTCGTAGGCAACATGTGTGCCTGACAGCAAAATCAGGTGCATCTGACATGCACGAAAAATCTCGAATTAGTGCATCTGGTGTGCACCAAATCGCATCTCGTAACAGGCGCCCAACAGGCGCTAAAAATCCAATCCGGTGCATAAAATGCACAAAACAAATGTCGAGCATTACCCTCGAAATCGAAATCCAGTGTATCCAAGTGCACAAAATACATGTCACTGCACTGCCTGTTAGTGTTTATGCCCTAGAAGGCCATTACTGTATCATACTAGCTTGTATATTACTTAATGGAAGCTTGGGATATTCACATGTATATAACAGTCTTGCTAAACATGGTAGTATGCTACTTGGTTTTTCTATCTTAATATGTGAGTGTACGTATTGATAGAGCTCTTAGGATCTTGCTTGTCTACCAGCATTGTGATGGCAGTCACACTAGTGGGGGCTGGGTAGTCTACAAGCACATCCTTATTCAGGTCCCTGGTCGTTGGATTATCAAGGCAGAGCATCGATACTCCGGAGTAGACTGGTGTGTACGCTTCTCATCCCAGTTGGGGAGATGGTCTGTCCCACAGCCGTCAGTACGTCGTACTGGAGATAGTATACAGGTGCTCGTTAGGTTACGGGTACACCGGACAGGACTCACAGGGAACTGTTGGTTGGTTTGATACCAGTCGTCAGTGAACAGTTCCCAGGTGACATGAGTACAGCGTAGTCCGCAGACTTGACACTGCTACTTCTCCTCGAGTGTGTCCCACTGTTCTTAGATTGCTACCCTACCACGGCTCAAAGGAGTCGTGCAAACAGGTAGCAGTTGGGTGCAGTCCCGAGCACTTGGAGGCAGTAGCGGTTAGACAGGATTCGTCCCTCCCGGTATTGGGAGTAGATATCGTGCTGTGTCAGAGAGCCATTACGCAAAGTCCCTGGCCAGGGCAAGCGAGATTTGCTGGTAGGTTCCAGTAGTTTCTCAGGGTGTAATGGGTTTCACTCCGACACGACTTATACCGCTATTAGGGGACTGACGCTTGCCGCCCCCCTAGGCCCGATATGCGATAGTCTTGGACGAACGGACCGGACTGTATGGAGATTGTCACATCAGACTCAGTAGGAGTTCAGATGGGTTTTCTCATCGGCCTTCTTATCGACAACTACCTGTGGACCGTTACGTACAGCTAGTGCCGCTTGCGGTCTGTGGTTAAACCCACTGCCAGCGTAGTAGTCGAGTCTCTAGAGTCCCACACAGAGAGTTTCCTACTCCAGGCGAAACGATATAGAGGTCGCATGGTTTTGCGACAAAGGGTTCGGACGCATACGTGCGTTTACGCACGTACGACTTTCGGACAGTTTTTACCAGTCGGCTTTGGTTTAAGCCAGTTACTGGTATCCGGTTATTGGATTTTTACAGTCTAAAGTTTTTCCGTATTTTTGCGGATTGGAGGGGCGTTCTCGTAATTGTCCGAGAAGCTTCTAGAAGATGTGACTAAGGAGGTTAAGGTGACATAATCTTTAGATAATATTAGTGAGTCATGAGAGTGATTCATCATGATCATTAATGCACCATAAATGCTTAATGACTCATGTTAATGAATCACCTCTTTTCATTTATGAAGCATGCTTATTCATTTCTATTATTCATTATTCTTTAATAAGAATGCTTCATAATATATTATGATACACTCTCTCTCATCTCATTATCTTATCTCACATTCTCTCTCCTCAGGCTCTCATCTTCAAGAGACTAATCCTTAATCCTCATGTGTTGAGATCAAAGGTTTAGTTAGACTTAAACATCCATTACCTTCACTCTATATCATCCTTTCTTCTTTGATTAGCAATCAAAGTAGATTAGTTACCTCAAGTTAGAGGTGTAGCTTGGTGTTTTGCTCTCGGGTGGATCTTCTACTACCTAGAGAAGGTCGAGGAGAACAAAGGAGGACACAAAGACAAAGGACCGGTTTCATTAGGTATAATCCCTAAACACAATTGATAAGAAACTCTTTGTGTTCGGTTATTTATAGTTTAGCTTCGATTCAAGCGGTTAGTCGATGTTCGTTCTTTAAACTTGATCGTTTTTGAAAATTCCGCCTCCCCACAAGTACTGGGGTGTACTACATCGACTTACAGTGGTATCAGAGCCTCGCTAAACAATAAATAACTTAATTACAAATTTGTACGAATTTCGAACGGAAAAACGAAGCCGGAAAACCCTAAATCTGTTCAGTTACTATCGAACTTAATTGGATGTCCTAAAATTGTTCAGGGTTGCTCAGAAAGCTAGAAAAGGGTCCAGGAGAACACCTATGAAATTCGAGCCCATGAATCGGCTAAAGCGCCGCGAAAGGGCGGCGGATCCCACCGATCCGCCGCGCTTCCGCGGCCGAGTTGCCGAGTCATGGACTCATCTTTCATGTGTGGGTCCCCTGTGATATTTCGGGTTTTCTGGAATATTTAATATTTGCTCAGGTTACTGTTTAACAGAGCAGATTTTGGAGCAATATTGATGTTGTTTAATCGATCGAAATTGTACAGTATTTGCATATTGGATTATATCTGTGATTGTTTAATGTGTTCGTAAACCTCCCATAACTGCTAGTATGTCGGTTGGCAGGGGGTTGCACATTTCTGAAATGGTTATATCTGTTTGTGCATATAAACTGTATTGGACTGTTATGGTGTATAGCCGGGGTTAGCAATGGGTTATTGTTTAATTCATTTGTTGTAAATGTAATTTGTTGTAATATTATTTTTTGCGGGGCACTTCCAGGTTGCGGTCGTAGCCACCGTTGTATTATTTCATTTTACTGTTTTTGCTCCTAGGACTGACCCAAGGTGGGGTACACAAACTGCCGGGCGGGTAGTTTGCCGTACCCGTAGGGGTCGAGGGTGGGGTAACGGCTATTCATCACAACTGTGTAATCTGTCTTTGCTTGCAGGCTCAAAAGAAATACAGATTGCTTGCAAATCCAATATTGTTTATCTGTGTTCTGGAATGAATATCATTGCGTCAGACGAATGTAAAATATCTATATATATGATAGCTATTTAGACTTCACTTATGTTTTACACCCGCGCTAGCCCAGCCCCCGCTCTGTCGTTAGTTAAGTAACATAACGGGTGATGACGGGACCCCGTGGCGAATGCGGATGGCATAAGAGGACGTTGTATTTTCGTTGTTTTCTGCAATGATAGGTTAATGATGGGACACATTATCAATAATGCAAAGAAAATAAACCAAGTTTAAATCGTTGGAACAATTTAAAAGAAACCACTCGGTTATTTTTAAAACAGATATTTTTAAATGCGGAGATTTAACCACTCCTTTTAAAAGCTATCAGGTTCCTTCGGTTATATCAAGTTCACTCGTTCACGGTTTCGCCAAAACCAGTCGTAGCCCTCCGTCATTTCTTATGAATGGTCAGTAGTATTCAAGCTATGTTTGTTTGGCCCTTAGTCAAGACATAGTGATTGGTAGCTGCTGGGGTATTCATTTGTTGCATAGATAGATGAGTTGGTTTGGGACAGTCGTATTACTTTGTTGGCCCTTAGTCAAGAGTATACGGATGGGTTCAAATCAACAGGATAATGATGGGCAGAACTTGATGGCATATTTCAACATACAAAGGAACTTTATGGAGAGCAATCTCGTATAGCAAGATACGAGACCTCTAAGAACTTGTTTCGAGCGAGGTTGGCTGCCGGGTCATCGGTAGGTGAACATGTCCTACAGATGATCAGCTATATTGAAGAGCTCGCAGACCTTGGGACGACTTTGGATAATGAGCTCTATACAAACCTTATTCTCCAGTCCCTTCCTCACACCTACGCCCAGTTTATCCTGAACTTCAACCTTCAAAGAAAAGAAGTTGAACTTCCGGAACTCCTGAACATGTTAAGGAGTGCAGAGGGCACCTTGAAGACATCAAGGGAAACACCCGCTATGTTTGTTGGCGGTTCATCTTCTTCCGGGTCCAAGGCTAGGGCCAAAGGAAGGAAGAACAAGGCCGCACCCAGACCTAGAGGAGGTGTTAGTAAGGTGGGAGGGAAGGGAAAGAAAAAGAAAGCAGTACCGATAGTTGGCCATGATGAGTGCTTCCATTGTCACAGGAAAGGGCACTGGAAGAAGGATTGCAAGGCGTGGAACGCCAAGAACCAGGAACCGAAGCAAGCTGTGGCTTCGACTTCAGGTGTGTTTGTAATTGAGAATTGTCTGTCGATCAACTCTACTTCCTAGGTATTGGATACCGGATCAGGATCTCATATTTGCAATTCATTGCAGGCACTGAGAAACCGTAGAGTGCTGAAGGAAGGTGATATGATCCTCAGGGTTGCTAACGGAGCTAGCGTGGGAGCTGCGTCCGTCGGGGATTATCACCTAGGATTGACGAGTGGACACATTTTGGTTTTACATAACTGTTATTTTGTACCCAGCTTAACGTGTAATATCATATCAGTTTCCTTGTTATCAAATAAAGGTTATGATTTCACGTTTGTAAGAGATGTTGTCAACATCCACCTTAATCATGGTTTGATTGGGTCCGGTACATTAAATAACGGCATATATGTTTTAAACCAACTCCAAATTTTCAATGTCCAGAGCACACTAAAAAGAAAGTCTCCAGATTTAAATAAAGCTTTCTTATGGTATTGTAGACTGGGTCACATCAATGAGAGAAGGTTAACTAAGTTGCATAGAGAAGGATATTTGGACTCGTTCGAATATCAATCTTATGACACTTGTCAATCTTGTCTCAAAGGGAAGATGACAAAGACTCCATTCACTGGACAAGGAGTAAGAGCGAGCGAGCTCTTAGGACTCATACACAGCGATGTATGTGGTCCAATGTCTACACATGCGAGAGGTGGTTATTCCTACTTCATTACTTTTACAGATGATTTCTCTCGGTATGGATATGTTTTCTTAATGAAGCATAAATTAGAGGCCTTTGAGAAATTCCTGGAATTCAAGAGTGAAGCGGAAAACCAAACAGGCAAAAGTATTAAGACACTAAGATCTGATCGAGGTGGAGAATACTTAAGTGCCGAGTTCCTAGGTTACCTAAAAGAGAAAGGAATTCTCTCTCAGCTTACTCTTCCATACACTCCACAGCACAACGGTGTATCGGAGAGACGGAATCGAACCCTATTGGATATGGTACGATCCATGATGAGTAATACTGAGTTACCGCGATCTTTCTGGGGTTATGCGCTAGAATCAGCGGCATATCTTTTGAACCAGGTTCCAACCAAGACTGTGCCTATCACACCATATCAGATGTGGAGTGGGAAGAAACCCTGTCTAAAACATTTTAAGACATGGGGGTGTCCAGCTTTTGTAAAAAAGCAGCATGTGGACAAGCTCGAGGCACGTTCAGTACAGTGTAAGCTTGTGGGATATCCAAAGAACTCCAAGAGATATTATTTCTATTACGCAGAGGAACAAAAGGTCTTTGTTTCTCGTCATGCCACCTTCTTAGAAACTGAATTTTTAGAAAATCAGAAGAGTGGGAGCGAAATAGAACTGGAAGAAATTCCAGAACCACAAGCTGCTACTGAAAGATTGGTAGAACCAGAAGTTCAAGAAGAACAGAACATTCCCGCACCCCTCCGCAGGAGTAGTAGGCCGTCTCATCCGCCTGAGAGATACTACGGTTTTCTCATAGAAGGGGATAGAGAGGATTGCATCATAGATGATGATGAACCTACTGACTTCCAGCAGGCCATCCAGAGCGGCGACTCGGTACGATGGCTAGATGCAATGCGGACCGAAATGGAGTCCATGTACACCAACAAAGTATGGACTTTGGACTTTGCTCCAGATGGGGTAAAACCCATAGGATGCAAATGGATCTTCAAGAAAAAGATTGGTGTAGATGGACAGGTGGAAACCTATAAGGCTAGACTTGTTGCAAAGGGTTTTCGTCAAAGACCTGGTTTGGACTATGACGAAACTTTTTCTCCAGTGCCTATGCTCAAATCCATTCGGGTCCTTCTTGCTATTGCTGCCTTCCATGATTATGAAACCTGGCAGATGGACGTAAAGACGGCTTTTCTGAATGGAAATTTAGAAGAGAGCGTCTATATGGATCAGCCAGAGGGTTTCAATCAGAGTAGGAACAGCGGGAAAGTATGCAAGCTGCTTAAGTCTATTTATGGACTAAAGCAGGCATCGCGGAGTTGGAACATCTGTTTTGATGAGACAGTCAAAGAATATGACTTTATCAAAAATCCAGATGAACCGTGCATATATAGTAAAGTTGTGGCCAGAAGTGTCGTATTCCTCGTCTTGTACGTGGATGACATTCTATTGATAGGAAATGACATTCCTATGCTACAATCTGTCAAAGGATTCTTGTCACACAGGTTCTCCATGAAAGACCTGGGTGATGCCTCTTACATTCTGGGGATCCGGATCTATCGTGATAGATCCAAGAGGATGTTGGGACTTTCGCAGTCCAGGTATATCGACACTATACTGAAAAGATTCAGTATGGAAGATTCTAAGCGCGGTAATCTACCGGCTTGTCACGGAATCACCCTCTCTAAAGAGATGTCTCCCAAGACTGATTTGGAAAGGGAACGCATTTCTATTATACCCTACGCTTCTGCGGTAGGCTCTATAATGTATGCGTTGTTGTGTACCAGACCAGATGTAGCTTACGCACTGAGCATGGTAAGCCGGTATCAGTCAGACCCAGGGGAGAAACACTGGATAGCAGTAAAGAACATTCTCAAGTACCTGAGGAGGACTAAGGAGATGTTCTTGGTTTATGGCGGAAAAGACCTCAGGTTGGAGGCCTTTGCTGATTCCGGCTTCCAAAGTGATAAGGACGATTCCAAGTCCATGTCGGGTTATGTCTTTACCCTCAATGGAGGGGCGGTGTGCTGGAAGAGCTCCAAGCAGGACACTGTTGCTGACTCGACGATGGAAGCGGAGTATATAGCTGCTTGCGATGCCGCAAAAGAAGCAGTCTGGATGAAGAAGTTCTTAACAGAACTTCAGGTTGTTCCTACCATAGTTGATCCAATACCTCTGTATTGCGACAACAACGGAGCTATAGCTTTAGCGAAGGAACCAAGGTCCCATCAGAAGTCCAGACACATCTTGAGGCGGTATCACCTGATCAGGGAGATCATTGATTGTCAGGAGATCGAGGTTCGGAGAGTTGCTTCAGAAGAGAACATTGCTGATCCATTCACGAAGGCCCTTCCTCAGATTCAGTTCGAGAGGCTACTCGAGATCATTGGTCTACGATATGCCAGTACATGGCCCTAGTGCAAGTGGGAGATTGTTAGTGTTTATGCCCTAGAAGGCCATTACTGTATCATACTAGCTTGTATATTACTTAATGGAAGCTTGGGATATTCACATGTATATAACAGTCTTGCTAAACATGGTAGTATGCTACTTGGTTTTTCTATCTTAATATGTGAGTGTACGTATTGATAGAGCTCTTAGGATCTTGCTTGTCTACCAGCGTTGTGATGGCAGTCACACTAGTGGGGGCTGGGTAGTCTACAAGCACATCCTTATTCAGGTCCCTGGTCGTTGGATTATCGAGACAGAGCATCGATACTCTGGAGTAGACTGGTGTGTACGCTTCTCATCCCAGTTGGGGAGATGGTCTGTCCCACAGCCGTCAGTACGTCGTACTGGAGATAGTATACAGGTGCTCGTTAGGTTACGGGTACACCGGACAGGACTCACAGGGAACTGTTGGTTGGTTTGATACCAGTCGTCAGTGAACAGTTCTCAGGTGACATGAGTACAGCTGTCACGACCCGAAAGAGCACGTGACTGGCCCTCGAACCATATGAAGTCTATAGGACTCCATCTGATCCAAGTAAGCCAAAAGCCCAGAAATCTAAAACCATTTTAAGAATAAGTAAAGAAACTGGTTTAAAGGAGTGAAGAAAACATGTTTGAAATCAAGGTTTTTAAATAACTAAGCCGAAGGTGCGTTTTAAAAACAGTAAGTCTTTTCTAAAAATTTCGGCAGAGTTTCTTTTGTAAAACTGGCCCCAAATGGGGTACAACAAAATAACAATATATATGCAATGATAAAGGCATCCCCAAGCGGGAGCTAGCTCTTCGTCAATAGACGGTCACAACCACACATGCAACAATAATATACAACGCCAAGTGGCGAGGATCAAATCCAAAAGAAAGCTCAAAAGCAACAAGTGTAAGTTCACGGCGGCGCCCCGGCCGTCAATCCGACGGCCAAATGCGGAAACGGTGATAAACTTTAATTTTTTGCGGACTTAGCAAACCGGCACCACCGCGCACTAAACACCCGGATCGTAACCATTAACAAGTCTAAGCTAACTAGAAGATGGGTTAGAGATATACCGACTGATCCGAGTCCTCCGGTCTTCATCTCCTCTCCGATCTCCTCGCGGGATCTCCGGTCGTCGCCTCCTCGCCGGAAGGGCACCACGTCGTCTGCATCTTTTACGGGCTCCCGCCTCTATACCGAGGCAACTCGGGCATGAAGCCGGCAACTCGACATGCTCAAGATATGCTGTAGAATGTGTAGTGTAGAATCATAGTCTCACTTTTGGGGTATTGGTTGCCTTTTGAAGATGGAGGAATGAAGGTATGAAAAATGCTGCTTTCATTTTTCCTTGTATCAAAAATGAGATGAATGAATGCTACTCTCTCAAAGATGAAGATGAAGCTCTCTCATTTTCTTCTCTTTTCTTCTTCTCTCATTCTTTTCTTAACCATGAATAATAATCTACCTTTTTAGAAAAATGGTGGAGGAAAACAATATGAAGCAAGAGGGAGGTGAGTGTAGGAAGCATAAGTGGTGACCATATCATAAAACAAGAAAACATCAACCATGCTTACATTCACATCCAAATCAAATCCTTTCTCTTCACAATAAATGCAAGAATGGTGCAAAAGAAAAGATGCTCTCATAATAAATCCTTTTTCAAGAAACCCCTTCCACAAATGTTATTTGCACAAATGCAAATAACCTCCTCCATCGGAAAAGTCTGGCCGGGAAAGAACAAAGGAAAACCGGCCGGAACGGAATGCAAACTGGCAACTCCAGAAAACTGGTCCCGTAATGAATTAAAGGAAAACCCCGATACTGTGCATACACACCCGCATCTGTATTCCGTCCGGATACAAATGCAATGAGACAAAATCTACACTGTACTATACTAGGATCCGGCTTAAACCAAAGCTGGCTAGTAATATCCGTCCGATCCTGATCCGTGCAATACCGCACGTATCTGATCGAACGCTGCCATATAACCATACGGCCATTAGTACAAAACTGTCCGATCCTGATCCATGCAATACCGCACGTATCTGATCGGACCCTGTCATATCTCCATACGGCCTCTACAGCGTTTCGCCCGAAAGCTTGAGTAACTGAAAGTGTGGTGGACTCTAAAGACTCGTTAATACTATGGCTGTGGATTTAACCACTAGCACGTTAGAGGTATAAGCCAATACGTAACGGGCCACCAGCTATTGACTAAAAGGGACGTCGATGAGCGAGCTCATCCTGACACCCTACTGAGCCTGTCAGTGACAATATCCGTACAGTCCAGTCCGTTCGTCTATGAGCATCACATGTCGGGCCTAGGGGGTTGGTAAAAGTCAGACCCCCAAAAGCGGTACAAGTCGTGTCGGAGTGTAGCCCAGAACACCCTGAGATACTACTGGAATACCTACCAGTAAATCTCCTGCCTTGGCCAAGGTCTTCGTGTAATGGCTCTCCTAGACACAGCACGACCTCACCCCCAATACCGGGAGAGACGAACCCCTGAAGATCCGCTCACTGCCTCCATGTGGCTCGGGACTGTACCCAACTAAAACCTGTTTGCACGACTCCTTTGAGCCGTGGTAGGGTAGTAATCAAAGTACAGTGGGAACTCACACGAGACAAATGACGATCCCCAGGTCGATGAACTAACCTGTACACATGTCACCAGGGAACTGCTATCTGACGTCAGGTATAAGACCAACTAGCATGTTCCCGGCGAGTCCTGTCCGGTGTACTCATAACCCAATGAGCACCTGTACACATCTTAGGTGAACCAACTGACACCAGTGGCTTGTGAGACCGGCCACCGCCCCTCGTCGGGGTCTCAACTGTATACACTAGTTTACTCTGGAGAATCGATGCCCTGTCTCGAAACTCCCACGACTAGGGACCTTTTAAGGATGTGCTAATAGACTCCAGCTCTCACTTATATGATCGCCTTCATACTGCCGGCAGTCAAGCAAGAATCCTAGGGGCTTTATCAACGTGCAATAGCGACCTGTCAGGTCACCTAAAGCAGTACACGATGATAAAGGTAAACCAGATAGCATACTATCATCTTGAGTAAGACTGTCCAACCGGGATAGGTCCTCCCTCAATCATTGCAATCACGTGCCTGTGATCCAATAATTGACTCTGAGGGCACTATCTCTAACAATCTCCCACTTGCACTCAAGGCTAATTATTGCGATGTCGCATACTCACAGCCCGTATGATACCGAACACCCAACTCCTCTACTAGTCAGTCTCACAAAAACCGTTTGTGAAACTATTGCGTTCGAGGAATAGCCTCAGTGAGTGGATCCGCCTTGATGTTTCTTTCTTTGTCTCTCTCTATATCTCATGTCCGCGGAGAAAACCATCTCCCGAAATGAGCAATACCTGTCTTAGAATGTCTGGATGTCTGATGGGACCGAGCTCATAAATGAGCTCCAAATCCAAACTTCTTAGACTGTATCATCAACTGAACTTAATCAGTTTCCTGCGCCATGCCACCCTCAGTATTGCCTTGGATCACCTGTCCAAAATACTGCCCCTTATCAGAAGGAAAAAATATAACTCTGACAACCTCCTTGTCGTCCATGTCACCTTGGAAGCCTGGAATGATAATCGTCTCCTAAAGGAGGCAGCTGTTATCATATCCCTAGAACATCCACTTATGTTCTAAAACTGCTTCCGACTGTTTCTCCAGGATTGGATCAATATCAACTCATTACATCTAGTGCAAGAACAACATCTGGTGTGGTACTTGACATCTCATGATTGACTCAATTGCCTAAGCAAGTGATCTGCCAATCATGCACATCCCTCTCTACTTTAGTCTATAAGACACCTTTAGAGAGGGTGACTCCATCACCTGCAGGTACACTACCGTGCCAGGAGTCGTCCATTCTAAATACTCTTAGAATGCTGTCTAAGTACCCAGATTGGGAAAACACCCAAATCTAGATCTAAAACCATAGATCTAGTAACCAGTATGTCTGATATAATGTCCAAGTCCTATGTGGAGAAACCACTGCGTGACGACCAAAGTATAACCGATCGTAGTATAGGAATATCACTTCCTACTACCTTCTCAACAGATCCATCCCCTATTCTGATGACGTCAAATCTATGACTGTCACATCAGAAATAGATGATCTATCTCCGCTACATCTGCTTTAGTCTATAAATAGACATAAGCCTGATGTCTACCAATGCTTCCGCTGCTCCCACTGACTACGACAACCCTCTGGCAGAGTCATATACACGTACACATCTGAAGCTAGTTCAGAACGACGCTATACTCATCCTCCTGCCGGGTCTCGCAGCCTGGAACAACAGCAATGGCAAGTGTGGGTAAACAAGAACTTCCCTGTCACCGTCCTTGAGGCTACCGGAGTACCTCTCGGGTGCCTGAAGTTACCCACCTTATCTGCGGAGTGGCCAATGGAATGTCAAATCAGATTGAATCTTTAGGTTCCTTATCAAATCTTCAGTAATCGTTTGCGGTTCTGGAATCACTTCCAGTTCTACCATACTCCCACTACTGTTTTTGAAAAAAATCCATTTTTAATAAAACTGTGGCGAGTCTAGAACAATATTTCTATTGATCTGCCAGATGGTAGAAAGTCAACCCTCGTCATAGCCTGGGTCAACCCACAAACAGCCATTACAGAAACGTGCCTAGAGTTATCCAGAGTCTGGTTTTAATCATAAGCCGGACAACTCCCCGTACCTTAACAACGTTAAGATATGAACTGTTCTATATTCAATATAGAACCAGAGGCACTGATTTAATTTAACCAGATTCAAATCATGCAACTGTCTCCAGTGCATGTCAACTAAATGGAGAGAGGCCGATCAGCGTTACTCAACTTAGGAATGCTTCCAATTATGAGTAACCTGAAAGAGAAGTAATTACTATAAACTGAATACCATACACAAGTATCTACATCTTCGATCACTTTGAAGAATCCCGATACTTGCTACACCTGGTTCTCTACTCTATTCAAATACCTATAACTCCTCAAAACTCAGACCCTGTGTTTCTACGAAACACATGTCTAAGAACTAGAGAAGTTAAAAGTAAACAGAATATAGTATGAGGACCAACCCCTCTGTCCTAATGGACACTGGACAACATACAATACTTTGTATGAGTCTGCTGAGTCTAACAACTCTTTCACTGTGTGTCGTAGGTTGAAAACTGTACTTATGGTTAAGAAGAATTACACCGCTGTTTAATGCTCCTTACCTAACCATCCACTGATATAGGTAAATTTCATCGACATAATATCAAAAGGTATATCTCACTCTATGAAAATAGACGTACAGATATATCAATTTGAAATTGGTGCACAACAGCGGATATTCAAAACCAAATATTTGCCGACCGGCAAACAGCCCAGATGATCTCCTCAAATATCACTGATTACAACGAATCCCGATATAATGAGGATGATCACCCAATTCCCAATAACTTACTCCCACTCATCATCTGTAAAACCATACAGATGTGAGAATCAAACCTGGTAAATACATACCCTGGAGCAAGTGTCTAATCAGGAAATCAGTTTTCTTTTAACAGTACACAGTTGAACTGAAACATTGAAATGTTTCGATGGGGTATCCAGGTATTCCTAGTAATGCCTCTACCATTATCCAGATTCACAACTATAACCGTATAATTCTTTGCCACCTCTCCAAATCCCTTTATATGTCTTTAGTCATTACCTTCTGCACACCCGTTAGGCCAAATGGTTTTCTTCCTTCCCTACCGTTCGACACCAGCCTATGGTTTGGAAGAAGACTATCCAATAAGCATAATGGGTGTACTGTCCTAATCCTAGGAGCACTCGCAATACGAGATAAGGTGAAGATAAAAGACAACCGAATAAACCATATTCCTATTTCTCCTGGACCAGAATCCATCCCCGAACTGGAACAAGTTCCTTTCGAGTTCGTATATAACCATACGATGGAGTATCCAATAAACTGTGGATCTTCGTAGTGATACGGAGTGTCCTGGAGAAATACAAAGGTGATTTTAGGATTGGCGAAGAAATACTTGGTTTGGTCGTGAATATCAGTCGCATTTTACTTTGCCCTCTTACTAATCCCTTGCTTTGTCTTAATCTTAATACCTTCTGCACACCGTTTAGGCTAACTGGTATTCTTCATTCCCTACCGGTCGGCACCAGCCTATGGTTTGGAAGAAGACTATCCAATTTGCGTAATAGGTGTACTACTCCTAAACCAAGGAGTACTCGCAACCTGAGAGAGGGTGAAAAGAAAAGACAACTGAATAATCCTATTCGTTTTCTCCAGAACCAGAAACCATCCTCGAATTCCTTTGAGTTCGTATCTAACCATACGATGGTTTTGTCCAATGGAAGTGGACGTTCGTAGTAATACGGGGTGTCCCGGAGAAAAGGGTAAAAGTAGGAGTGGCAATGAGGTCTGCAACTCTGACAATCCAAAAGCCAGTGTTAAGTAGGTTCGGTCAACTTGGTCACTGAGTCATAGTCTAGGGTCGGGTCAATGGTCGCTGCCGGAGAGAGAGAGAAAAGAAACACTCAGCGTGCACTCTATCCTAGATCAGAATGGTTACCAATTTATCTAATCTGGAAACCTCCCACTGTACCTTAAATTCTCCTCCAAACCTGAAAGAAGAATTAGTCGGGGTCACCCGAGGAGTAAACCAACTCATCAGTGGAAATCGGGATCCAACTCTCATCGCATGATAATGTGACGGAATCCGCTCACGGTATCACACTCCAGAAGGTATGCGCATATCTGGCAAGTTTCAGTTCTTTTGAAACTCCCGATGTGAATTCTGCCCCATGCTCTTATGACCTTGACGAAGGTCAACAAAGTCACATGTCAAGTTCTACCCGTCATTGTCCAGGTTAATTTGAACCCACCCGTACAAGCCCTTGACGAAGGCCAACAAAGCTATACGACTATCCCAAACCAACGCATCTATCTATGCTGCAGAAAGGCAACAAGCAGCTACCATACACTATGCCTTGACGAAGGCCAACAAACATAGCATGAATACAACGTGCTACCCGTCTGAAACGACGGAGGGCTACGAATGGTTTCTGGCAAAAACCTTTAACGTAATGAACTTGATATCGTTGAAGGAACGGATAGCTTTTTAGAAAATATAGTGACGAAAACCTTTACTAAAGAGGTCACTCCCGGTGAAGGGATCTCGGCTCTTTCCCCGTAGAATGGGGTGCAGGATATCCCAAATGAATACCACGGTGCAAAGCAAAAGTAATCGGCTATAGTGAAGTTAATGCCCTGACGCAAACTTCTGTCCAAGGGGTCACTCCCGGTGAAGGGATCTCGGCCCTTGCCTCGTCGACTGAGGAGCAGGATATTCCAACTGAATACCATGATGCAAAACAAAAGTAAACGTCCTTGCAATAACAGCTTTTTGAAAAGTGTTCCAACAACATCAGAATAGGTTTGTTTTAACTTGCATTGATCCGAATCAACGCAGTCCCATCAATGATCACACCACAAAGAACGAAAATATACTGACGTACGTATATGCCATCCGCATTCGCCACTGGGTCCCGTCATCACTCGTTAGGTTAGCTTACTAACGACAGAGCGGGGACTGGACTAGCGCGGATGAAAAACATATACAACATCTACTAATATATATACCAATATATTATATTTCGCTCAAGGCGTGAATAGAAATGCAACATCACAGAAATGTACAGCATCACAGAACAATACAGATATCTGGGATCCCCGGGTTTCACAGAGCCACTACTGAAACCCGACGTTCCCCTGGTCGTGTGGATAGCCTGTGCAATGAAATCCTAGACCCCTACGGGCGCGGCAAGTCACCCGCCAAAACCTGAAGCGAGGCAGCCCCCTTCAGCTCCGTGAATGGACCACCCAGCACTCCACGGAATCCGGCAACTTGGGCACCCCTCCTGGGTCAACCTGTACCCCCTACGAGTGCGGCGAATAGCCCGCCAATCCCAGAGTGAAGCCCCCTCCGTCTCAATGCCATGAGATGCGGGCTTGTTGCCTTCCAGAACCCGGCTATCCGTGCATCCCTCCGCGGGGTAATCCTAGTACAGAATGTAAAATATACATACACCGGGTACATCGACCGCAACCAGGTCGTGCCCCAAAAGAATAATACAAACAGGCAGTGACGGCAGTCCACATGTCGGACGCTCGCCCCGCAATATCAAAAGTACATAATACAACTGCACTGTACTAGCATTGCATCCAGGCTATCCCCCACGACCGATCCGCAACATCACAGCATAAACACAAAACATCAACGTGAAAGTCACGTTCGCAAATCCGTCTAACCGGGCTATAGCAGTTAGACCGGATTTACCGATCGAGTGACATTCACGGTCGCAGATATAATGTAAATACTGTGAAAAATGTGTTTAAAATTTTCCGATTGACCAAAAATTAACAAGTGGGCCCCCAATCAAAACTGTAGCACTCACAGAAAACCTAGGCCCAATTTTAATATTCCAAAACCCATATTTTAAGCCTAGAAAGCCTCTGTAAAAAATTGGTGCAGTGATCTCCACAGTGTGCGGCGGAAGGGCGGCGGAATGGGGGTATGTGCGGCGGTTCCGCGCTCCCACTGTGGACTCAATTCATCGAAATTTTACAGTGTTCTTAGATTTTCCAGTACATCAATATTTTACAACCTGAAAAATTTTTAGACTTCAAAATATTTCAACAGAAACTGATGTGAAGGAAAAAATACGGTTTTGGAATTTTGGTCGATCGGAACTGAAAAACACATTAAACGAAGCTAGACGAAGTTAATGGCGAGGCTCTGATACCACTGTAAGTTCACGGCGGCGCCCCGGCCGTCAATCCGACGGCCAAATGCGGAAACGGTGATAAACTTTAATTTTTTGCGGACTTAGCAAACCGGCACCACCGCGCACTAAACACCCGGATCGTAACCATTAACAAGTCTAAGCTAACTAGAAGATGGGTTAGAGATATACCGACTGATCCGAGTCCTCCGGTCTTCATCTCCTCTCCGATCTCCTCGCGGGATCTCCGGTAGTCGCCTCCTCGCCGGAAGGGCACCACGTCGCCTGCATCTTTTACGGGCTCCCGCCTCTATACCGAGGCAACTCGGGCATGAAGCCGGCAACTCGACATGTTCAAGATATGCTGTAGAATGTGTAGTGTAGAATCATAGTCTCACTTTTGGGGTATTGGTTGCCTTTTGAAGATGGAGGAATGAAGGTATGAAAAATGGTGCTTTCATTTTTCCTTGTATCAAAAATGAGATGAATGAATGCTACTCTCTCAAAGATGAAGATGAAGCTCTCTCATTTTCTTCTCTTTTCTTCTTCTCTCATTCTTTTCTTAACCATGAATAATAATCTACCTTTTTAGAAAAATGGTGGAGGAAAACAATATGAAGCAAGAGGGAGGTGAGTGTAGGAAGCATAAGTGGTGACCATATCATAAAACAAGAAAACTTCAACCATGCTTACATTCACATCCAAATCAAATCCTTTCTCTTCACAATAAATGCAAGAATGGTGCAAAAGAAAAGATGCTCTCATAATAAATCCTTTTTCAAGAAACCCCTTCCACAAATGTTATTTGCACAAATGCAAATAACCCCCTCCATCGGAAAAGTCCGGCCGGGAAAGAACAAAGGAAAACCGGCCGGAACGGAATGCAAACTGGCAACTCCAGAAAACTGGTCCCGTAATGAATTACAGGAAAACCCTGATACTGTGCATACACACCCGCATCTTTATTCCGTCCGGATACAAATGCAATGAGACAAAATCTACACTGTACTATACTAGGATCCGGCTTAAACCAGAGCCGGCTAGTAATATCCGTCCGATCCTGATCCGTGCAATACCGCACGTATCTGATCGAACGCTGCCATATAACCATACGGCCATTAGTACAAAACTGTCCGATCCTGATCCATGCAATACCGCACGTATCTGATCGGACCCTGCCATATCTCCATACGGCCTCTACAGCGTTTCGCCCGAAAGCTTGAATAACTGAAAGTGTGGCGGACTCTAAAGACTCGTCAATACTATGGCTGTGGATTTAACCACTAGCACGTTAGAGGTATAAGCCAATACGTAACGGGCCACCAGCTATTGACTAAAAGGGACGTCGATGAGCGAGCTCATCCTGACACCCTACTGAGCCTGTCAGTGACAATATCCGTACAGTCCGGTCCGTTCGTCTATGAGCATCGCATGTCGGGCCTAGGGGGTTGGTAAAAGTCAGACCCCCAAAAGCGGTACAAGTCGTGTCGGAGTGTAGCCCAGAACACCCTGAGATACTACTGGAATACCTACCAGTAAATCTCCTGCCTTGGCCAAGGTCTTCGTGTAATGGCTCTCCTAGACACAGCGCGACCTCACCCCCAATACCGGGAGAGACGAACCCCTGAAGATCCGCTCACTGCCTCCATGTGGCTCGGGACTGTACCCAACTAAAACCTGTTTGCACGACTCCTTTGAGCCGTGGTAGGGTAGTAATCAAAGTACAGTGGGAACTCACACGAGACAAATGACGATCCCCAGGTCGATGAACTAACCTGTACACATGTCACCAGGGAACTGCTATCTGACGTCAGGTATAAGACCAACTAGCATATTCCCGGCGAGTCCTGTCCGGTGTACTCATAACCCAATAAGCACCTGTACACATCTTAGGTGAACCAACTGACACCAGTGGCTTGTGAGACCGGCCACCGCCCCTCGTCGGGGTCTCAACTGTATACACTAGTCTACTCTGGAGAATCGATGCCCTGTCTCGAAACTCCCACGACTAGGGACCTTTTAAGGATGTGCTAATAGACTCCAGCTCTCACTTATATGATCGCCTTCATACTGCCGGCAGTCAAGCAAGAATCCTAGGGGCTTTATCAACGTGCAATAGCGACCTGTCAGGTCACCTAAAGCAGTACACGATGATAAAGGTAAACCAGATAGCATACTATCATCTTGAGTAAGACTGTCCTACCGGGATAGGTCCTCCCTCAATCATTGCAATCACGTGCCTGTGATCCAATAATTGACTCTGAGGGCACTATCTCCAACAACAAGAAACCGCAATACTACTAAGCGCGACTCTAAGGTCGAAATATACAACACTAAAGTCTAGGTCTGAAAGAATATACAAGTTTTGGTTGATGGAAATTCTAGATACAATGAAATAAATAAATACAATGATGGTTCTTGATGCAAAAGAAACCACCTACCAAATGCAATTCACCCTCAAGGAAGCAATGTGCCAGAAATGCTGCAAGGAACCTGTACGGCAAAACCTGCAAGAACTGTGGCACAACGGGGGTGAATTGCCAACTCGTGAATAGAAATATCTACAAGCAGAAACCGAAAGCAAGACATAATCCTAGGTCAATACGATCAGTATATAAAATCCTCAAAATAACATGCAGCCTATAACAAGGCTAGGGTAAATATCTAACCCGAGTGCAATCTCATGTGTCTGTGTCAGTGCCTCAGATAACAATATAGCATATGAATGAGATATGAATGCGTGAAAACAGAATACATTTACATGGAGCAACTGTTTTCATACTTTAGTGAGATTTCCCTTGTATTTTAAAAGATGAGGTACCATAATGAAATCAGCATAAAACTGTGCCTAGCATCGGCACAAACGAAATCCCAATATCTCGATATCTCAAAGTCTCAACCACAATATCTAGGGCGCCGTCAGTCCAGACCGGCCCCTACCATAAATCTCAGACCACGACGGTATCCTCCGGATATCCGACGCGTCGGGTAAAATCACCGGTAGGTAGTACTCCCCTGCCAGGCTCAACGTCATCACCACATTCCTCTTGCCCCGGGGTACCGTACCGGGTCCACCATGTACCCGAAACGGTTCATCCGTCTCCTCGAATCGGGTTTCCAAATCCATCAGCAAACTCATGGTGGACGACTCATACATCATAGGAAAACCGCACTTTTTATTTTAAAAGAGAGAATATGATTATTTGTGTCTTTGCGGTTTTCCTCCAAATCCAGAAAATCTCATAGAAATCCAAATCCAAACCTCAATAGCACGTAAAATAGTGAATATATGCATGATAATCCATGAATGCGGCATAACAATGAATAACAGTATGCATGAAGTAGCAGGTAATAACTACAATGTCTAAACTATTAGCTAACAGGCTATGTCAAGCAATAATATTTTCTAAGGTGTACGTGACATGGCAATTACCGATGAAGATGTGTGTGAGCCGGCAAGTAAGTGTACATGGTACATACGCATCATCGGTAATGGTGCTGGTGTCCTATCAGCATGATATTAATAATGGAGTATGAAACATAATATAAGAATGCGATGCAAAGCGAACCACAAAAAAGGAGTGGGAGCTGAAACTAGACGTAACTAAAACTAACCTGCATTAATCTAACATAAGTCCTACAATTGGTGCCTTTTGAAATAACACGAATCATGGGGTTTTGTAAATAAGGGCTACGGTGTTTTTATGAAAAGATACGTCGTTTTTGAAATATCCGTAGATTCCCTTGAGCTGTCTTTAAAAATGCCCACGATTCGTTAGTTTTTGAAATAGGTAAGAAGTCTAATCTACTCTGACAACTACACTAACTATACGGCTGAACTAACAAACTGAACTACAGGTAAGGAAACCGCCTAACATCTGAGTCGATATATATATATATATAAGTCGGTGATCCCGCCTCAATAGTATCGCGTACGATACAGTATATCATCTAACATCCTCAAGTCATGAGCGCGGATCTATCATCAATGTAAAGCTCATACGGTAAATCGTCGTACGGCATCCCAATAGCTGGGTACAGGTCAACCTCTCACTATCTCGTCACATAACAGGTATCACTATCATCAGATCGTATAGTCTGGGGGTACTACTCTAAGTCTAGTACAAATCGATACCATCAATGAAGTATGCGTGCGGGGGCAAACACATATCCCAAGCCCGCAAGAATCACATTTCGTATCTCAAATACGAATCATATCCGATCACCGATCTCGCGGCATAAAGCCCACATCATCGACTCATCTCCAAAGTCATCCCATATCAACAAGTACAGTGCAAGTATAAGAAACACACAAGTGTATGCGTGTGGGTGCAAATCTATCCTATGGTTCGCAACTAGGAACTACGCTAGTTATTTCTACCCCTAACTAACCATAACACACTGTAGCTATCACACAAATAAATATACCACATAGTACTAATTACGGACTGCGGGGGTGCTATACGCCATCCACCCGACTTCCCCCTGTAGATATAATCTACTCACCTTGCATCATCATATGCGGACGTCACCACACATTTGCTTGCCGTCCCGAAGTCTTCATGGGTACCTATACATCAAAATATCGTATATGCGCATTAAAACCAAATCCAAGCTAAAACGGCGCATGAGATCCAAAACGATACGATAAGGGGCCTATAGGTGAGAACCTATGGCACGCCTTCAAAACCATCAATAAATCCTCTATATCGTCGTATAAACGCCAAATAGTCGAGGCAAAACACAATCCACAATTTCAGAATCAAAAATACGGAATACGGAAACACGAAACCAAAATAGCAACTTAGGATATATGTCCCAGATTTCACCCTAGGTCAATTTATACAAATCTATATATACCAGGGGCCTAACATAAACATGAAGGAGCTACAGAACCAACACGACCCAAAATGGTGGGACCCAGGCCGCAATTTGCGGCCAAAAGAGGAAAATTGGCGGCCGGGAAAGGGAATTGGGGGCTAGGGTCTTGGGGTTAGTTTCCTGGGTGCCTGCACATATCTCTATCCACTCAATATTATTTTAGGATGTCTCGGGTGATAGCAGATTCAAATAAACCCTCACAGATTTCATAATTTCCCCGATATCGGTTTCTAAAATCCGTATTCTGGTTCTAGCTTCAGGTTTTGGGTTTCAATTCAAACACTAGGGTGTTGGTAAGACCTCTACTGAGCTCAATTTCATATTACAACCCATAATTCACCACAACCCTAACTAGGTTTTCATCAAGTCCATAATATCACACAATATCGATATAATCTTAACTTGGGGTTAAAGGAAATGCTACAATTTAGCTAATGGTCCAGAAATTACCTCAATTGGCAACTCAAGAATTTTCTTGAGTTGCCCCTAGCGGCCAAAATCCATGCTTCTTTAGCTCCATGTGTAGATCTAGGGATTGTGCACAATTATAATGAAATGAGTGTGAGGTTTTGGGGGTGTTTTAAAGATAATTTGAGGATCTTTAAGAGGGGAGGGGATGAGGTGTAGGAGCAGCAGCAGGAGGAGGATGAAGAGGGAGGAAAATGTGAGGAAACAATTGGCTAAGTCCTTGGTCAATGGTGCCCCATGCCTCTCATTCTCACCAACTCCCATTTTCTTTAATCTTTTCTTTTTTTTTTCTTTTTAAACCATAATCCTTCTCATAAGAATAGTAAACCCAAATATCATGAAAGAAAATGCACAAGTGTGAGAAAAAGTGATATGTGCAAGTTTTGCACAAAATTGCCAAAAAAAAAACCCGATTAGCGATTTTAATCGCGATTAGCACTAAATTAGTGTCAAACTAATCACAAAAACTTAAAAATGTCATAATTCACTAATTTATCCTATTTTAGAATTTTCCATAATTTTTCTCAAATTTTTCCTATTTATTTGCATTTAATTATAGATTTAATATTAAAATAATCAATAAAATAATATTAAATTATAAAAATTCCCAAAACTAATATTTTATATTTTTGAAAATGTTACAATCTACCCCCCTTAAAGAAATTCGGTCCCCGAATTAAAATTTAAACCCCCAATACTAAAACAATTTCAGTAATAATCCAATTGTCGGGGCTCCGAAGACATCAATACATAGAGAATATCATAAAATGTACTGCTCTACTAGAAATCAATCCACAAAATGTATATATAAGAATATCCTATGCGTCTGGTGCGCCAGGAATCAAAATCCATATATGTGTCAAACAAGTGTACAACAACATCTAGGTGCAACGGGTATGCACGAAACATCTGTCGTAGGCAACGTGTGTGCCTGACAGAAAAAAAAATCAAGTGCATGTGACATGCACGAAGAATCTCGATTTAGTGCATCGGGTGTGCACCAAAATCGTATATCAAAACACTAAAGGTGCATGAAAACTATGGTGGAAGTGTAAATCAAATCACTGTATAAGATAGGCGTGAAATCACAATCAATACCTCGAATGTAATAACTATGCGCAAAATATATAAATATCCAGTGGGTGCATGAAACAAATATCATGAAACTCAGTCATCAAAACCAAATCATGCAAACAGAACGCCCAAAATACCGAATCCAAAACGACGGATACGTGATAATCGAATCACAAAATCACAAATCATAAATACCGTCGTCGGTAGTTCCTCCTTCAAAGTCGAGAAGGAGTTGGTGCAATCCACTGCTAGCAGATCAAGATATCTACTTGCCTCCTGCTCACGGTCTGGCGTCCTCTGACTCTGGGTCCTTATCTTCCTTGCGGATTTCCTATCACGCGGTCAATCGGCTCATCGGCCCTGTCAGGTGTGCTAACGGGGACGATTCCGTTCTGGCATTTCTCTTGTCACCTCTCGGTCAATCCTCACGACCACTCGTAAGGCAGCATATCACTGGCATCGGCCTCTGGCTCTCTGAACGCACGGCACACATCTGATCCTGGGTGCAAACATCATTGCAGCAATGTCCTGAAAGGAATCCTGCTCAGGGCCTCTTCCAATCATGCCTAAGCCAAACTGTACGAAGGCTGGTACTTCTGCATAAACTCTTTTCGCTCAATGGACATCTGTGTCCTCAGCACAATATTTCTCGGAAATTGGTCGCATCCCAACGCCTCTGTAACCAAATCAGGTCTCTAGTCTCGACGGGAAGCAATGACAGCTCGTCGGCGTCTCACACGAACCTCTTGTTCCAACTGTCTCTATCGTCGTCCACTATGACGTTACGCCAAGCTACGATGCACTGCACTGTTCTCGGCCACGGTCAATCTGAAGTCTCTCGCACGGACTCGAAATCGCGTACTCTGTAGCTTCATCATTCTGTAGCAGATATCAGGCCGAACTGGTCCTCGGGAACACGTCCCAACCATCGGAGGAATACTTATCACTCGTCCGTCCTTGATCCATTCGCACTGCATCTGGGTAAGTTCCTTTATCCAAATCTGGTCAACTACCGCGTCGACAATGCCGAACTCTAGCCTGCTGGGTGTGCGCAACCATGACCACTCCTGGGTCTAGGTCTTCTCGTGTCGTATTCTGGAAAGGTCCTGTCGAGGTTTCTTTCTCAAATCTCATTTCCTGCCGCATTTCCCGAAAGTCGTCATCCAATGCTGAAGCTAAAGCTTATTCCGGAACGGCTGCATACTTATCACGCTTCTTTCTGGAAGATATATCCATATACCACGTCTCGGGGTGCATATCACATCTCTAATGTCAGCGGAGTGGGACGTCATCTCGTCGAAATCTCGTACGAACTCTTTACTCCACCTGCGTCAATGTCGACTGATTCGGACTCGTCTCATCATGGCTATACGAACTGCGCTCCGACGGCTATGCTCGCATCTGGAGTCTCCCAAGCAGTGTCCCATCACGATATCCGAAAGATGTCGAACCATCCGATCGACTCGTCAGATCCTCATAATCCCCCAAGAGCTCACATCTCGGGTACAGTTTAATAGTATCGAGTACATGCCACAGCGTCGGTGGTCCAGCCGTAGAAGGGCAAACCCAAGCCTCACTAATGGCGCCGAGGAACCGCCGCAAACCCGAAGGTTCAAAGGATTTCACACGGTCATTAAGTCGAGTTAGGGTTTCATTCTTCTAGAGGGTCCATAGAATCACCTGCATGTCTTTCCGTATACTTTAAACTTGGAAAATAGGTTCCTGACATTCGATCGTCTCAATCGACTCTCAACGAACCTGCGTGAAGTCGTCTCTAGCTGGAAACAATCTATCTGATGACCTCGCATCGGTAAACGAACGAACCACATGTCCTAGTCATTTATCCTCAGGTGACTAGCGACTCGCTATCATCTCTCTAAGTATATGCTCACGCTGCAGTAGCTCCAACCATCTGGGCGACATCTCGTCATTTGCAGCAGCAACTGGCTCATTCGCCTGTACGCCGAACAGCGCCTCAATCCTCCAGGAAAACAACGCATTGGCGGTCATCTCTGAATCGGTCGGCTCTAGATCTGAGTAAGACTCTCCACACTGGAAATCTTCAACTCAATTGGGCCCGCTCTGGCGCAAAATCGGACGAATCACCTTCGTCTCTCAAATCGGTAGACTAGCTATCATCTGTCTCATATCTGCCTGAAAGCTCCGGCAATCTAAGCTCGTAAGCTTCGGAAGCGACATCCTGTCAATCTCAGCAACAGCTGGTCCATCTGTCTGCACGATAGGCGACATCATAATCTCTGAGGTATGCTGTACATCAACAGTCCTCTCTCAACTGACAGCTCTAACAATGACCCGGTCATCCGGTGCAAGACTAAACACTTGCCTCCACTAGAGGTCACAATCACCAATCACTAACTCGAGACGTTCCCATGTCACCAGAAAACACAATGGTCGGCCCTCGTACCAAACGAGCTCACACCGGCCGTAACCCTAGCAGCAGCCCAAACTGCGCTCAAACATGGTGACAGGAACCTCAGTCGAGTATCAAGACAGCATATCAATGGCAAGAAAGGGAACAACAGGTCCAGAGTGGATACATGATCATAGGAAAGAACAGCATCAATGAAGGTATGATCATGAAACTAATAGAATCGAAAATCTCAAATGGATGTATGATCCTGGATATAAAGAGAATCACTGATCTCGAAAATATGCACATCCTAAGGTTCCTTAAGCGGAGTGGCGTGTCGTAAGTATGCCGCGGAAAATACCAACGGTACGTCACTCTACTTTAGTCACATATTCCATCAACCAAGGGTCATCCTAATACGACGAAAGTTCGGGTCTAATACCCCCTCGACCAAGTCTAAGTTCCGTAAGGTCAAGCCTAAGTTCCGTATATAAATAACTCCCTAGGCTCCACATAGTCAAACTTAGACTCGAACCAAGGTCAACCTAGCGCTCTGATACCAACTTTGTCACGACCCGAAAGAGCACGTCACTGGCCCTCGAACCATATGAAGTCTATAGGACTCCATCTGATCCAAGTAAGCCAAAAGCCCAGAAATCTAAAACCATTTTAAGAATAAGTAAAGAAACTGGTTTAAAGGAGTGAAGAAAACATGTTTGAAATCAAGGTTTTTAAATAACTAAGCCGAAGGTGCGTTTTAAAAACAGTAAGTCTTTTCTAAAAATTTCGGCAGAGTTTCTTTTGTAAAACTGGCCCCAAATGGGGTACAACAAAATAACAATATATATGCAATGACAAAGGCATCCCCAAGCGGGAGCTAGCTCTTCGTCAATAGACGGTCACAACCACACATGCAACAATAATATACAACGCCAAGTAGCGAGGATCAAATCCAAAAGAAAGCTCAAAAGCAACAAGAAACCGCAATACTACTAAGCGCGACTCTAAGGTCGAAATATACAACACTAAAGTCTAGGTCTGAAAGAATATACAAGTTTTGGTTGATGGAAATTCTAGATACAATGAAATAAATAAATACAATGATGGTTCTTGATGCAAAAGAAACCACCTACCAAATGCAATTCACCCTCAAGGAAGCAATGTGCCAGAAATGCTGCAAGGAACCTGTACGGCAAAACCTGCAAGAACTGTGGCACAACGGGGGTGAGTTGCAAACTCGTGAATAGAAATATCTACAAGCAGAAACCGAAAGCAAGACATAATCCTAGGTCAATACGATCAGTATATAAAATCCTCAAAATAACATGCAGCCTATAACAAGGCTAGGGTAAATATCTAACCCGAGTGCAATCTCATGTGTCTGTGTCAGTGCCTCAGATAACAATATAGCATATGAATGAGATATGAATGCGTGAAAACAGAATACATTTACATGGAGCAACTGTTTTCATACTTTAGTGAGATTTCCCTTGTATTTTAAAAGATGAGGTACCATAATGAAATCAGCATAAAACAGTGCCTAGCATCGGCACAAACGAAATCCCAATATCTCGATATCTCAAAGTCTCAACCACAATATCTAGGGCGCCGTCAGTCCAGACCGGCCCCTACCATAAATCTCAGACCACGACGGTATCCTCCGGATATCCGACGCGTCGGGTAAAATCACCGGTAGGTAGTACTCCCCTGCCAGGCTCAACGTCATCACCACATTCCTCTTGCCCCGGGGTACCGTACCGGGTCCACCATGTACCCGAAACGGTTCATCCGTCTCCTCGAATCGGGTTTCCAAATCCATCAGCAAACTCATGGTGGACGACTCATACATCATAGGAAAACCGCACTTTTTATTTTAAAAGAGAGAATATGATTATTTGTGTCTTTGCGGATTTCCTCCAAATCCAGAAAATCTCATAGAAATCCAAATCCAAACCTCAATAGCACGTAAAATAGTGAATATATGCATGATAATCCATGATTGCGGCATAACAATGAATAACAGTATGCATGAAGTAGCAGGTAATAACTACAATGTCTAAACTATTAGCTAACAGGCTATGTCAAGCAATAATATTTTCTAAGGTGTACGTGACATGGCAATTACCGATGAAGATGTGTGTGAGCCGGCAAGTAAGTGTACGTGGTACATACGCATCATCGGTAATGGTGCTGGTGTCCTATCAGCATGATATGAATAATGGAGTATGAAACATAATATAAGAATGCGATGCAAAGCGAACCACAAAAAAGGAGTGGGAGCTGAAACTAGACGTAACTAAAACTAACCTGCATTAATCTAACATAAGTCCTACAATTGGTGCCTTTTGAAATAACACGAATCATGGGGTTTTGAAAATAAGGGCTACGGTGTTTTTATGAAAAGATACGTCGTTTTTGAAATATCCGTAGATTCCCTTGAGCTGTCTTTAAAAATGTCCACGATTCGTTAGTTTTTGAAATAGGTAAGAAGTCTAATCTACTCTGACAACTACACTAACTATACGGCTGAACTAACAAACTGAACTACAGGTAAGGAAACCGCCTAACATCTGAGTCGATATATATATATATATAAGTCGGTGATCCCGCCTCAATAGTATCACGTACGATACAGTATATCATCTGACATCCTCAAGTCATGAGCGCGGATCTATCATCAATGTAAAGCTCATACGGTAAATCGTCGTACGGCATCCCAATAGCTGGGTACAGGTCAACCTCTCACTATCTCGTCACATAACAGGTATCACTATCATCAGATCGTATAGTTTGGGGGTACTACTCTAAGTCTAGTACAAATCGATACCATCAATGAAGTATGCGTGCGGAGGTAAACACATATCCCAAGCCCGCAAGAATCACATTTCGTATCTCAAATACGAATCATATCCGATCACCGATCTCGCGGCATAAAGCCCACATCATCGACTCATCTCCAAAGTCATCCCATATCAACAAGTACAGTGCAAGTATAAGAAACACACAAGTGTATGCGTGTGGGTGCAAATCTATCTTATGGTTCGCAACTAGGAACTACGCTAGTTATTTCTACCCCTAACTAACCATAACACACTGTAGCTATCACACAAATAAATATACCACATAGTACTAATTACGGACTGCGGGGGTGCTATACGCCATCCACCCGACTTCCCCCTGTAGATATAATCTACTCACCTTGCATCATCATATGCGGACGTCACCACACATTTGCTTGCCGTCCCGAAGTCTTCATAGGTACCTATACATCAAAATATCGTATATGCGCATTAAAACCAAATCCAAGCTAAAACGGCGCATGAGATCCAAAACGATACGATAAGGGGCCTATAGGTGAGAACCTATGGCACGCCTTCAAAACCATCAATAAATCCTCTATATCGTCGTATAAACGCCAAATAGTCGAGGCAAAACACAATCCACAATTTCAGAATCAAAAATACGGAATACGGAAACACGAAACCAAAATAGCAACTTAGGATATATGTCCCAGATTTCACCCTAGGTCAATTTATACAAATCTATATATACCAGGGGCCTAACATAAACATGAAGGAGCTACAGAACCAACACGACCCAAAATTGTGGGACCCAGGCCGCAATTTGCGGCCAAAAGAGGAAAATTGGCGGCCGGGAAAGGGAATTGGGGGCTAGGGTCTTGGGGTTAGTTTCCTGGGTGCCTGCACATATCTCTATCCACTCAATATTATTTTAGGATGTCTCGGGTGATAGCAGATTCAAATAAACCCTCACAGATTTCACAATTTCCCCGATATCGGTTTCTAAAATCCGTATTCTGGTTCTAGCTTCAGGTTTTGGGTTCCAATTCAAACACTAGGGTGTTGGTAAGACCTCTACTGAGCTCAATTTCATATTACAACCCATAATTCACCACAACCCTAACTAGGTTTTCATCAAGTCCATAATATCACACAATATCGATATAATCTTAACTTGGGGTTAAAGGAAATGCTACAATTTAGCTAATGGTCCAGAAATTACCTCAATTGGCAACTCAAGAATTTTCTTGAGTTGCCCCTAGCGGCCAAAATCCATGCTTCTTTAGCTCCATGTGTAGATCTAGGGATTGTGCACAATTATAATGAAATGAGTGTGAGGTTTTGGGGGTGTTTTAAAGATGATTTGAGGATCTTTAAGAGGGGAGGGGATGAGGTATAGGAGCAGCAGCAGGAGGAAGATGAAGAGGGAGGAAAATGTGAGGAAACAATTGGCTAAGTCCTTGGTCAATGGTGCCCCATGCTTCTCATTCTCACCAACTCCCATTTTCTTTAATCTTTTCTTTTTCTTTTTTCTTTTTAAACCATAATCCTTCTCATAAGAATAGTAAACCCAAATATCATGAAAGAAAATGCACAAGTGTGAGAAAAAGTGATATGTGCAAGTTTTGGACAAAATTGCCAAAAAAAAACCCGATTAGCGATTTTAATCGCGATTAGCACTAAATTAGTGTCAAACTAATCACAAAAACTTTAAAATGTCATAATTCACTAATTTATCCTATTTTAGAATTTTCCATAATTTTTCTCAAATTTTTCCTATTTATTTGCATTTAATTATTGATTTAATATTAAAATAATCAATAAAATAATATTAAATTATAAAAATTCCCAAAACTAATATTTTATATTTTTGAAAATGTTACAACAGCGTAGTCCGCAGACTTGACACTGCTACTTCGCCTCGAGTGTGTCCCACTGTTCTTAGATTGCTACCCTACCACGGCTCAAAGGAGTCGTGCAAACAGGTAGCAGTTGGGTGCAGTCCCGAGCACTTGGAGGCAGTGGCGGTTATACAGGATTCGTCCCTCCCGATATTGGGAGTAGATATCGTGTTGTGTCAGAGAGCCATTACGCAAAGTCCCTGTCCAGGGCAAGCGAGATTTGCTGGTAGGTTCCAGTAGTTTCTCAGGGTGTAATGGGTTTCACTCCGACATGACTTATACCGCTATTAGGGGACTGATGCTTGCCGCCCCCCTAGGCCCGATATGCGATAGTCTTGGACGAACGGACCGGACTGTATGGAGATTGTCACATCAGACTCAGTAGGGGTTCGGATGGGTTTTCTCATCGGCCTTCTTATCGACAACTACCTGGGGACCGTTACGTACAGCTAGTGCCGCTTGCGGTCTGTGGTTAAACCCACTGCCAGCGTAGTAGTCGAGTCTCTAGAGTCCCACACAGAGAGTTTCCTACTCCAGGCGAAACGATATAGAGGTCGCATGGTTTTGCGACAAAGGGTTCGGACGCATACGTGCGTTTACGCACGTACGACTTTCGGACAGTTTTTACCAGTCGGCTTTGGTTTAAGCCAGTTACTGGTATCCGGTTATTGGATTTTTACAGTCTAAAGTTTTTCCGTATTTTTATGGATTGGAGGGGCGTTCTCGTAATTGTACGAGAAGCTTCTAGAAGATGTGACTAAGGAGGTTAAGGTGACATAAGCTTTGGATAAGATTAGTGAGTCATGAGGGTGATTCATCATGATCATTAATGCACCATAAATGCTTAATGACTCATGTTAATGAATCACCTCTTTTCATTTTATGAAGCATGCTTATTCATTTCTATTATTCATTATTCTTTAATAAGAATGCTTCATAATATATTATGATACACTCTCTCTCATCTCATTATCTTATCTCACATTCTCTCTCCTCAAGCTCTCATCTTCAAGAGACTAATCCTTAATCCTCATGTGTTGAGATCAAAGGTTTAGTTAGACTTAAACATCCATTACCTTCACTCTATATCATCCTTTCTTCTTTGATTAGCAATCAAAGTAGATTAGTTACCTCAAGTTAGAGGTGAAGCTTGGTGTTTTGCTCTCGGGTGGATCGTCTACTACCTAGAGAAGGTCGAGGAGAACAAAGGAGGAAACAAAGACGAAGGACCGGTTTCATTAGGTATAATCCCTAAACACAATTGATAAGAAACTCTTTGTGTTCGGTTATTTATAGTTTAGCTTCGATTCAAGCGGTTAGTCGATGTTCGTTCTTTAAACTTGATCGTTTTTGAAAATTCCGCCTCCCCACAAGTACTGGGGTGTACTACATCGACTTACACTGCCAGCATACATAAACTATACAGAGTGCAGGAACCAAATCGCGTGCGTGCATACGCACAAAATCAACTCAACTGTTTAAAACCGTAAAATCACAAACATGTGAAACTAAAGCACGAAAACGATATCAAGTGCAACACTGTGCAAAGATCGTAAATCCTCAATCATCAAAATCAAATCATACGAATAAATCACCCAAAACATCGAAATCAATAATGGCGGAACAGTACCGCTCAAGTGCATCCTCTAAGAATCTCAGGCCAACTGTCACGGTCACTAGTGGGACGTCTCGTCGATGATCATGAACTCTGGCCTGCTGGTGTGCGTAACATGACCACTCCTGGGTCCAAGTCTTCTCCGTGGATTACCAATCTCATAATCCATCGGCTCATCGGCCCTGTCAAGGAAGCATATCACTGGCGTCGGCCTCTGGCTCTCTGAATGCACGTGACACATCTGATCCTGGGTGCAAGTATCATCGCAGCAGTATCCTGGAAGGAATCCTGCTCACGGTCTCTTCCATGTCTCGTCTCTGCCAACTGTCCAGAAGTCATTGTCCTTTCCTATATCTGCATCTTGCTCTGGAATGACTGCATACTCATCGCGACTCCTTCTCGAAGGTAAGTCCAAGTACCATGCCTCGGCATGCGCATCGCCTCTCTGATTTCGGCGGAGTGGAACGTCATCTCATCTAGATCTGGTTCGAACCTCTTATTCCACTTTTCTCTAATGTCGTCTGCTTTGGACTCGTCTCGTCGCGGCTGCATGGACTGAGCTCTAACGGCTATCCTCGTATCTGGAGTCTCCCAAGAATGCATCTCACCACCTAGCATCCGAATTAAGTCGAGCCATCCAATCGATTCGTCAAAACCTCATAATCCCCCAAGAGCTCAACATCTTAGGTACAGTTTAATAGTATCGAGTACATACCACAACATCGGTGGCCAGCCGTAGAAGGGCAAACCCAAGCCTCACTAATGGCGCCGCAGAACTGCCGCAAACCCTAAGGTTCAAAGGCTTTCACACGGTCATTAAGTCGAGTTAGGATTTCATTCTTCTAGAGGGACCATAGAATTACCTGCATGTCTTTCCGACTATCTTAAACTTGGAATAATAGGTTTTTGACATTCGATCGTCTCTGTCGACTCCCAACGTCTCCACGTGAAGTCTTCTCTAGCTGGAATCCATCTATCGGATGACCTCGCATCGAGTTAGGCGAACGATCCACATGTCCTAGTCATTCATCCACGATGACTAGCGACCTTCTATCATCTCTTAGTACAACTCGTTCTGCACTAACTCCAGCATCTGGGGCAATACCTCGTCGTTCGCAGCAATAACTGGCTCGCTCGTCTGCACGCCGAACAGTGCCTCGATCATCATGAATAAGCAACACACCAACGGTCATCAAGATCTGGCTGGCCTCTATCATTAGCTCAATCCTCTAATGTCGATCAGCACATTCGAGTAACCTCATAAAGGCGATCCGCCAAACGCTCGTGGCGCGGAAACACAGTCAAAAGACACCTCTCTATAATCGGGTGTCGCCGGAATCATGCCCTGGTCAGTCCTCGTTCGTGCCGAGCTCGTGCTGACCGCAACTCTAGCCGTAGCTCTCCCTGCCCGTAATCGTGGCAGCAAAACCAAACTGGTACCGATGAGGCTAGATCAGGAAGGACTATAATACTGAACAAGGAAATGTACATCCTAAGGCTTCTTAAGTGGAGTGGCGTGTCGTAAATATGCTGCGGAACATACCAACGGTACGTCACTCTACTTTAGTCACCTATTCCATCAACCAAGGGTCATCCTACGCTCCGAAGGTAAAACCTAACGCTCTGATACCAACTTTGACACGACCCGAAAGTACGGAACATGACCGGCACTTAGACTACGAACGTCTCAAGGAGTACGTATGCTAAGTAAGCCGAAACCCAGAAATCCAAACCAAGAGAAGTAGTAGAGAATAGGAAGAACCATATCAAATCAATCTGTATGCAACATAATATACAACGCCTAAAGGCGAGGATCACAACAGAAATGGAACTCAACCAGCAAGAAACTCAAGAAATATAACATGCTACTCTATGGTCGAAAGAATAACATTACTGGTCTCTATCTCAAAAAAATACAAGTTTGGTTGATGGAACTTCTAGATACAACTGAAATATAATATACAAGGTATAATGATGGGTAAGATACAATAAACCCACCTACTAGCAAGTCACCCGAAAAGAAACCGTGCCCGCAAAGCCGTAATGAAATCCGTACGGCAACACCTGCAAGAAACTGGGGCACAACGGGGGTGAGTTGCCAACTCGTGAGTAGAAAAAGATCTACGAACAGAAAATCGCATGAATAACGCAACCTAGGTCAATGATCATAATATATCCTCAAATATATGAATAACATGCAGCCTATAACAATGGCTAGGGTAATATCTAACCCGAGTGTGATCTCATGTGCCCGTGTCAGTGCCTCAGGTAGCAATATATCATATGAATGAGGTATGAATGCATGAAAACAGAATACATGTAAATGAAAAAACTGTTTTCATAAATTAGTGAGATTTCCTTTTTATTTTTAAAATGAGGTATCATAAATGAAATCAGCATCAACAGTGTCTAGCATCGACACAAAACATAAATCTCAATGTCTCAAAACCTCAGGCTCCGGCCATCCGGACTGGCCAGTATCATCAAATCTCAGTACCTCAATATCTCGAAATCTCAATGTCTCAATCTCAATATCTAAGGCGCCGTCAGTCCAGACCGGCCCCTACCATCCATCTCAAGACCACGACGGTATCCTCCGGATATCCGACGCGTCGGGTAAAATCACCGGTAGGTAGTCTCCCCCTGCCAGGCTCATCGTCATCACCACGAGCTTCTTGCCCCGGGGTACCTTACCGGGTCCACCATGTACCCGAAACGGTTCATCCAACTCCTCGAATCGGGTCTCCAAATCTATCAGCAAACTCATGGTGGACGACTCATACATCATGGGAAAAACCGCGCTTTTTATTTAAAAAGAGAAAGAAGAAGTTTGTATATGTTTTGCGGTTTTCCCCAAATCCAGAAAATCTCATGGAAATCCAAATCCAAAACCTCAATAGCACGTAAAAAGTGAATATATGCATGAGAATCCATGAATGCGGCATAACAATGAATAACAGTATGCATGAGGTAGCAGGTAATAACTATAATGTCTAAACTAATATATAAGGCAAGTACACTAATATCATGTCTAAACTATTAGCTAACAGGCTATGTCAAGCAATAATATTTTCTAAGGTGTACGTGACATGGCAATTACCGATGAAGATGTGTGTGAGCCGGCAAGTAAGTGTACGTGGTACATACGCATCATCGGTAATGGTGCTGGTGTCCTAACCACAAGATATCAACAGTAGAATATGAAGCATAATATAAGCATGTGATGCGGAGCAAACAACAATAATGAGCGGGAGCTGAATACTAGACGCAACGATAATTAATCTGTTTTAACCTAATATAAGTCCTACAATAGTGCCTTTTGAAATAACACGAATCGTGGGGGTTTGAAAATAAGGGCTACGCTGTTTTAAAGAAAATATACGTTTTTTGAAATATCCGTAGGATCCCTTAGGCTGTCTTTAAAAATACGCACGATTCGTAAGCTTTGAAATAGGTAGAAACCGAATCTAATCTAACAACTAACTAAACTAAAGGGCTACGCTATAAGCTAGACTACAGGTAAGGAAACCGCCTAACATCTGAGTCGATACATATACATACCTGTATATATATTAGTCGGTGATCCCGCCTCAATAATATCATATCCGATACCATATCTATAATCAGACATCCCAAGTCAAGAGTGCGGATCGATCATCAAGATATAGCTCGTACGTAAATCCGCCGTACGGCATCCCCAAATCTGGGTACGGGTCAATATCATATTCCTCACACTATTCCTCTGGTATCCTCTTTATCCAAGATCATAGTCTAGGGTACTGACCTATGTCTAGTAAAATACTAATATCCTCAATATACTCATGATCTGACTACTGATCGACAATTTCGTACAAACCGATATCGTCAGCACATATCATCATCAAGGGGTATACATCGCCCGATACAGCCTAATATCAATATCCTAGCATATTATGCCTCATATCACGATCACATGTCGACCATTTATTTATAACACTATTAACCCGTATCGTCGCCGCAAGATCCTCTATAACACCAGGACGTACCTTAAGTACGAATCCTGCCATATCACCGAGATCACAACCACAAACAAATCTCATCGACTCAGCTCAATCCCAAGTATCCTCCTCAAATCCGTATGTGAACACATAGTCTCATACCCATGTGAACATATAAATATATTCCCATACACGCACATATGAAATAAGGAATGTATGCAAGTATGTATATGTGTGTATGTGTAAGTGTAGTGCACCCACTACCTAAGGTTTCGTAACCATGCACCAATCCAACACCAATATCCATCTAAAATCATCAATAATAAATCCTAACATATCATAAATTGTTGGTGTGTATACGCATCCGTATACATCACCACGGACTGCGGGGGTGCTATACGCCATCCACCCGACTTCTCCCCGTAGATATAAATCTACTCACCTGGTCCTCGCTAGCCGGTACCGACGTCGCCACGTGCTTGCTTGTCGTCTCGAAGTCCACATGGGGGTACCTATATATCATAACGCACCATATCGCATTAAAACTAAATTCGAAATCAAAACGGCATACGAAAATCAAATCGGCACGCGTATCACGCATAGGTCCAAACCTATCGCCTACGCATGCAAGAATAGTCAAACCAACCCTCGATGTCGATGTACAAACGTCAAACCATCGAGAAAAATCCAATCACACTCATTTGCACATTCACGAACACTAATTTTAATATAAACTAGGTTAAAACTCACAAAAACCTCAATTTTGCTTAAAAAGTCATTTTTCCGAAAATCTAGCAAGCACAATTCGCCGTTTTTGTACAAAACAGGATGTTTAAATGAATGTAGCGGCCAATATATTTATTAAATATCTTAAATAAGTCGTATAAACAATTTCCGGAATTTAATCTCATTAAATTCCAAAAATCCTAATATTCTAGTTTACAAAATACCCTTTTTAACAATTTCAAAGCAAAAATGCACAAACTACAATTTAGGTTGGATTTCCATGAACTAAAGTGTTAAACAACACTTAATAAAGTTAATATTATGATAAAAACCCTAACCATATTTTTAATCTCATATTTCGAATTAAATCAAAAAAACTAGTTTGCAACAAAAAGCTTAATTTGGACATTTTTCAAGTAACAACTTGTAATTAACAACTAGATTAGTTTTCTACAAAACTAAATATATTAATCCACCTCACTAAACCATACAAATTCAAACACAACTCATTTCCACAACAAACCCTAACTTAGTAATCAAAACCCTTTCTTTAAATTTCAAAACTTGAAATTTAAAACCCTAATTTAACACCTAATAGCTAGATTCAAGTAATTTAACAACAAATTAAGCATAAGGTTATGATTATACCTCACAAGCTTGAGATCAAACTTGCAAAAATCTTAGCCTCCAACAATGATTTCATGCTCCAAGATCCATGCTTGAATAGCTAAAGAATAATGGGTAAAGCTTGGATTTAGAATTAGCTTTGAATTTTTGAGAAAAAGGGTGGATTTTTGATAGAAATTTTGGGGATTTTGATGGAAAAATGAGATGCAGTATTTGGGGCTGTTTTGGTTCAGGTTTTGGCCAGAAATCTTGGGGGATTGGGTGAGGGAGGAGAGAGAGTGAGGTGGGGAAAGTTAGTTCAAGTCAAAGTCAACTCAAATTATACCATTTTCTACTCTTTTTTCTTTTCTTTTCTTTCATTTCTTTTCTTTAAAATCCAAGTGGGGACAAAAGAGGGGGCTGCTGAATTCTTCAAGGGGATAAGTGAATGGGGGTGTGTGGGTGTTGGTACGGGTGTGGGGTGATGAAAAATGATAAATACAATACCCCAAACATCCATTTACGCAAAAAAAAACCTTTTTTCTTCAATAATTTCTAAACCGTTTTGGCAAATGATTTCGTTCCAAAAACCACATGATAAAATTTTATTTAATGTTTTATGATGCACAAAATTTGTTTCAACTCATTCCAATTTGTAATTTTCCCTAATTAAATGTATTAGTGACGGCTTAAAATAATAATAAAATAATATTTTTTTCAGAAAATTTGAAATTTCACCAGCGGCTCAATAAACACCAAATAATAGCAATTACATAGCTAGAATGTGTATATTTAATTTTTATAATAAGATATTTGTATTTTGACTTTTTACAGAAAACCCCTTATTTTACCGATTTTTTCGAAATTTCACCGAAACGATTTTCAAAACGTTACATACGACTAGGGGCATTTCAGGATATGCTTATAAACTACAGATGTCCCACTAGTATGATCTCTATCATAATCACTGTAGTCAAGCCAATATCCTCAGGGCTTTATCAACATGTATGAATGAGTAAAAAGCATGATCAAATCAACATGTCAGATAAAGAAGAACCAGATAGCATACTATCATGTCGAGCAAGAATGTACACTGAATATATATATATATATATATATATATATATATATATATATACATGTATGTATGTATGTATAAATACATCCACTATCTCATAATAGCCTCTAAGGCATACATATATCCAACAATCTCCCACTTGCACTAAGGCCAGTTATTGGTGTATCTCATACCCAACATCTCAAAAAGTCGCTCATGCTGCGGCTGAGGGAGGGCCTTGGTGAGTGGATCCGATGCGTTATTCTTTGTGTCTACTCTCTTAATCTCGATCTCGCGGCGATCTACAATCTTCCGGATCAAATGAAAACGCCTCAGGATGTGTCTGGACCGCTGATGGGACCTGGGCTTCTTGGCTAACGCCATAGACCCATTATTATCACAATACAATGATATTGGATCAATAATGGTTGGAACTACTCCTAGCTCCGAGACGAACTTCTTCATCCAGACGGCTTCCTTGGCGACATCATTTGCAGAATGTACTCAGCCTCCATCGTAGAGTCTGCAACGGTATCCTGTTTGGAACTCTTCTAACTTACCGCCCCTCCATTGAGGGTAAATACAAACCCTGAGATAGATTTGCTGTCGTCCTTATCACTCTGGATGCTCGAATCGGTAAAGGCCTCCATTTGGAGATCTGCATTACCATACACCAAGAACAATTCTTTAGTCCTTCGTAAGTACTTAAGAATGTTTCACAGCTGTCCAGTGATTCTCCCCTGGGTTGGATTGATACCTGCTTACAACACTAAGTGCATAAGCTACATCTGGGCGTGTACATAACATCGCATACATTATAGATCCTACTGCCGAAGCATAGGGTATAATGCTCATGCGAGCTCTCTCTTCATCGGTCTTTGGACAAGAATCCTTGGAGAGAGTGACTCCATGGCAAGCGGGTAAGGTACCCCGCTTGGAGTCTTCCATACTAAACCTTTTTAGGATGGTGTTGATGTACCTGCTTTGGGACAATCCCAATAACTTTTTGGATTTATCCCTATAGATCCTTATGCCCAGGATGTATGTGGCATCACCCAGGTCCTTCATGGAGAACGTTAGTGATAAGAAAGATTTGACCGACTGTAGCATAGGAATATCGTTTCCTATCAGAAGAATATCATCCACGTACAATACGAAGAATGTGACAGCTCTTCCTACAGCCTTCTTATAAACACAAGGTTCATCTGGATTTTTGATGAAATCAAACTCTTTGATAACATCATCGAAACAGATGTTCCAACTCCGAGATGCCTTCTTTAACCCATATATGGATTTAAGCAATCTACATGCTTTCCCGCTGCTCCCACTGGCAATGAAGCCCTCTGGCTGATCCATATAAACGCATTCTTCTAAATCTCCATTTAGAAATGCTGTTTTAACGTCCATCTGCCAGATTTCATAGTCGTAGTGAGCAGCAATAGCAAGTAGGATCAGAATGGATTTAAGCATGGCTACGGGCGAAAAAGTTTCGTCATAGTCCAAACCTGGTCTTTGACGAAAACCCTTCGCCACAAGTCTTGCCTTATAGGTCTCTACCTGCCCATCTACACCAATCTTTCTTTTAAAGCTCCATTTGCATCCCACAGGTTTTACCCCAGGGGGTACAATGTCCAAAGTCCATACTTTGTTGGTGTACATGGACTCCATTTCGGATCTCATGGCATCCAGCCACTTCACAGAGTCACCACTCGTGATAGCTTGCTGAAAACTGGTAGGATCATCATCATCCATGATGCAGTCTTCTCCGTCACCATCAATGAGGAAACCGTAGTACCTCTCCGGTGGGCGAGAAGTCCTACAAGACCTTCGGAGTGGTCGAGGTTCCTCAGTTTCTATTGCAACAGCCGGTTCAACCAAATCGTCATTTGTAGTTTGTGTCTCTAGAACCTCTTCTAGATCGACCACTTTGCCATCATCTTTATCTGTGAAAAACTCTTTTTCCAAGAATGTGGCATACTGAGAAACAAACACCTTTTGTTCCTCTTTGTGGTAGAATAGATATCCATAAGAATTCTTTGGATACCCTACAAAATTACAAATGACTGACCGTTTCTCGAGTTTGTCCGGATTCTGCTTTTTAATATAGGCCGGGCAACCCCAAATCTTAATTCTCTTAAGAGATGGTCTCTTCCCATGCCATATCTCATATGGCGTGGTAGACACGGTTTTGGTTGGAACCCTGTTCAGTAGAAACGCTGCAGTCTCCAATGCATGCCGCCAAAATGAGACGGGTAACTCTGCATCACTCATCATGGATCGGACCATATCTAATAGGGTCCTATTCCGTCGTTCAGACACACCGTTGTGCTGTGGTGTGTAAGGAGGAGTGAGCTGAGAGAGAATCACATTCTCTTTTAGGAAGTTTGCAAATTCTGTACTGAGATACTCTCCACCTCGATCTGATCGAAGAATTTTGATACTCAAGCCGGTTTGTTTTTCCACTTCTTATTTATATTCAATGAATTTCTCGAAAGCTTCGGACTTGTGCATTAATAAAAATACATGACCGAATCTTGAGAAATCGTCAGTGAATGTAATGAAGTATGAAAAACCGCCTCTAGCCTGTGTAGACATTGGACCACATACATCACTATGTATGAGTCCTAGGAGCTCGGTAGCTCTTTATCCGTGTCCGGTAAACGGAGTTTTGGTCATTTTACCCTTGATATAAGACTGGCAAGTCGCATAAGATTTATATTCAAAAGGGTTTAAATATACATCTTTTTGTAACTTGTTTAGTCTTGTTTCGTTAATATGACCAAGTCTACAGTGCCAAAGAAAAGCTTCATTTATTTCTGAAATTTTTCATTTCTTAGTGTGTTGTATAGTGAAAACTGTATGTTGATTTAGGACGTATATCCCGTTATTATGTGTACCATACCCAACCAACATTTGATTTAGGTGAATGTTCATAACATTGTTCTGCAATACAAAATTATATCCTTCATTGTCTAACAAAGAAACAGATATTATATTACATAGCATACTTGGTACAAAATAACATGGGTTTAAAACCAATATACACCCAGTTGGCAACCCAAAGTGATACTCTCCCACTGCGACTATATGTACATTGGAACCATTTCCAACGCGGAGAGTATGGTCACCTGTCTTCAAAACTTTGCTATTTCTCAGCCCCTGCTTTGAATTGCAAATGTGAGAACCTGAACCGATATCTAATACCCAGGAAGCAGAGTTTATTGAAAAACAGTTTTCTGTCACAAACACACCTGAAGCGGAAGCATCCCCATGCTTCTTCTTAAGGTTCAAGTACTCCGTACAGTTGCGCTTCCAATGTCCTGTCTTGTGGCAATGAAAACATTCACCTTTTCCCGAGTCTCCAGCTTTGGACTTTTCCTTTCCCTTCACCTTTTTAACTCCACCCTTAGGATTGGTGGGCTTCTTCTTTTTCTTTCCCTTGGCCTTAGCCTTTGGGCGAGAAGAGGAAGATTGTCCAATAGTCATAACGGGAGTTTTTACTGATTTCATAGTGCTCTCTGCACTCCTTAACATATTAAAGAGTTCAGGTAGCTCCTTCTCCATGCTGTGTATGTTGAAGTTAACTATGAACTGAGCAAAGGTGGAGGGGAGGGACTGCAGAATAATTTCCGTATATTGTTCATTGTCCATTGTCCATCCTAGGTCCTCAAGCTCTTCTATAAAAGCTATCATCTTCAGAACATGGTCTCCAACCGGTGTGCCAGGGGCCATTCGCATCTGAAACAATTTCTTTGATGCTTCGTATCGTAATACGCGGGATTGCTCTCCATACAACTCCTTTTATAGAGGAATATGGTTTGAATGTCCATATTCTCGTGCTGCTTTTGATGTGTATTGTCCATCGATGCAAGCGCGAGGCATTTGGCCGTGGCACAGTCAGTATCCCATGTCTTGCGGACTTCAATATCCGCAACTGAGGATTTTGAACCTGGGACGGGCGGGGCAGGAGCCGTGAGGACATATGATACTTTATCATAAGTCAAGGCTATTTTCAGATTCCTCAGCCAGTCTTTGTAATTGGTCCCATTCAGTTTGTTTTTATCTAGTAAAAGCTTGAGTCCAGTCATTGGTATCTGCCATTAAGAGAGAGAAAAGAATACACTCAGCGAAAGCTCTTGCATCGATCAGATTGGTTATTATCTTGTCTAATCGATGTCTTCCACTGCTTTAATCAAGTTTTTCTTTCAAACCTTAAAAAGAAAACTAGCCAGGATTAATTACAGTCTACAACTTCGCTAACCGTTCAGCCAGGCCAGTGTCGGTACTTGAGGGAGGTTCCCCGTGCTTTTGCACGGACCTAATTAAAGTAAACCTCGTTTTCCCAGAGGCGTAGCCCCGTTAACATCTTTCTAGACACCTAATGAATTAGCTAATTGTAAACTGCAAAACTCTCCTAGGAGCAACTATTGCCCACAGTGGGATCGGGATCCAACCATCATATGGAAGGTATGCAATCTCATTGCAAATCTCAACACTTGAAATTCCCGATGTGATTTTTACCCCTAGTACTTATGACCTTAACTATGGTCAACAAATCATAAGTACCAGTCAAGTTCTACCCATCATTTCTTGATCAATTAGACCCACCCATATGACCCTTAACTATGGTCAACAAAGTCGCATGAATGTCCTAATTAATCTGCATCATATGCAGTGTAGGAAGACATCACTTAGCTACCGTACACTATGCCTTAACTAAATTCAACAAACGTAGTACGAATACTAAGTACTCTACTTCCTAAAAGACGGAGGGTTGCGGATGATTTTTAAGAAATTTTTAACGCTTTGAACTTGATATCGTCGTAGAATCAAATGGTTTTCAAAAGGAGTGGCTTGTGCTCCGCAGTTTTGAAATATAGCTTTTTCATAAAGAGCCGAGTGGTTTTCAAATCTGATTCTACAACATCTATTTAGGTTTTTTTTTACATTAATCATATTAATGTAATCCCATCATTTAAGTCCTTAAGCCAATCACAGAAAAAGAAACGAAAATAACACGTACGCTTATGCCATCCGCATTCCCCGCAATGTTCCGTTATGCACCGTTAGGTTACTTAACTAACGGCATACCGGGATGGGACTAGCGCGGGTGTAAAACATAAGCAACGTCTACTATATATCTCATATATAATATATCATTCGTCTCAGATATCTCAGAACACAGGCAGCAGAAACATATATATAATGTGGGATATACTAGGACGTCCGTATTTAGTATTTAGCCAACAATAGAAAATACGGATTCCACAGTCGCGATGAATAGCCAAGCCCACACCCCTAGACCCCTATGAGAGCGGCAAGCGACCCTACCAATCCTGGAGTTTAGGAGACCCGGTCTCGACTCCTCGAGATGGCCTCCCACTGAACCCCAGAACCCGGTCACTTGTTCTCCCCTCCTTGGGTCTATCCTAATGCGGAAAAGTAAATAATATACAACACTGGTGACATCAACCTCAACCCGGAAGTGCACCAAATAAAAGAATATTACATTACATTTGAATTTACATGAATGAAAATATAAAACTCTCATCTCACAAAAAAAACCCCGGCTATTCGATCACGACAATCCTGCACATCATATCTCAGCAACACAGAATATCATATATCATCAACGTAAGTAAGTATGCGTACCCCAATTGTCGTTGATGTATAACAACGAAACCAGCGATATCGAACATACTACACTTACGGTCACAGAAAAGAAAGTGTAAAATTACAATATTTGGAATCCACATTCTCTTTAGACATCATAAATGTGAAATATCACATACTTCGTATTTCATGCCTCAACTTTATGAATTCCACATATTGTATCACATTCCAGATAAATAGATAGTATTAAAGTTTTCGACCGAATGATCAAATACCTAAAATCCCCTAAAGCTCAACACTTGAGCGGAGTTCAAAAAAATCCGGACTGTGTCACAGTAGTAGCGGTCCAGCCGTAGAAGGGTCAAGCCAACGCCTCACATGTGGCACGCCGTACTGCCCCAAACCCTAAGGTTCAAAGGGCAGTTCAAGACGGTCACATAATCGAGTTAAGCTTTGTTGTCTTCTAGAGGGTCCACCACAAAACTTGCACGTATCTCCGAAAGATTTAAACCCCGTGAAAAGTGAGCAAATGATATTCATTCGAACAATTCAATACATTCTAATTTACCCGGAAAGAGAAAGAAGTTAAAATTCCGATCAAATCAATGAACTCAAAACAATCTCCAGAACTAACAGCACTAAATTCAGATTAAAAATACTCTAAAAATATAAAAGCAGATAACAAAGTCACTGTACAAATACGACACTATGATGCTTCAGTACGGCCGCGGAACAGCGGCCAAAGTAGGCTATTGCCGCGGTTCCGCGGTGGAATATACTGTTCATGGTATCATGTTTTACAGTTGTCCTTATATTTACCTGCTGAATTTTTTGCATATTTTTAATTCTGAAAAATATCAGTTTTAAAAAAATGTCCAGAGAGTGTCCCGTAATTCCGTATTTCGGTTCGATCGGAGTTTATACTTCGCTACAGTGTCGCCTAATGTTCTAGGTCGGCTCTGATACCAATGTTGGTCAGGCAGCCACCCTATCCAATGGGGTCACCGTGGCACCAACGGGTCCCTCAGCAGCTACTAGGCATTGGATGTCGACCTATGGGGGGTTCTCACTGTGTGACAGTGTGGCGAACCATAGGCTCTTACCCCCAGGGTGTCCCGAGACCGGAACGTGTTCCGGCGGGTTGTAGTCCTCGCGAGGGGGCATGCATAAAAAGTAACCCTAATTTTCTAGGATAAATCCTTTGTATGCTTACTTAGCACCATCAAAATTTGATCTTTGTGACATGTGATGCTTCCAAACCTCTCATAGGGTGCTAGGTAAACCTAACATTGGTATCAAATCAATACATGTAACAAAGGCTAGGGTTTTGAGAGTACAACCTTTGTAGCTCCCTTTTGTAGACTCCTTGGCCACTTGAGAGTTGGAAAATGATTAGCTTGAGTTCTTCTAACGTCCACGACGATCCACCCGAAGCCCTTTTGTCCAAGCTAGCAACTTCACTTTAACAAGAGAAAGGAATGAAGCTAACACTCTAAACAAGTGGGCAAGACTTGTGTAGAACGGTGTTGTGGTTCTCCTTCTCACTTCAAAATCCTATCTCGTTGAGTATTTTGCTCACTTGAAAATTCTAGAGTGCAAAAGAACAAGGTTGAAGAAGATAATGGCCCTTTTTTAGAAGAAGGGAAGATAAACTCTAATGAGAAAATGAAAAATATATGTATATATATTTTCCACTTCTCATCTCAAACCATGGTTAATTATAAAGATATTATTGTATTTGAGTTTAAAACACCAAAGAAAAATTAACCAAGGGTTAATAAGTAGGTGAGCATGGTAAGATGAAGAAGAGTGTAGAAACAATCAATGAATTAACCCTTTTTCTTTTCCTTTTTGTTTTAACACAAATGCAATAATAATCCATATAAAAACCCATGGTGTGAGTCTTATATTGCCACCATTTTTAATGTATATGCAACCGTGATAGAATGATGTATGTATGCATGTGTGCATGCACATCCATATGTGCAAAAACAAGAATGAATGCAAATATGCGTGCATACATCCAAAAGGAACAAGATAGGATTTCTAGTGAGAAGCTAATGGTTAAATGATAAATCAACACATGATTTATCAACCCGGTCATATCACATACGACCCGACCAAAAGCAAGCCGCCCAATTAATATACGGTAACTCATACGCGTATTTTAACCGGGTCCATGCGCATATCGCATACGCGCACCACAACGTTTCTCCTGGACTAGGTAACTCCTTTGTGGGACTCTAAGACTCGTCAATACGCCGGAAGTGGGTGATGATCATATCAAACACTCCCAAGCTGAAAGCGGTCAGCTAAACGTAACGGCCACCCGGGTATTGAGCGATCAGAAGAATACAAGCGAACCTGCTACAACTCCCGTCGAGCCAACCGGCAACACGACCGTACAGTCCGGTCACTTCGTCAGATACGCTGCATATTGAGCCAAGGGATGGTCACGTCGACCCCAATAACTCAATAAGTCGTGCCGGTGAATGGTCTATAACAGATCGAGAAACTACTGATAACACTTATCAGTAAATCTCAGCAGCCCTGGCCAGGGACTTACTGATATAACCAGTCGAGCACAGCACAGCATCAACTTCCAATATCGGGAGAGACGAAACCCCTCCTATCACTCATTGCTTTCGTGTGTCTCGGGACTGTACCCAACGGCCACCTGTTTACACGACTCAGTAGAGCCATGGTAGGGTGGTAATCAAAGCACAATAGGAGAGCACACAAGACTCTATGACGATCTCGGGTCTACAGACTAACCTGCACCAGTGTCACCTGAGAACTGCTATCCGACGATAGATATAATTCCATATAGGAGTTCTCGGTGAGTCCGTCCAGTGTACCCAGTCACCACTGAGCACCCGTATACGATCTCGATGTCAAACATCGATGAATGTGGGAACATCCATCGCCCATCATATGGGTCTAGTATCATATACGCTAGTCTACTCTGGTATATCGATGCCCCGTCACGATACACCTACGACTAGGGACATTTCAGGAAATGCTTATAAACTACAGATGTCCCACTAGTATGATCTCTATCATAATCACTGTAGTCAAGCCAATATCCTCAGGGCTTTATCAACATGTATGAATGAGTAAAAAGCATGATCAAATCAACATGTCAGATAAAGAATAACCAGATAGCATACTATCATGTCGAGCAAGAATGTACACAGAATATATATATATACATGTACAGATACATCCACTATCATATAATGGTCTCTAGGGCATACATATATCCAACAGTTGTGATATACTTGTAGGTACCCAACGTGATGTTGAGGCGAAGAAGATGAAGATGGAGACATCGGCATCGGCACACGAGAAGCAAGGTGAGTAGATTTATATCTACGGGGAGAAGTCGGGTGGATGGCGTATAGCACCCCCGCAGTACGTGGTGTGTATACGAATACGTATACACACATATATCTATTATGTATTGTTAGGATTATTGATGGTGATAATGGAATTATTAATGATAAGGATGTATTGGTTTGTAGTGCGAAACCCTAGAGTAGTGGGTGCACTCACACATACACGCACACATATACTTGCATACATTCTTTCATTTATCTGTGCGCATAAGGAGGTGTGTATATCTACACATGGGTATGGGACTATGTGTTCATATACGGAATTTGAGGATGATACGTGGGATCGAGATGAGTCGATGAGATTTGATTTGAGGCCGTGAGATCGGCGATATGACAGAGTTCGTATTTGAGATGTGATATTGACTCAGATTTAGATGGTTTTCATACCCCTGCCGATTGACTTGATAGTTGGTTCCTGTTATGTCACGACCCAAGTTTGGATGTGACCGGCACTTAGATTGTATCATATCTAAAGATATGCACAAGTCCAAGTAAGCCGAAAACCAAGATCAAATACCTTGTTTCGGAATTATTTATGAAGATTTAGTTTTTAAGTAAAAATCTCAATTTATGAAGTTAATTTATTAAGCAAAGAATAAAGGTTAAGTTTAGTTGTATTCCTAGTTGGAATCAACAATATCAAAGTGAACATAAATTTACACCTAAAGAACATCACTGAATCTCATAAAGTAAGAACTATGATACTGATCAACAGATCTCAACTGTACACATATATATATACCATCTCTCATTTCTAAGTCAAAATACAGGTTTGATGGAGACTTCTATATACAAAATACAAAACCCAAAAAGGGAGGTTACTACACATGTAACCTACAGATCAAAAGATGAAATACGACGGCAAAAGTGATCCTGCCTCGCAGCTACACGTCCACTCTATCCCTGCAAGGAACTGTGGCACAACGGGGATGAGTTGCCAACTCAGTGAATACGACAAACATATAACGGCGAATAAAGTAAATATGCCGATTTATAATTAATATCAACAACGATGAACATGATGCATACTAGCATGTAGAAGCATAAATCTGTAATGTTCCATATATAAATCCCAAACTGAAATCTCAACAATTGTTTTCCAAATATGATTCATTTTCTTTCCGTGTCCATCATCGACACAATCTTCGGTATTTCATCAGGCATCATTCCCCGAATGATCCTGTCAATCCATAACACCGGTCGGTATATCCCAGATATCCGCCGTGTTTACCACTGACTCCGGTATCGGGTATCCTCGCTAGGCTCACCGCCTACACTGCGGCCCCTGCCCCTCGGCCCCGACCGGGTCCACCATGATCCGGCTGTATAGCTACCCCACCCAGCTCGGATATACGTAATAAATTCCGCAACCGTATAGCTACCCCACCCGGTTCGGAATAAAACCAAATCAAAAAAGGACATTCATGGTGGACTTGTCACAATCATCATAAAAATCCTGGATTTATGTAATAGTATTTAAAACTCAAAACCATAAATCCTCAATTCTGTATCTATCTCATATCCAACATAGAAATACGCATAAAGCAACAGGATGTAAAAATTGAAATCTACCAATAAAATTGACATGTGAAATACGATATAATTCATGTTAATAATGTATGATATTTTGGTGTATGTGACATGGCAATATCGACGAGGTGTGTGTAACATATAAATTGTGCACGTGACATGACTCGTCGATAATTGTGAAGTGTTCTAACAACTAAGCAATATACAAGCATTTTAATGAATGAAATTCTAACATTTACACATGATGATATAAATGTCACATTAAGTAAAACCATGGGCGAAACACGCCATCTTTACTAAGTTCCCCGGTAGATGTTTAGTCTACTCACCGGAAAGTCGAATCTACTCCGGAATCGCTAATCCTTCCCTTTCCTCGCGGCTTCCGTATTTCTCGTATCCGTGACTAAATATGCAAAGTTAACGCGTATAAGCAAAATAGCTATTCCGACATAACGGAAATAGAAACACGTTATCCCTTTTTCTAGTTATCTATTATTAGGTTATATCAAGTTGTTTAACACTTAGTCTTGCTGAATTTTAGCCTAATTCTGTACTGGTTCAGGAAATTAAAACGCGACGTAGTTTCGTCGTGTCGCATTTAGAGTTTTACGATTCATTTTCCGATATATCATTCCAGATTTTATCTACTGTAAAACTAAGCTAAATCAACAGTGCCAAAATAGTCCAATTTGTATACTGTAACCAACCCAAAAACCAAAACCCCAAAATTCCCCAACTTGGCCGGCGACGCCGGCCAAAACCCTTCTGTCGCCGGCCCAAAACCGGCCTCCTCCGGTAGTTTTCTTGTGGTGTGTTCTATTTGATTCCTACATCATTTTAGCTCTGATGATTTTATTTAATTATGTTCCAAATTACAGCAGATTTTAACAGACTCTAAATTTATCTAAAATACGATATTATGTGATCTATCTAAACTTTAATTATCTAAACTACAGAGCCTAATTAACCTACTAGGATTAAGAATTTACCCTCCTAAATTGCTGTAGGAATAACCCCCAAGAATCTACAAGCTCCTCCTAGCTTGATGAAGAACTATCACCAAGAACAAGCTCCTCAATCCTCTTCTTCTTCCTCTTATTCGTCTTTTCTCTTCTATTTTTCTTTTCTTTTGATTTTCTTTTTCAGTTCAATTGAAGTTTTAATCTGATGTTTAACTGAAATAGAGCTATTTAAGTGAAGGTATAAAGAGATAAGGGAAGGAGGAGGTGTCTTAAGCTAATGTGTGCATGTTTCATGCAAGGAGGAGGTGGAGGTTGAAGGGTGTTCATGCAAGCATGAGGTGGTTTAGTGTTTATCTTCTATTTTTGTTTTATTTTTAGTTTAGTTTCAGAACTGAATTAATAACCCTTATTCAATTAAACCCTTTACAAAACCCTATTTGCATAAAACCTAACTTTGCAATTTAACCCCTCACAACTTACTTATTATAAAACACATCTTTTCTTAAAATGAAGCTAAAATTTTCATTAAAACCCTTTTAACTTATTTATATTACATTCTAAAATTCTAATTTAATTTGTATTACATATAACTTATGAAGATTGACATATTTGATTTTAACCATTTTGTGATTTATCAGCTTATTCCTAATTTAATTAGTTTTATTTGTTTCTAGCTTTTCCTAAATGTTACAATATTCCCCCCTTAAGAAAATTCGGTCCCCGAATTTAAAATAAATACTAGACATACCTACGAAAAGATGTGGAAATTTCTTCCGCATCGCGTCCTCCGTCTCCCAAGTATTCTCCTCGCGATCCTTTCCTTGCCAGAGAACCTTTACAGATGGCAGTATCCTTGATCGTAGTTGCTTTGCCTGTCTGTCCAGAATAGCGACTGGCTGCATTTTGAAGGATAGATCTGGCTCAAGCTGTAGAGTCTGATGCTGGATCGCGTGAGATGGATCGTGAAGATATCTGCGAAGCATCAAAACGTGAAACACCGGATGTACGTCGGGAAAACCAGGTGGGAGTGCTAACCGATAAGCCACAGCGCCCACTCTCTCTAAAATCTCGTATGGTCCAACATATCTGGGGCTGAGCTTCCCTTTCTTCCCGAAGCGCATCACACCCTTCATTGGAGATACTCGAAGGAACACATGATCTCCCACATCAAACTCGAGTTTGCGTCGTCTTCGATCTGCATATGACTTCTGTCTGCTTTGAGCCGCTTTCATTCTATCTCGTATCAATTTAATCTTCTCTGTAGTTTCCTGTACTATCTGCGGTCCCAATATACCATTTTCACTAAGTTCCGTCCAGCAAATAGGTGATCTACATTTCCTTCCATACAAGGCTTCAAAGGGTGCCATCTGGATCGTCTCTTGAAAACTGTTGTTATATGAGAATTCTACCAAAGGTAGATGACGATCCCAACTACCACCAAAATCTAGGCTACAAGCCCGAAGCATGTCCTCTAGTATCTGAATGGTCCGCTCCGACTGACCGTCTGTCTGTGGGTGGAAAGCTGTACTAAAACTCAGTCGTGTACCAAGAGCGTCCTGAAGTTTCTGCCATAGCCTGCTCGTGAGCTGGGTACCTCGATCTGATACTATGCATGTCGGCACTCCATGTAGACGTACAATCTCATCGATATAAACCTGTGCATACTGAGCAAATCCATATGTCGTCTTCACTGGAATAAAATGAGCGGCCTTCGTCAGCCTGTCTACTATCACCCAAATGGAATCGTATCCTCTGCTAGTCCTGGGTAGACCCACCACAAAATCCATGGAAATCTGTTCCCATTTCCATTCGGGAATGGGTAAGGGTTGCAGCTCTCCGGCTGGCCTCTGGTGTTCTGCTTTGACTTGCTGACAAGTCAAGCATTGTGAAACAAAATCCGTAACATCCTTCTTCATTCCTTCCCACCAATAATTTTCCTTCAAATCACGATACATTTTGGTGGAACCAGGATGAATACTGTATACTGACCTGTGGGCATCCTCCAAAATCTCACGCCTCAATCCGTCAGAATCTGGCACACAGAGACGAGTCCTAAAACGTAACACTCCAAAATCATCAATCACGAACTCCGTCTCCTTGCCCTGCCTAACATGATCCATAATCTCCATCAAGCGAGTATCGGTAGGCTGCGCATCTCGAATACGATCCAATAGCTGAGGTCTGGTGCGAACATGTGCTAGCTGACCTCCTGCCGATGTAAACTCAAACTGTATACGGCTATCACATAAGATCTGCCAGTCTGTAGAAGACTGTCTCTGCAAAATGCTCAAATGAGATAAATTGCCTCCAGGCCTCCGACTCAAGGCATCTGCTACAACATTTGCTTTGCCTGGATGGTACAAAATCTCACAGTCGTAATCTTTCACCAATTCCATCCATCTACGCTGCCTGAGGTTCAGATCCTTCTGTTGAAAGATATACTTTAAACTTTTATGATCTGTGAAGATTTGACACGTTTCTCCATACAAGTAATGTCTCCAAATCTTCAATGCGAATACTACAGCAGCCATCTCTAGATCATGAGTGGGGTAGTTTTGTTTATGCCTCTTTAACTGTCGAGAAGCATATGCTATAACCTTGCCGTGTTGCATCAACACACAGCCTAAGCCCACTCTAGAAGCATCGCAATACACTATGAAACCCCCTGACCCGGAAGGTAAAGATAATACAGGTGCAGTCGTCAAACGCATCCTCAACTGTTGGAAACTCTGCTCACACGCATCTGTCCACTGAAATGGAACTTCCTTCCTGGTTAATCCTGTCAAAGGTGCCGCTATTCAGGAGAAATCCTGTACGAAGCGTCTGTAATAACCTGCCAGACCTAAGAAACTCCGAACCTCCGTAACTGATATAGGCCTGGGCCAGTGTTGTACCGCTTCAATCTTCTTCGGGTCCACGCATATACCTTCTCTTGTAACTATGTGACCCAAGAACTCCACACTATCGAGCCAAAAAGCACATTTAGAAAACTTTGCATACAATTGATGCTCTTTCAAGATCTGCAACGTGATACGTAAATGCTGCTCGTGCTCCGTCTGACTCCGAGAATATACAAGAATATCATCTATGAATATTATAATAATCCGATCAATAAATGGTCTAAAGATACGGTTCATCATATCCATAAAAGCTGCTGGAGCATTGGTGAGTCCGAACGACATCACCAGAAATTCATAATGCCCATATCTCGTACGAAACGCCGTCTTCGGAATATCGTCCTTCCGAACCCTCAACTGATGATATCCTGACCTCAAGTCAATCTTTGAGAAGAATCCGGCTCCTTGCAACTGATCAAACAAGTCATCTATTCGTGGTAATGGATACCTGTTTCGCACCGTGACACGATTCAGCTGTCGGTAGTTGATGCACATCCTCATACTACCGTCCTTCTTATTTACAAATAACACAGGAGCTCCCCACGGTGAAACACTCGGACGAACAAGTCCTCGATCTAACAACTCTTGCAACTGGCCCTTGAGTTCTTTCAATTCCGTCGGTGCCATTCGATAGGGTGGTATAGAAATAGGCCCTGCACCCGGAATCAAATCGATACAAAACTCAATATCTCGATCAGGTGGCAATCCTGGTAATTCAGCTGGGAATACCTCAGGAAATTCTCGTACGATCGGGATTTGGTCTATAGGAACTTCAGCGACCTCTACGTCTTGAATAAAAGCCAAGAACCCATGACAACCCTTCTTCAATAGCCACCCCGCACAAAAAGTAGAAATCATGTTGACAGGGGTTAACTTGCAATCCCCCTGCACAACAAACACCGGTTCACCTGGAAAACAGAAGCTAACCGCTTTTCCTCTACAATCTACATAGGCATGACAAGCGGCTAACCAATCCATCCCAAGAAGTATATCAAAATCCAACATGTCCAGGAGAATCAGATCAACTAGCGAATCTCTATTACCAATACGCACCGAACACGATCTAAATACGTGTCGAGCTATAAAGGAATCTCCAACTGGAGTAATCACTACCAAAGGTAACTCTAATAATGACGATTCCTTCCCCAACAAAAGTGCGAATCGTGAAGATACATAAGAGTGTGTAGAACCGGGATCAAATAAAACATGTGCCTCTAATGAGCATACTGTAAGAGTACCTGTCACGACTGCATTTGATGCCTGGGCATCCTGTGGAGTCAGCGCAAAAACCCGTGCCTGGCCCCTGCCCGCATCCTGTCGTCCTCTACCTCTATCTCCTCTATCTCTCTGAGCACGTCCTGCATAGCCTCGACCTCGTGGTGCAACTGCCGGGCGTGTAGCGCCAACTGGTGGAGGAAGTAAAGCCATCGGTGTAGGAGGTGGAAGGGTTAAAGCAGCCTGTGAAGCAACAGTCCCTCCCTGAGATCTACAATCTCGAGCAAAGTGTCCGGGAAGTCCACAACTATAACAGGTAGATGGTGGTCTCTGATCACCAGAATAAGAACTGAACATCTGGCCCTGTGTCCAATCTCTTCCAACACTGCGGCCTGGAGTATATCTGCCTGGATAGGACCCTCTACCTCGGCCAAACTGTCTATTTGTCGGCACGAATGGTCTACTCCTCTTTGGCTCCGGAACAACCCCTGACTGGCTCAAACGCTCCTCTACTCGTATCGCCGCATCCAAGGCCTGTGCATATGTATCAAAATGCTGGGAGTCTATCGCCAGACACAACTGTGTGTCCAAACTCCTTAGGAACCTTTTCACCCGAAGCTCCTCTGTAGGTACTAATTATGGGGCATATCGCGAAAGCTGGGTGAATCGTAAGTCATAATCGGCTACTGACATACTTGCTGATTTCTTCAACGCTTCGAAACTGCTAGCTCTAGCATCCCTCACACTCTGGGGAAGAAATCTGGCAAGAAAGACCGTAGAAAACTCGGTCCATGTCATCGGAGGAAGATTCGTAGCTCGCCCTCTCTCCATCGACTCACACCACTCCTGTGCAAGTCCCTCCAAACGAAAGCTAGTCAGCTCAACTGACCTCGCATCAGAACATCGTAATGATCTGCCTATCCTCGCCATTCTATCAAGAAAAGACTGAGGATCTTCCGCCACATCGGTCCCTGTGAATACCGGTGGTCTCAATCTCATAAACTCCGCAAGTGATACCTCCATCACTCTCGTATCTACTGGTGCTACCGTCTGTGTAGGCTGTACCTCGGACTCTGCTACGGTCGGTGCTGGATTTGATCTCAAAGCTCGAGTGGTCTCAGCTAACTGTCCTACCACTCGCTGTAATCCCAACATACCCTCCTCGATCCTAGTCATGCGATCTGGAGGAGGAGGATCAGCATGCTCATGCACCTCCTGCACGTCCGGTGTACCAGTCCTCGTCACAGGCGGACTCGCCCTAGCTGCATTCCTGGCTGCGGCTCGCCTAGCCCGCGTAGCCATAGCAACGGAACAAGAAACGAGAGTTGATAAGGTGTGGGAACAGAAGCAATCAATAACTGAGAATCAACGGAAGAATAGATCAAGATAAACATCCTAAGGTTAGTTAGGCTGAATACGATAACGTAAATATGCCGCGGAACATACGTACGGTACTGCATTCGTCCTAATTCCCCTACTCCATCAAACCAAAGGTCATCCTATCTCTCAGACTTACATAAACCTAGTGAAATCCCTTACTGAATTCCGTAAGGTTATTCCTAAGCTCTGATACCAACTTTGTCACGACCCAAGTTTGGATGTGACCGGCACTTAGATTGTATCATATCTAAAGATATGCACAAGTCCAAGTAAGCCGAAAACCAAGATCAAATACCTTGTTTCGGAATTATTTATGAAGATTTAGTTTTTAAGTAAAAATCTCAATTTATGAAGTTAATTTATTAAGCAAAGAATAAAGGTTAAGTTTAGTTGTATTCCTAGTTGGAATCAACAATATCAAAGTGAACATAAATTTACACCTAAAGAACATCACTGAATCTCATAAAGAAAGAACTATGATACTGATCAACAGATCTCAACTGTACACATATATATATACCATCTCTCATTTCTAAGTCAAAATACAGGTTTGATGGAGACTTCTAGATACAAAATACAAAACCCAAAAAGGGAGGTTACTACACATGTAACCTACCGATCAAAAGATGAAATACGACGGCAAAAGTGATCCTGCCTCGCAGCTACCCGTCCACTCTATCCCTGCAAGGAACTGTGGCACAACGGGGATGAGTTGCCAACTCAGTGAATACGACAAACATATAACGGCGAATAAAGTAAATATGCCGATTTATAATTAATATCAACAACGATGAACATGATGCATACTAGCATATAGAAGCATAAATCTGTAATGTTCCATATATAAATCCAAAACTGAAATCTCATCAATTGTTTTCCAAATATGATTCATTTTCTTTCCGTGTCCATCATCGACACAATCTTCGGTATTTCATCAGGCATCATTCCCCGAATGATCCTGTCAATCCATAACACCGGTCGGTATATCCCAGATATCCGCCGTGTTTACCACTGACTCCGGTATCGGGTATCCTCGCTAGGTTCACCGCCTACACTGCGGCCCCTGCCCCTCGGCCCCGACCGGGTCCACCGTGATTCGGCTGTATAGCTACCCCACCCAGCTCGGATATACGTAATAAATTCCGCAACCGTATAGCTACCCCACCCGGTTCGGAATAAAACCAAATCAAAAAACGACATTCATGGTGGACTTGTCACAATCATCATAAAAATCCTGGATTTATGTAATAGTATTTAAAACTCAAAACCATAAATCCTCAATTCTGTATCTATCTCATATCCAACATAGAAATACGCATAAAGCAACAGGATGTAAAAATTGAAATCTACCAATAAAATTGACATGTGAAATACGATATAATTCATGTTAATAATGTATGATATTTTGGTGTATGTGACATGGCAATATCGACGAGGTGTGTGTAACATATAAATTGTGCACGTGACATGACTCGTCGATAATTGTGAAGTGTTCTAACAACTAAGCAATATACAAGCATTTTAATGAATGAAATTCTAACATTTACACATGATGATATAAATGTCACATTAAGTAAAACCATGGGCGAAACACGCCATCTTTACTAAGTTCCCCGGTAGATGTTTAGTCTACTCACCGGAAAGTCGAATCTACTCCGGAATCACTAATCCTTCCCTTTCCTCGCGGCTTCCGTATTTCTCGTATCCGTGACTAAATATGCAAAGTTAACGCGTATAAGCAAAATAGCTATTCCGACATAACGGAAATAGAAACACGTTATCCCTTTTGCTAGTTATCTATTATTAGGTTATATCAAGTTGTTTAACACTTAGTCTTGCTGAATTTTAGCTTAATTCTATACTGGTTCAGGAAATTAAAACGCGATGTAGTTTCGTCATGTCGCATTTAGAGTTTTACGATTCATTTTCCGATATATCATTCCAGATTTTATATACTGTAAAACTAAGCTAAATCAACAGTGCCAAAATAGTCCAATTTGTATACTGTAACCAACCCAAAAACCAAAACCCCAAAATTCCCCAACTTGGCCGGCGACGCCGGCCAAAACCCTTCTGTCGCCGGCCCAAAACCGGCCTCCTCCTGTCGTTTTCTTGTGGTGTGTTCTATTTGATTCCTACATCATTTTAGCTCTGATGATTTTATTTAATTATGTTCCAAATTACAGCAGATTTTAACAGACTCTAAATTTATCTAAAATACGATATTATGTGATCTATCTAAACTTTAATTATCTAAACTACAGAGCCTAATTAACCTACTAGGATTAAGAATTTACCCTCCTAAATTGCTGTAGGAATAACCCCCAAGAATCTACAAGCTCCTCCTAGCTTGATGAAGAACTATCACCAAGAACAAGCTCCTCAATCCTCTTCTTCTTCCTCTTATTCTTCTTTTCTCTTCTATTTTTCTTTTCTTTTGATTTTCTTTTTCAGTTCAATTGAAGTTTTAATCTGATGTTTAACTGAAATAGTGCTATTTAAGTGAAGGTATAAAGAGATAAGGGAAGGAGGAGGTGTCTTAAGCTAATGTGTGCATGTTTCATGCAAGGAGGAGGCGGAGGTTGAAGGGTGTTCATGCAAGCATGAGGTGGTTTAGTGTTTATCATCTATTTTTGTTTTATTTTTAGTTTAGTTTCAGAACTGAATTAATAACCCTTATTCAATTAAACCCTTTACAAAACCCTATTTGCATAAAACCTAACTTTGCAATTTAACCCCTCACAACTTACTTATTATAAAACACATCTTTTCTTAAAATGAAGCTAAAATTTTCATTAAAACCCTTTTAACTTATTTATATTACATTCTAAAATTCTAATTTAATTTGTATTACATATAACTTATGAAGATTGACATATTTGATTTTAACCATTTTGTGATTTATCAGTTTATTCCTAATTTAATTAGTTTTATTTGTTTCTAGCTTTTCCTAAATGTTACATGTTAGTTATATGTATGCCCTAGAGGCCATTACTGTACATAGGATGTATATTGTAGTGGATGCTTGGACATATATAGGGAGGACTTTCTTGCTCGACATGATAGTATGCTATCTGGTTACTCTTTACCTTAACGTGTATACTGATTGTCTCTCTGTTACATGTTGGTAAAGCCCTTAGGATGTGCACTTGACTACCTGGACTATGATGCGGATCATACTAGTGGGGACATGGTAGTCCATAAGTACATCCTTCAAGGTCCCTAGTCGTGGGTGTATCGAGACGGGGTATCGATATACCAGAGTAGACTAGCGTATACCTTCTCGACCCATACAGATGGGCGATGGATGATCCCATATCCATTGGTGTTTGACATCAGAGATTATATACGGGTGCTCAGTGGAGACTGGGTACACTGGACGGACTCGCCGAGAACTCGCAGATGGTATTATACCTTACTGTTGGAGATAGTGCCCTCAGTGTCAATTATTGGATCACAGACGCGTGATTGCAATGATTGAGGGAGGACCTATCCCGGTAGGACAGTCTTACTCGAGATGATAGTATGCTATCTGGTTTACCTTTATCATCGTGTACTGCTTTAGGTGACCTGACAGGTCGCTATTGCACGTTGATAGAGCCCCTAGGATTCTTGCTTGACTGCCAGCAGTATGAGGGCGATCATATACGTGGGAGCTGGTAGTCTATAAGCACATCCTTAAATGGTCCCTAGTCGTGGGAGTTTCGATACAGGGCATCGATTCTCCAGAGTAGACTAGTGTATACAGTCGAGACCCCGACGAGGGGCGGTGGCCGGTCTCACAAGCCACTGGTGTCAGTTGGTTCACCTAAGATGTATACAGGTGCTCATTGGGTTATGAGTACACCGGACAGGACTCGCCGGGAACATGCTAGTTGGTCTTATACCTGACGTCAGATAGCAGTTCCCAGGTGACATGTGTACAGGTTAGTTCATCGACGTGGGGATCGTCATTTGTCTCGTGTGAGTTCCCACTGTGCTTTGATTACTACCCTACCACGGCTCAAAGGAGTCATGCAAACAGGTTTTAGTTGGGTACAGTCCCGAGCCACATGGAGGCAGTGAGCGGATCTTCAGGGGTTCGTCTCTTCCGGTATTGGGGGTGAGGTCGCGCTGTGTCTAGGAGAGCCATTACACGAAGTCCTTGGCCAAGGCAGGAGATTTAATGGTAGGTATTCCAGTAGTATCTCAGGGTGTTCTGGGCTACACTCCGACACGACTTGTACCGCTTTTGGGGGTCTGACTATTACCAACCCCCTAGGCCCGACATGCGATGCTCATAGACGAACGGACCGGACTGTACGAATATTGTCACTGACAGGCTCAGTAGGGTGTCAGGATGAGTTCGCTCATCTACATCCCTTTTGGTCAATTGCTGATGGCCCGTCATGTATTGGCTTATACCTCTAACGTGCTAGTGGTTAAATCCACAGCCATAGTATTGACGAGTCTTTAGAGTCTACCACACTTTCAGTTACTCAAGCTTTCGGGCGAAACGCTGTAGAGGCCGTATGGAGATATGGCAGGGTCCGATCAGATACGTGCGGTATTGTATGGATCAGGATCGGACGGATATTACTAGCCGGCTTTGGTTTAAGCCGGATCCTAGTTTAGAACAGTGTAGATTTTGTCTCATTGCATTTGTATCCGGACGGAATACAGATGCGGGTGTGTATGCACAGTATCGGGGTTTTCATGTAATTTATTACGGGACCAGTTTTCTGGAGTTGCCAGTTTGCATTCCGTTCCGGCCGGTTTTCCTTTGTTCTTTCCCGGCCGGACTTTTCCGATGGAGGGGGTTATTTGCAAGTTTGCAAATAACACATTGTGGAGGGGTTTCTTGCAAATGTTTTGATTACGATGGCATCTTTTCTTTTCAACCATCATTTGATTCTCTTTACATCACTAAAAGGTGATTAGAGTTTGATGTGAGTTAGTTATGATGATGTTTGGATATGGTCACCTCTTACCTTTTACTACACTCACCTCCCTCTTGCATTTTGTATTCCTTCCTCCACCATTCTCATTTTTGATATGGTTGAACACACTTGAGAGAAAAAGGATGAGAGCTTCATTTTTGAGAGTGTAGCATTTTGATCTCTTTTCATGCTAGAAAAATGCAAGCACCATTTTTCTTATCTTGATTCCTCCATCATCTTCAAAGGAAACAAACCCCAAATGAGACATAGCCTCTACACTACACATTCTACAGCAAATCTTGGACGCGTCGGCCAGCCAACTTCGCGCCCGAGTTGCCTCGGTATTGAGGTGGGAGCCCGTAAAAGATTTTGGCGATGTGGTGCCCGTTTCGACGAGGAGGTGACTGACGAAGTATCCGCGGGAGATCGGAGTGGAGACGAAGACCGAAGGACACGGATCGCTCGGTATATCTCTTCCCCATCTTATAGTTAGCTAGAACTAGTTTAATGGTCCGATCCGGGTGTTTAGTGCGCGGTGGTGCCGGTTTGCTAAGTTCGCAAAATTAAAGTTTATCACCGCTTCCGCATTTGGCCGTCGGATTGACGGCCGGGGCGCCGCCGTGCACTTACACTTACGTCAGATGGCAGTTCTCTGGTGACACTGGTACAGGTTAGTCTGTAGACCCGAGATCGTCATAGAGTCTTGTGTGATTCCCACTGTGCTTTGATTTCCACCTTACCACGTCCAAGAGGGCATGCAAAACGGTGGTTTTTGGGTACAGTCCCGAGTCACATGGAGGCAATGAGCGATAGGAGGGGATTCCTCTCTCCCGGTATAGGGAGTTGATGTTGCGCTGTGTTCGATTGGCTATAACCGGAAATCCCTGGCCAGGGTTGCTGAGATGTACTGGTAAGAGTTATCAGTAGTTTCTCGAACTGTTATAGACCTCATATCGACACGACTTATCGATCTATTGGGGTCTGACGTTTACCACCCCTAGACGAGATATGCGACATATCAGACGAACAGACCGGACTGTACGGTAAGTGTTACTGGTCGGATTCACAGGAGTGTGAGCGGGCTTGCTCGTCGATCTTCTGATCGCTCAATACCCGGGTGGCCGTTATGTTTAGCAGACCGCTTGCGGCTTGTGGGTGTTTGATTTTATTATCACCTGCTGCCGGCGTATTGACGAGTCTTTAGAGTCCTACACAGAGGTTTCCTGGCTCAAGCGAAACGAACTAGGAGCGCATATGAGATATGTGCGGGACCGAGAATAATGCGTGTATGTGATACCGTATTCCATTCTCGCGATGAATGTATCGATTGGTTGTATGCGATATAACCTAGTTATCGATTCAAGGATTGATTCGATAAGCCGATACATTGGATATTAGTCGGTTATATGAGATATGACCGGATCGTTAAATCAAGTGTTGATTTAATGATTTAATGCATAATTATATATTTGATATATTACTTTGCATTAACTAGTATTGGTTCACTTTAAATGGATTTTCTCACTTGATGTGCACATTGTATATGTGATATACTTTTGTACATTTGATTGTATCATGTTTGATGATATATGATAGTTTGGGTGTATGTTAAGGTTAAACCATGGTTATGTAATGGTTAGGGTTTTGATTTTATTTATTTATTCATTTATTTATTTATTTATTCATCTTTGAAGGATAAATAGAATGGTGGCTTATTTTGTTTCTTTCATGAAGCTTCATGAAGTGTTGAAAGCTTGACCATTTTGTTTGTTGACTTAACCCTAACCATTCAACCTAACTATAGTTTATTCTCTACAACTAACTATGGTTGCCATTATGATAAGTATCATATTATTTCTTATTTTAGAAAATCTTATTATATTCTTTTCTTCTTCTTCTTCTTCATCAACAAGAAGAAAAGCTTGCAACCTTTAATGGCAACTTGAGAAAAAGAGTGAGAAATCCTATTATAAAGTGAACCCACATCCTATTTCTTCATCCTCTACCACTTGCCATGTAGTATAGGGTGTTTTCTTCACAAGTTTCTTGACTTGGTGAAGTTGGAGCTTGATCTTGTGTTGCCTCGACGTAGATCATCTTCGGCATCGAAGTCGACGACCTAGCCCGCCCATTTCTCCGATGAAGCCGACGCTAGAGCCTGAGATCCGATGATCGCAGCGAGGGGACTTCATCACGGAGCTATGGAGGTGGAGAACCGGATCTACAAAGGTTGTATTTTTGGTTTACTCTTAGTTAAGTTGTTAACTAGTTGCTTGTTTCGCCTAATCTCTAGTCAACGATCGAGTTAGGGTTTCTCGGCACTTGTAAAATTTGAAATTGGCATGGTTGATGCCTTGTGAGACCCCATTAGTGTGCCTAGGAACCCTACAGTGGTATCAGAGCCTAGCTAGAGCCTTAGGCGATGCGTAGACGAAGTTACAAACCCGATCGAACCTGAAACCCAAGATTTCATCCACTCTCTGTATATTTTTGAAAATTGTGGGTTTTTGTGAATTAAAATTATGCAGAAAAATCAGCAGGAGTCGTTAGGAGTTACTGTGAAATTCGAGTTGCTAATTCATCCAAAGCGCGGCGGAACCGCGGCACGAGCATGCCTCGTGCGGCGGTTCCGCGGCCATTCTGTCGCATCACGTTTTCAAATTTGCACAGTAATTCCTATAATATATTGCTGTATTTTCTGGGAATTTTTAATGTTTACTCTAGAGTTGAGTTTTCTGGGTTGTTTTGGAGATTTGATATTTCGATCGGTTTATTTAACTTCGTCGATGTGTTTTCCGGATAATTTTTGAATATGTTAGAAAGTTCGACCGGATATAAATACCCACTTTTTCCCTGCCGGGAAATTTCCAAGTGTTGGATTTTTCCGTGGTTTAAAGACGTTCTAAGTAGTGCAAGTAACACGATGGACCCTCTAGAAGACAACAAACCTTAACTCGATTATGTGACCGTCTTGAACTGGCCTTTGAACCTTAGGGTTTGGGGCAGTACGGCGTGCCACATGTGAGGCGTTGGCTTGACCCTTCTACGGCTGGACCGTTGGTACTGAGGCATGAACTGGATGTTTTTAAACTTGTTTCATGTGTTGAGCTGTTTCGGGAAAACTTGGGTGTTTGAATGTTCGATCGGAAAGTTTAACATTTTCTACTTATCTGGAATGGGATACAATAATTGGAATTCACAAGTAGTTATGAGATAACTAAATGAATTTATAAATCTAGCGCTTTAGTCTCACTTGATCGGTTGCCACCGAATTTTGATATGATCAAAAGTCCGTCGCAATCACGTAGCGTACGCGGATACTCGCCGGATAAACTTAATAGACAGCTACACCTCTTAGCCCCGACCAAGTGACTGTAGGAGAACCCCGTCGCCGAAAGCATCCGTCCGGGTGCTCGCGGTAGCGGTTGTCCGCCTTGGTACACTTCGTCGACGGTATCGGGGGTGCGGCCGGCTACTAAAGATTGCGACGAGCATTCGATCAGGTTATCGGGAATCTTGTTGAATTGCCCGACTTGATATTGAAAAGAGTTTTCGACAATGAGACTAAAATGCGGGGTTTATAATTGTTAGGCATGTAATGTCTAAGGAATTCATTTGATTAGGCAAGCGATGTCTAAAGAATTTGCGGATTCCAACTGTTGTAGTTTTACACTTTCTTTTCTGTGACCGCAAGTGTAATATGTGATATCGCCGGTTTCGTTGCTATATGACAACGACAATTGGGATGAGCATATTTACTTACGTTGATGACATGTGATGTTATGTGTTGCTGGATATGTTATACTGGATCGTTGTGCTTGAATAGCCGGGGGTTTTTATGTGAGATGAGTGTTTTTCATTTTCATTCATGTAAAAACTTGTATGTAATATTCTTTTATTGGGGCATTTCCAGGTTGCGGAAGATGTCACCTTTTGTATATTATTTACTTTTCCGCACTAGGATAGACCCAAGGAGGGGAGCACAAGTGACCGGGTTCTAGGGTCCAGTGGGAGACCAACTCGAGGAGTCGAGTCCGGGTCTCCTAACACTAGAATTGGTAGGGTTGCTTGCCGCTCTCGTAGGGGTCTAGGGGTGTGGGTTTGGCTATTCATCACGACCGTGGAATCCGTGTTTTATACTGGCTCGTATTGAAAACACGGACGTCCTAGTATATCCAATATTTCATATGATATTCTTCTGTTGCGATATCTGTGATGTGATCATGTGATGTTCTGTGATAGATACCGTATATAGTATATATGATATATTATATAGGCGTTACTTATGTTTTACACCCGCGCTAGCCCAGCCCTGCTCTGCCGTTAGTTACCTAACCTAACGGTGCACGAGGGGACATCGAGGCGAATGCGGATGGCATAAGTGTATGTCGTATTTATCTGTGATGATTAGGTACTGATATGATGGGACTTCATTAATGTGATTAATGAAAGAAAAGAAACCTAAGATGTTGTGGAATCGAATTTCAAAATTAAAACAGGTAGCTACAGTTCTTGCTTTGCATCGCGGTGTTCCTTGCAGAACATCCTGCACCTTATTCGATAAGGAAAGGACCGAGATCCCTTCACCGGGGGTGGCTCCTTTAGCAATAACTGGCAGATGCTACAACCCTCGGTTTGCCTTTTGATTGTTTCTATAGTTTCTGCTTTGCACAGTGATATATATGATATATCCCGCACCTCATTCGACGAGGAAAGGACCGACGATCCCTTCACCGGGAGTGACTCCTTTAGCAAAACTAGAAAAGCCTAAAAAACACTCCATTTCAAAATTCCTTCGATTCTACAACGATATCAAGTTCATTACGCAATAGGTTTTCAGAAAAACCTGTCGTAGCCTTCCGTCATTTCAGATAAGTTGTATATAGTATTCGTGCTGCATTTGTTGGCTTTCGTCAGGGTGCAGTGTGCGGTAGCTATATGCTGCTTATCTGCAGCATACGATACGATTGGATTAGGGTAGTTGTGCGGCTTTGTTGGCTTTCGTCAAGGGTCGTGCGGGTGGGTTTAATTCAATCAGGAAATGACGGGTTGAACTTGACTAGTACCCTATGGTTTGTTGGCTTTCGTCAAGGTCATAGGATGCTAGGGGAAAAATATTATCGGGAATTTCAAGTGTTGAAATTTGCAATGAGATTGCATACCTTCTATGAGATAGTTGGATCCCGATACCCACTGCGAGTAATTGTTACTCCTGGGAGAGTTTTACACATTACAATTAGCCGATCAAGTAGGTGTCTAGAAAGGTGTCAACGGGGTTACGCCTCTGGGAAAATGAGGTTTACATTAATTAGGTTCGTGCGAAAGCACGGGGGACCTCCCTCAAAGTACCGACACTGGCCTGGCTGAAAGATTGGCGAACTTATAGCGTGTAATTAATCCTGGCTAGTCTTTCCTTTTAGGGTTTGAAGGAAGATTTGATAAAAAGCAGTGGGAGCCATCCTGATTAGATAAAATAATAACCAATCTGATCTTGCAAGAGCGCACGCAGAGTGTTTTCTTCTCTCTCTCTCCTGGTAGCGACCATGTCACGCCTTAATCAAGATAATAATACGGAATATTGACCGAACCCGCTTGTTATTCTGAGCTGGGGAACGTTGGTCCCGCTCCAACTTATAATTGTTATAAGACAGAGCAGGAAATTGGGGAATACCAGATTTCCCGTGCCGCCCAAACGAGGAAAGTGCATATAATGCATCATCTTCGGGTGTGTTCGTTACACAGAACTGTTTCTCAGTGTCCTTTACGTCCTGGGTATATAATACCGGATCAGGATCCCACATATGTAATATGTTACATGGGCTACAGATAGGTAAAGAACTGAGAATGGGTGATAAGTTTCATGAGGCAGAAAACGGGGCAAGAGTTGCAGCTAAGTCTGTCGGTCACTGTCACCCTGTATTACTAATACATTGATTCTGAACGAAAGTTATTAGATACCGAACCTGATATACAAAATCATATCAGTCTCTTTATTAGTAAAGAAATGATAAAATTTTGTATTGATGGATAATGTTTTGAACATTTCTTATATCAAAAGTTGATCGGTTCAGGCACGTTATCTAAAAGCATTGATGTTCTAAATCAAACTACGGTTCTTAGTAAATAGAACACACACAAGAGGAAGAGTTCAGAAATGAACGGATCCTTCTTGAGGTATTGTAGACTAGGTCATATTAATGCGACCCGACTAGCTAAGTTACATTTAGATGCATATTTAAATCAGTTTGAATTTACATCTTGTGAAACTTGCCAGTCATGTCACAGAGATAAGATGACCATAGCTCTGTTTACTGGAAACAGAGAAAGAGTTAGTGAACTCTTGGGATGATACATGTTGATGTATGTAGGTCCCCAGTCTACACATGCCAAGACCGGTTCTTTGTACTTCATTACATTCTCCGATAATCTCTCGAGATTCAGACATATGTTCCTGTTGAAACCCAAGTCCGAACCTTTTGAGATATTCACAGAATATAAGTTAGAAGTAGAGAACCAAAATACGGGTATAAGTATTATGTCCTTTGATGTGATCGAGAAAGATAATACTTGTGCATGGAATTCCTGGACTATTCTAATGGAGAATGAGATTCTCTCTCAGCATTACTCCTCCGTATACACCATAGCACGATGGTATATCGGGGCGGAGCAATCACACCCTATGTGATAAGGTGTGCTCTATGATGAGTACTACTGTGTTACCTATTTCCTTTTAGGTGTTATGTACTTATGAAGTTGCATACCTATTGAATAAGGTCCCGATCAAATAAGTTGCCTACCACTTCATATGTGATATGGAAAGGGAAGATCCCATATCTTAAAATAGTTAAGATTTGGGGTCGTCCGGATTTTTTTCTAAAAGCAAAATCCGGAAAAGCTCGAGGCAACGTCTGTTATGTAGAACTGGAAATGTTCCAGCTATACAAACTGCAGCTGATGATTTGACAGAACCAAAGGATTCAGTAGATTCCAACGAACCTCAGCCTCTCCGCCGATCTAGTAAGGTTCCTCATCCACCTGAGAGTTACTTCGGTTTCTCTATGACAGTGGGAGCGAGGATTGCATCATGAGATGATGACCTAACTAGTTTCGAACTGGCCATCAAGAGTAGGGACTCTGTAAGAATGGCTGGATGCTTAGCAATCTGAGATGGAATCCATGTACACCAGCAAAGTATGGACTTTGGCTGCTATATCTGAAGGGTTAAATCCCCATCAGGAGCAAGTATATCTTGAGAAGATTACTTGGTGTAGATGGAAAAGTTGAGACTTTCAAAGCTAGACTTGTTAAAGGTTTTCGTCATCGACCAGGCATGGATAATGATGAAACCTTTTTCCAGTGGCTATGCTTAAGTCCATCCAGATCCTTCTTGCCACGGCTACATACCATGACTACGAAATCTAGCGGTTGGGTGTCATGACTGCTTTTCTAAAATGATGTTTTAGAAAAGAGCGTCTGTAAGTACATAGCCAGAGGGCTTCGTAGACAGTGGGAGGAGCGGAAACGTGTACAAGATGCTTTATAGGATAAAGCAGGCATCGCGGAGTTGGAACGTTTGTTTTGATGAAGTAGTCAAAGAGTTTGACATCATCAAAATGGTAGATGAACCTTGTATAAACAAAAAGGTAGTAGAGAGTATGGTGGTGATCCTCGTAGAGTACGTGGATGACATATCTTGATAAGGAAGGAGTTTCCTATGCTACGCTTGGTCATTCTCCGTTTATCATAATGATTCTCCATATAGGATCAAAGTGATACCTACTAAATCCTTGGTTTTGGATCTATGAGATAGATCTAGTTGGATATTAGGATACTCACTAGTTGTAGTGAGATGGTATCAGTTGATCATGGGGAGAATCACCATAAAGGTTCCAGGGTGATAAGGATGACTGAATGTCAGTCGCAGGCATTGTCTTTACCCTCAGTAAAGGGACGGTATGTTGGAAGAGTTCCAAGCTAGATACCGTGGCACACTAGACGATAAAGGCTAGATACATCGCTACTTAAGATGCTACCAAAGAGGAAGTCTGGGTGTATATTTGTTCATGAGATGAACATAGTTCCTCCCATTGTGTGACAATGGAGATGTGGCTTATGCCAAGGAACGTCTGTCCCATCAGTGATCCAGACATATTCTAAGGCAGTATCACCTGATCATGGAGATAGTTGATCTCCAGGGTGATCGAGGTTAGGAGAGCGGACTCAGAGGATAACACGGCGGATCCACTCACGAAGGCCTATTACCAGAAAGAGACTTTTATGGGATGGTTGAGTATGAGATACTACAACCACTGCTACAGATGGCCCTAGTGCAAGTGGGAGATTGTTAGTAATATGTATGCCCTAGAGGCCATTACTGTACATAGGATGTATATTGTAGTGGATGCTTGGACATATATAGGGAGGACTTTCTTGCTCGACATGATAGTATGCTATCTGGTTACTCTTTACCTTAACGTGTATACTGATTGTCTCTCTGTTACATGTTGGTAAAGCCCTTATGATGTGTACTTGACTACCTGGACTATGATGCGGATCATACTAGTGGGGACATGGTAGTCCATAAGTACATCCTTCAAGGTCCCTAGTCGTGGGTGTATCGAGACGGGGCATCGATATACCAGAGTAGACTAGCGTATAACTTCTTGACCCATACAAATGGGCGATGGATGATCCCATATCCATTGGTGTTTGACATCAGAGATTATATACGGGTGCTCAGTAGAGACTGGGTACTGTGGACGGATTTGCCGAGAACTCCCAGATGGTATTATACCTTACGTCAGATGGCAGTTCTCTGGTGACACTGGTACAGGTTAGTCTGTAGACCCGAGATCGTCGTAGAGTCTTGTGTGATTCCCACAGTGCTTTGATTTCTACCTTACCACGTCCAAGAGGGCGTGCAAAACGGTGGTTTTTGGGTACAGTCCCGAGTCACATGGAGGCAATGAGCGATAGGAAGGGATTCGTCTCTCCCGGTATAGGGAGTTGATGTTGCGCTGTGTTCGATTGGCTATAACCGGAAATCCCTGGCGAGGGTTGCTGAGATGTACTGATAAGAGTTATCAGTAGTTTCTTGAACTGTTATAGACCTCATATCGACACGACTTATCGAGCTATTGGGGTCTGACGTTTACCATCCCTAGACGAGATATGCGACATATCAGACGAACAGACCGGACTGTACGGTAAGTGTTACTGGTTGGATTCACAGGAGTGTGAACGGGCTTGCTCGTCGATCTTCTGATCGCTCAATACCCGGGTGGCCGTTACGTTTAGCAGACCGCTTGCGGCTTGTGGGTGTTTGATATGATCATCACCTGCTGCCGGCGTATTGACGAGTCTTTAGAGTCCTACACAGAGGTTTCCTGGCTCAAGCGAAACGAAATAGGAGCGCATATGAGATATGTGCGGGACCGAGAATAATGCGTGTATGTGATACCGAATTCCATTCTCGCGATGAATGTATCGATTGGTTGTATGCGATATAACCTAGTTATCGATTCAAGGATTGATTCGATAAGCCGATACATTGGATATTAGTCGGTTATATGAGATATGATCGGATCGTTAAATCAAGTGTTGATTTAATGATTTAATGCATAATTATATATTTGATATATTACTTTGCATTAACTAGTATTGGTTCACTTTAAATGGATTTTCTCACTTGATGTGCACATTGTATATGTGATATACTTTTGTACATTTGATTGTATCTTGTTTGATGATACATGATAGTTTGGGTGTATGTTAAGATTAAACCATGGTTATGTAATGGTTAGGGCTTTGATTTTATTTATTTATTCATTCATTTATTTATTTATTCATCTTTGAAGGATAAATAGAATGGTGGCTTATTTTGTTTCTTTCATGAAGCTTCATGAAGTGTTGAAAGCTTGACCATTTTGTTTGTTGACTTAACCCTAACCATTCAACCTAACTATAGTTTATTCTCTACACCTAACTGTGGTTGCCATTATGATAAGTATCATATTATTTCTTATTTTAGAAAATCTTATTATATTCTTTTCTTCTTCTTCTTCTTCATCAACAAGAAGAAAAGCTTGCAACCTTTAATGGCAACTTGAGAAAAAGAGTGAGAAATCCTATTCTAAAGTGAACCCACTTCCTATTTCTTCATCCTCTACCACTTACCATGTAGTATAGGGTGTTTTCTTCACAAGTTTCTTGACTTGGTGAAGTTGGAGCTTGATCTTGTGTTGCCTCGACGTAGATCATCTTCGGCATCGAAGTCGACGACCTAGCCCGCCCATTTCTCCGATGAAGCCGACGCTAGAGCCCGAGATCCGATGATCGCAGCGAGGGGACTTCATCACGGAGCTATGGAGGTGGAGAACCGGATCTACAAAGGTTGTATTTTCGGTTTACTCTTAGTTAAGTTGTTAACTAGTTGCTTGTTTCGCCTAATCTCTAGTCAACGATCTAGTTAGGGTTTCTCGGCACTTGTAAAATTTGAAATTGGCATGGTTGATGCCTTGTGAGACCTCATTAGTGTGCCTAGGAACCCTACAGTTCCGTAGTTCGCATAGTAGGCGCAGACTAGACCCGAGTCATACTTATTTCAAAACTAACGAATCGGGGATATTTTAAAGATAGGCAAAAAGGATTCTACGGATATTTTCAAAGGTAGTATCTGTTCTTAAAATACCGTAGCCCTTATTTTACCAAAAACCCCGATTCGTCTTATTTCAAAAGGCAAGGCTGCATGATATAGTTATTGAGGTAGATTCTTTACTGTTGCGCCGATTATTCGGTTGCGCATATTCATATTATTTGCATCGCATTACTTGTGCTTATTTCTATATTACCATCATGCTGTTAGGACACCAGCACCATTATCGATGATGCGTATATTCCACGTACACTATTTGCCGGCTCACACACATCATCATCGATAATTGCCATGCCACTACACAGTAGTACTGTTGCATTCCTGATATGATCCTTGCATGGCATATGGTACACTTATACTTGTACACAGACATAGATGATTCTGACTTAATTAGAGATTTGAGGACCGCAAGATATTCCTTAAAACTGATTCATTTTAAAAAGGGCGGTTTCCCTTGACATATGCACATTACTATTCCATGTTGCATGACTTACTGACGTGCTTATCTTTCTTTACATGTCGCATACATCATGTTTGATTATACGCATTGAGATATGTTGTTTCCATGATATTTCTGGATTTGGGAACTGTGGGTATTTCAAAAAGAGAATATGTAATTGTTTTAAAACCCGGTTACCCTTGATATGATATTTCAGTGCGTCCACCATGTGTTTTCTACGTGCTGAGAGCGACATGTGAAACCCGATTCGAGGAGGCGGATGAGGCCGATTGCGGGTACATGGTGGACCCGGTATGGTACCCCGGGGCGAGAACGGTTTCGCTGTGTAGTAGACGGTGAGCCTGGCAGAGGGACTACTACCTACCGGTGATTGATTGGACCTGGCGGTTATCCGGAGGATACCGACCAGAGTCGATTATGGATATGGGCGTACTGCTGGGGCCGAGGTCTGATTCCGCAGACGGAGCCCGTGGGCTGGTCCGTACTGACGGAGCCCGATATGTGAGGATTTACGTGCCGATGTCGGGCACAGTTTGTTAGGTTTACCTAGCACCTCATGAAGGGTTTGGAAGCATCGCATGTGACAAAGAGTAAATTTTTAGGGTGCTGAGTAAGCATACAAAGAATTAATCCTAGAAAATTAGGGTTTCATAACTTTAATCAAAATCACAAGCAACAAAGGCTAGGGTTTTGAGAGTACAACCTTTGTAGCTCCTTACGCTAGACTCCTTGGCCACTTGAGGGTTGGAGAAGGGTTCGCTTGAATTCTTCTAGTGTCCACGACGATCCACCCGAAGCTCCTTTGTCCAAGCTTGCAACTTCACTTGATCAAGAGAAAGAAATGAATCTAAAACTCTAAACAAGTGGGTAAGACTTGTGTAGAATGATTTTGTGGTGGCTATTCTCACTTCAAAATCCTAACTTGGTGAGTAATTTGCTCATTAGAGAAATCTAGAGAGCAAAAGAAGAAGGAGGAAGAAGATGATGGCCTTTTTAGAAAAAGAGAAAAGATAATCTCTTATGAAAGAAAAAAGAAAATATATGTATATATATTTTCCACTTCTCATCTCAAACTATGGTTATATCATATGAATATTATTTCACTTGAGTTAAAACATAAAAGAAAAGATTAACACTTGGTTAAAAGGTAGGTGAGCATGGTTAGTTGAAGAAGAGTGTAGAAACCATGTATTAATCTTTATCTTTTGTTTTGTTTTTAAAACAAATGCAAATAAATATATATCCATATATATAAACATAGTGTGTGATTCTTATATTGCCATCATTTTCAATGTATATACAACCATGAAGGATGATGTATGTATGTATGTGTGCATGCACATCCATATGTGCATGAACAAGAATGAATGCAAACATGCATGCACACATCCAAAAATTTACAAGAAAGGATTTCTAGTGAGAAACTAATGGTTAAATGATAAATCAACACTTGATTTATCAATCCGGCCATAGCACATACGACCCAACCAAAAGCAAGCCGCCCGATTAATATACGGTATCTCATACGCGCATTTTAACCAGGTCCATGCGCATATCGCATACGCGCACTACAACATTTCGCCTGAACTAGGTAACTCCTTTGTGGGACTCTAAGACTCGTCAATATGCCGGCAGTTGGTGATGATCATATCAAGCACCCCCAAGCCGCAAGCGGTCAGCTAAACGTAACGGCCACCCGGGTATTGAGCGATCAGAAGAAAACAAGCGAACCTGCTAAAACTCCCGTCGAGCCAACCGGCAACACTACCGTACAGTCCGGTCTCTTCGTCAGATACGCTGCATATTGAGCCTAGGGATGGTCACGTCGACCCCAATAACTCAATAAGTCGTGCTGGTGAATCGTCTATAACAGATCAAGAAACTATTGATAACACTTATCAGTAAATCTCAGTAGCCCTGGCTAGGGACTTACTGATATAATCATTCGAGCACAGCACAGCATCAACTCCCAATACCGGGAGAGACGAAACCCCTCCTATCGCTCATCGCCTTCGTGTGTCTCGGGACTGTACCCAACGGCCACCTATTTGTATGACTCAGTAGAGCCGTGGTAGGGTGGTAATCAAAGTACAGTGGGAGAGCACACAAGACTCTATGACGATCTCGGGTCTACAGACTAACCTGCACCAGTGTCACCTGAGAACTGCTATCCGATAATAGATATAATTCCATATAGGAGTTCTTGGTGAGTCCGTCCAGTATACCCAGTCACCACTGAGCACCCGTATACTATCTCGATATCAAACATCGATGAATGTTGGAACATCCATCGTCAATCATATGGGTCTAGTATCATATACGCTAGTCTACTCTGTTATATCGATGCCCCGTCTCGATACATCTACGACTAGGAACATTTCAGGAAATGCTTATAAACTACAGATGTCCCACTAGTATGATCTCTATCATAATCATTGTAGTCAAGCCAATATCCTCAGGGCTTTATCAACATGTGTGAATGAGTAAAAGCATGATCAAATCAACATGTCAGATAAAAAAGAACCAGATATCATACTATCATGTCAAGCAAGAATGTACACTGAATATATATATATACATGTATAAATACATCCACTATCACATAATAGCCTCTAGGGCATACATATATCCAACAATCTCCCACTTGCACTAATGCCAGTTATTGGCGTATCTCATACCCAACATCTCAAAAAGTCGCTCATGCTGCGGCTGAGGGAGGGCCTTGGTGAGTGGATCCGCGGCGTTATTCTTTGTGTCTACTCTCTTAATCTCGATCTCGCGGCGATCTACAATCTCCCAGATCAAATGAAAGCGCCTCAGGATGTGTCTGGATCGCTGATGGGACCTGGGCTCTTTGGCTAACGCCATAGCCCCATTATTATCATAATACAATGGTATTGGATCAATAATGGTTGGAACTACTCCTAGCTCCGAGACGAACTTCCTCATCCAGACGGCTTTCTTGGCGGCATCATTTGCAGCAATGTACTCAGCCTCCATCGTAGAGTCTGCAACGGTATCTTGTTTGGAACTCTTCCAACTTACCGCCTCTCCATTGAGGGTAAATACAAACCCTGAGATAGATTTGTTGTCGTCCTTATCGCTCTGGAAGCTCAAATCGGTAAAGGCCTCCATTTGGAGATCTCCATTACCATACACCAAGAACAATTCTTTAGTCCTTCGCAAGTACTTAAGAATGTTCTTCACAGCTATCCAGTGATTCTCCCCAGGGTTGGATTGATACCTGCTCACAACACTATGTGCATAAGCTACATCTGGGCGTGTACATAATATCGCATACATTATATATCCTACTGACGAAGCATAGGGTATAATGCTCATGCGAGCTCTCTCTTCATCGATCTTTGGACAAGAATCCTTGGAGAGAGTGACTCCATGGCAAGCGGGTAAGGCACCCCGCTTGGAGTCTTCCATACTAAACCTTTATAGGATGGTGTTGATGTACTTGGTTTGGGACAATCCTAATAACCTTTTGGATCTATCTCTATAGATCCTTATGCCCAGGATGTATGTGGTATCACCTAAGTCCTTCATCGAGAACCTTAGTGATAAGAAAGATTTGACCGGCTATAGCATAGGAATATCATTTCCTATCAGAAGAATGTCATCCACGTACAATACGAGGAATATGACAGCTCTCCCTACAGCCTTGTTATAAACACAAGGTTCATCTGGATTTTTGATGAAATCAAACTCTTTGATAACATCATCGAAACAGATGTTCCAACTCCGTGATGCCTGCTTTAACCCATATATGGATTTAAGCAATCTACATGCTTTCCCGCTGCTCCCACCGTCAATGAAGCCCTCCGGCTGATCCATATAAACGCATTCTTCTAAATCCCCATTTAGAAATGCTGTTTTAACGTCCATCTGCAAGATTTCATAGTCATAGTGAGCAGCAATAGCAAGTAGGATCCGAATGGATTTAAGTATGGCTACGGGCGAAAAAGTCTCGTCATAGTCCAAACCTGGTCTTTGACGAAAACCCTTCGCCACAAGTCTTGCCTTGTAGGTTTCTACCTGCCCATCTACACCAATCTTTCTTTTAAAGATCCATTTGCATCCCACAGGTTTTACCCCAAGGGGTACAACGTCCAAAGTCCAAACTTTGTTGGTGTACATAAACTCCATTTCGGATCTCATGGCATCCAGCCACTTCACAGAGACACCACTCGTGATAGCTTGCTGAAAACTGGTAGGATCATCATCCTCTATGATGCAGTCTTCTCTGTCACCATCAATGAGGAAACCGTAGTACTTCTCCGGTGGGCGAGAAGTCCTACCAGACCTACGGAGTGGCTGAGCTTCCTCAGTTTCTATTGCAACAGCCGGTTCAACCAAGTCGTCATTTGTAGTTTGTGTCTCTAGAATCTCTTCTAGATCAACCACTTTGCCATCATCTTTATCTGTGAAAAACTCTTTTTCGAAGAATGTGGCATACTGAGAAACAAATACCTTTTGTTCCTCCTTATGGTAGAATAGATATCCATAAGAGTTCTTTGGATATCCGACAAAGTTACACATGACCGACCGTGTCTCGAGTTTGTCCGGATTCTGCTTTTTAACATAGGCCAGGCAACCCCGAATCTTAATTCTTTTAAGAGATGGTCTCTTCCCATGCCATATCTCATATGGGTGGTAAATACGGTTTTGGTTGGAACCATGTTCAAAAGAAACACTGCAGTCTCCAATGCATGCCCCCAAAATGAGACAGGTAACTCAGCATCACTCATCATGGATCGGACCATATCTAATAGGGTCCTATTCCGTCGTTCAGACACACCGTTGTGCTGTGGTGTGTAAGGAGGAGTGAGCTGAGAGAGAATCCCATTCTCTTTTATGAAGTTTGCAAATTCTGTACTAAGGTACTCCCCACCTCGATCTGATCGAAGCATCTTGATACTCAAGCCGGTTTTTTTTTCTACTTCTTGTTTATATTCAGTGAATTTCTCGAAAGCTTCGGACTTGTGCTTTAATAAAAATACATGACCGAATCTTGAGAAATCGTCAGTGAACGTAATGAAGTATGAAAAACCGCCTCCAGCCTGTGTAGACATTGGCCAACATCATCACTATGTATGAGGCTTAGGAGCTCAGTAGCTCTTTCTCCGTGTCCGGTAAACGGAGTTTTGGTCATTTTACCCTTGATACAAGACTGGCAAGTCGCATAAGATTTATATTCAAAAGGGTTTAAATATCCATCTTTGTGTAACTTGTTTAGTCTTGTTTCGTTAATATGACCAAGTCTACAGTGCCAAAGAAAAGCTTCATTTATTTATGAAAGTTTTCTTTTATTAGTGTGTTGTATGCTGAAAACTGTGTGTTGATTTAGGACGTATATCCCGTTATTAAGTGTACCATACGCAACCAACATTTGATTCAGGTGAATGTTCATAACATTGTTCTGCAATACAAAATTATATCCTTCATTGTCTAACAAAGAAACAGATATTATATTACAAAGAATACATGGTACAAAATAACATGGGTTCAAAACCAATATACACCCACATGGCAACCCCAAGTGATACTCTCCCACTGCGACTGTATGTACATTGGAACCATTTCCAACGCGGAGAGTATTGTCACCTTTCTTCAAAACATTTCTATTTCTCAGCCCCTGCATAGAATTGCAAATGTGAGAACCTGAACCGGTATCTAATACCCAGGAAGCAGAGTTTATTGAAAAACAGTTTTCTGTCATAAACACAACTGAAGCGGAAGCATCCTGTTAAGTTGATAAAACTGCACATTTAATATAACATTTTTCCTACTATTATTATATAATAAAAGGTGTTTATTATAATATATGATACATATGAGGGTTTATCTGTAAAAATACTATTTTCATGTGTTTATATATTGTAAATAACATTTTGTAGGAAAAAGTAAGCATATAATATCCATGTAACATTTGGCCTATTTAAATATGCTTACCTTATTAATACATTTGACCAATTCTTAATGGTTAAGTTAATATCTCAATAAAAAAAACTCTACTAATATTGTTTGTTGAGTTATTGTGCAGAATTTTCATGGCTGAAATCAAGGAAATCAAAGTTGGCAAATCAAATCTACCAAAGATATTCAAGAAACTAATTCTGGTAGAAATGTAGAAAAGATTTTCAAAGTCTAGATACTCAAAAGATTACCAAGTGTTACAGATATGAAGCTACAAAAATTAGAGGCCATGATCTCACCAAAAGGAGGCGGATCCACGGCCAAACCTATCCAATGGCCGCGGTTCTGCCACGGATTTGAAGAGTTGAGATATGGGATTGTAGTGGTTAGGATCCTAACAACTAGTTTCCATATTAGGAAACTAGGGTTCTGGCTCTGTGACTATAAATAAGGACCGAGAGCCTCTTTGAAAAATGATTAAGCCGACGAGATCACGATGTCCAAGACGGCTCACGCATCCAGGCTGATCATCAACGGTTCATCTACCTCCTTAGAAGAGATCGAGAAGCAAACTAGTATTTGTAATCATTTTCTAAGGGATCAAAGTGTAATGAATATTGTTGATTAATAAAGGTAGCTCTTTTTCTTATTCTATTTCTTCGTAGTTTAATTATGCATTTTCTCTCCATCTCTTTTTCTCCCAACATGCGCGAGTAATTCTCCACTTGTTAGGGTTCGTAGGATTAGGGTAGGCTAATGGACGATGAAAATAATTAAACCCTTTTTAAGTCCAATAAAGTTTAGGAACTTTATCAAAAGAATCATTAACATCCTAATCGGGCGCGCTAGCAATTCTTTGCTAGTTCCGACCGTGATTAGAGATTAGATTAATGATTGTTTTGGTAAAGGCTGGATATGAACAGAGTTCCGTGTCGAGATAAGGGTTAAGAGTGGGATTCCTTTTCCCTCCAGAAACCCTAATCTACACGCATCACCGTCGTTCTAGTTCTAAATCTATTAATGGATAAAAAGGGTAACTTTTAATTAATCGTCCATAACTACTAAATCCTAACGAACCCTATAAGCCTTCTTATTATATTATCTAAGTCTCTAAAATAATCTAGATCTATATTTTACATTCTTGTTTAACGTAGATCTATAAACCATTCTATAAAATTCTTTATCCCTCATCTCTTTCTCAACACATCTAAAGTAAAAGTAAAAGGTTCCACGTTTCCCAGAGGACGACCCGTACTCTTCTCGGTCTAGCTACACGCGACACCGTTATTGATTGCGGTTAACTACAAAAAAAACACTCTTTCACATCAATCAAAATTTGTGAGCCAAAAATAAGTTTCGGGGAGGATTTCCACTTTCATATATTCTTGCCCCCATTAATAATGTCCTCCCAAGCTTACAGGTTTTTGTGATCCAGCAGATAGCAACAGTGACGACACTGTTGAAAACAAGTTTGGGGGAGGTTTGTGCTTATTTACACATCAATTTGCATCATATTTTGAATAAGCACAACATTTTCAAAAATTTTTTAAAAAAATTTATAAGAAAAGAGTAGAAAGTGAAAAATTACATCCAAAAGATAGGAATAGTTTAAGAAAACCAAGAAAATTAGAAGTTTTCTTAAACGAACTAGTAATAAGTAGTTATGAGCTGTTGTCCCAAGGGTTAGTAAGATGAAGGAAGTCACTAATCTGAGGATAAAAATAAGTCTGAAAAATAGTTTCTATTCTGGAAGCCAAACATTTGAATGTTGATACCCTACTATATGCACTTACACACGTCTTGAAACTCGGGATAGTAGAGGATACGTTGAAATGATCTTGTCTAAAAGGCAAAGTATGAAGGAAATAAAACAAATGAATAAAATAAAAAATGGTGAAAACAAAAAAATGAACACTGGTTTTGTATCGCCAAGGCAGCAATAAAAAAATATAGCGAGGGTGCTTCATCACCTAGTGCCCTAAGGCCAACTGGTCTTGGAGTCGCTGCTAAGCCTTAGGTGGTGCAAGACGAGGAAAATATTATCACCTAATCAGCAAGCACGTGAGTAATCGGTCGGCTAGTACCTCAAGAAGTTTTAACGGTCGCATGAAAATGTGTGAGCAAATCTAAATATTCATCAAGTTAAAAAGTGCTGAGGTAGATGGACAAGAGTATGATAGCTTGAATTGAATTCTCCGAGTGTAGGGATGTCCATTTCACACACGTAGGGGTATATGATTGATGTTTGGATGAAAGGTAGGAATGAAGAATAAAGACGATGTTTTATTGAGGGATGATATGATTTCTAACATCTTTTCGTGACTATTAAGATATGGCTCATAACAACTGAAAAGCTAGTGTAGTTGGAAACACTTATTTTCAAAGTCTTTCTTTTATGGTTCTTATCTTTATATGTAAATTTTACCATCTCTCTTTTATTATAGGATTTTGTGGGTGTAATCCGCTGAAAACCCTCAGGAGACAACACTCCTCCTACTAGGGACACCTAGAGGTTTAACGGCTTGTTGCACGTGCTCAGTGCAATCGTGTTGCCTACGAAAGTGTGCTTAGTTTTCTCCTTTCTTTTTCTCCTTCTCTTGAATAAACTAGTTTGCTCGGGACGATCAAAGATAAGTTTTGAGGTATTTGTTCAGTTGATAAAACTGCATATTTAATATGACATTTTTCCTACTATTATTATATAATAAAAGATGTTTATTATAATATATGATACATATGAGGGTTTATCTGTAAAAATACTATTTTCATGTGTTTATATATTATAAATAACATTTTGTAGGAAAAAGTAAGCATATAATATCCATGTAACATTTGGCCTATTTAAATATGCTTACCTTATTAATACATTTGACCAATTCTTAATGGTTAAGTTAATACCTCAATAAAACAAACTCTACTAATATTGTTTGTTGAGTTATTGTGCAGAATTTTCAGGGCTGAAATCAAGGAAATCAAAGTTGGCAAATCAAATCTACCAAAGATATTCAAGAAACTAATTCTGGTAGAAATGTAGAAAAGATTTTCAAAGACTAGATACTCAAAAGATTACCAAGTGTTATAGATATGAAGCTACAAAAATTAGAGTCCATGATCTCACCAAAAGGGGGCGGATCCGCGGCCAAACCTATCCAATGGCCGCGGTTCTGCCACGGATTTGAAGAGTTGAGATATGGGATTGTGGTGGTTAGGATCCTAACAACTAGTTTCCATATTAGGAAACTAGGGTTCTGGCTCTGTGACTATAAATAAGGACCGAGAGCCTCTTGGAAAAATGATTAAGCCGACGAGATCACGAAGTCCAAGACGGCTCACGCATCCAGGCTGATCATCAACGGTTCATCTACCTCCTTAGAAGAGATCGAGAAGCAAACTAGTATTTGTAATCATTTTCTAAGGGATCAAAGTGTAATGAATATTGTTGATTAATAAAGGTAGCTCTTTTTCTTATTCTATTTCTTCGTAGTTTAATTATGCATTTTCTCTCCATCTCTTTTTCTCCCAACATGTGCGAGTAATTCTCCGCTTGTTAGGGTTCGTAGGATTAGGGTAGGCTAATGGACGATGAAAATAATTAAACCCTTTTTAAGTCCTATAAAGTTTAGGAACTTTATCAAAATAATCATTAACATCCTAATCGGGCGCGCTAGCAATTCTTTGCTAGTTCCGACCGCGATTAGAGATTAGATTAATGATTGTTTTGGTAAAGGCTGGATATGAACGGAGTTCCGTGTCGAGATAAGGGTTAAGAGTGGGATTCCTTTTCCCTCCAGAAACCCTAATCTACACGCATCACCGTCGTTCTAGTTCTAAATCTATTAATGGATAAAAAGGGTAACTTTTAATTAATCGTCCATAACTACTAAATCCTAACGAACCCTATAAGCCTTCTTATTATATTATCTAAGTCTCTAAAATAATCTAGATCTATATTTTACATTCTTGTTTAACGTAGATCTAGAAACCATTCTATAAAATTCTTTATCCCTCCTCTCTTTCTCAACACATCTAAACTAAAAGTAAAAGGTTCCACGTTTCCCAGAGGACGACCCGTACTCATCTCGGTCTAGCTACACGAGACACCGTTATTGATTGCGGTTAAATACAAACAAAAACACTCTTTCACATCAATCACATCCCCATGTTTCTTATTGAGGTTCAAGTACTCCGTACTGTTGCGCTTCCAATGTCCTGTTTTGTGGCAATGAAAACATTCTCCTTTCCCCGAATCTCCAGCTTTGGACTTTTCCTTTCTCTTCACCTTCCTTAGGATTGGTGGGCTTCTTCTTTTTCTTTCCCTTGGCCTTAGCCTTTGGGCGAGAAGCGGAAGATTGTCCAACAGTCATAACGGGAGTTTTCACTGATTTCAGTGTGCTCTCTGCACTCCTTAACATATTAAGGAGTTCGGGTAGTTCCCTCTCCATGTTGTGCATGTTGAAGTTAACTATGAACTGAGCAAAGGTGGAGGGGAGGGACTGCAGAATAATTTCCGTATATTGTTCATTGTCCATCGTCCATCCAAGGTCCTCAAGCTCTTCTATAAGAGCTATAATCTTCAGAACATGGTCTCCTACTGATGTGCCAGGGGCCATTCGCATCCGAAACAATTTCTTTGATGCTTCGTGTCATAATACACGGGATTGCTCTCCATACAACTCCTTTGTATGGAGGAATATGTCATGAATGTCCATATTCTCGTGCTGCTTTTGATGTGTATTGTCCATCGATGCAAGCGCGAGGAATTTGGCCGTGGCACAGTCAGCGTCCCATGTCTTGCGGACTTCAATGTCTGCAACTGAGGATTTTGGACCTGGGGTGGGCGAGGCTGAAGCCGTGAGGACATATGATACTTTATCATCAGTCAAGGAAATTTTCAGATTCCTCAGCCAGTCTTTATAATTGGTCCCATTCAGTTTGTTTTTATCTAGTAGAAGCTTGAGTCCAGTCATTGGTATCTGCCATTAAGAGAGAGAGAAAAGAATACACTCAGCGAAAGCTCTTGCATAGATCAGATTGGTTATTATCTTGTCTAATCGATGTCTCCTACTGCTTTAATCAAGTTTTTCTTTCAAACCTTAAAAAGAAAACTAGCCAGGATTAATTACAGTCTACAACCTCGCTAACCGTTCAGCCAGGCCAGTGTCGGTACTTGAGGGAGGTTCCCCGTGCTTTCGCACGGACCTAATTAAAGTAAACCTTGTTTACCCAGAGGCGTAGCCCCGTTAACACCTTTCTAGACACCTAATGAGTTAGCTAATTGTAAACTGCAAAACTCTCCTAGGAGCAACTTTTGCCCACAGTGGGATCGGGATCAAACCATCATATGGAAGGTATGCAATCTCATTGCAAATCTCAACACATGAAATTCCCGATATGATTTTTACCCCTAGCACCTATGACCTTAACTATGGTCAACAAATCATAAGTACCAGTCAAGTTCTACCCGTCATTTCTTGATCAATTAGACCGACCCATATGACCCTTAACTATGGTCAACAAAGTCGTATGAATGTCCTAATTAATCTGCATCATATGCAGTGTAGGAAGACATCACTTAGCTACCGTACACTACGCCTTAACTAAAGTCAACAAACGTAGCATGAATACTAAGTACTCTACTTCCTAAAATGACGGAGGGTTGCGGATGATTTTTAAGAAAATCTTTAATGCTTTGAACTTGATATCGTCGTAGAATCAAATGGTTTTCAAAAGGAGTGGCTTGTGCTCCGCAGTTTTTGAAATACAGCTTTTTCATAAAGAGCCGAGTGGTTTTCAAATCCGATTCTACAACATCTTTTTAGGTTTATTTTCTTTACATTAATCATATTAATGTAATCCCATCATTTAAGTCCTTAAGCCAATCACAGAAAAGAAACGAAAATACAACGTACGCTTATGCCATCCGCATTCGCCGCAATGTTCCGTTATGCACCGTTAGGTTACTTAACTAACGGCATACCGGGACGGGACTAGCGCAGGTGCAAAACATAAGCAACGTCTACTATATATCTCATATATAATATATCATTCGTCTCAAATATCACAGAACACAGGCAGCAGAAATAAATATATATAATGTGGGATATACTAGGACGTCCGTATTTAGTATTTTTCCAACAATAGAAAATACGGATTCCACAGTCGCGATGAATAACCAAGCCCACACCCATAGACCCCTACGAGAGCGGCAAGCGACCCTACCAATCCTGGAGTTTAGGAGACCCGGTCTTGACTCCTTGAGATGGCCTACCACTGAACCCCAGAACCCGGTCACTTATGCTCCCCTCCTTGGGTCTATCCTAATGCGGAAAAGTAAATAATATACAACACTGGTGGCATCAACCTCAACCCGGAAGTTCCCCAAATAAAAGAATATTACATTACATTTGAATTTACGTGAATGAAAATATAAAACTCTTATCTTACATAAACCCCCCCGGCTATTCAATTGCGACAATCCTGCACATCATATCTCAGCAACACATAATATCTCATATCATCAACGTAAGTAAGTATGCGTACCCCGATTGTCGTTGATGTATAGCAACGAAACCGGCGATATCGAACATACTACACTTACGGTCACAGAAAAGAAAGTGTAAAACTGCAATATCTGGAATCCACATTCTCTTTAGACATCATAAATGCGAAATATCACATACTTCGTATTTTATGTCTAGCTATATGAATTCCACACTTTGCATCACATTCCAGATAAATAGACAGTATTAAAGTTTTCGAACGAATGATCAAATACCCAAAATTCCCTAAAGCTCAACACTTGAGCGGAGTTCAAAAAACCCGGAGTGAGACACAGTAGTAGCGGTCCAGCCGTAGAAGGGTCAAGCCAAAGCCACATATGTGGCACGCCGTACTGCCCCAAACCCTAAGGTTCAAAAGGCAGTTCAAGACGGTCACATAATCGAGTTAAGGTTTATTGTCTTCTAGAGGATCCACCACAAAACTTGCACGTATCTCCGAAAGATTTAAACCCCGTGAAAAGTGAGCAAATGATACTCGTTCGAACAATTCAATACTTTCTAATTTACCCGGAAAAGACACGAAATCAAAATTCCGATCGAATCATTGAACTCAAAACCATCCCCAGAACATTCAGCACATGAATCAGATTAAACATACCTAAAACAATATACAGGCAGGTATAGGAATTACTGTGTAAATAAGAAGCTATGAAGCCTCTGTACGGTCGCGGAGCTGCGGCCATAGCAAGGATTGGCCGCGGTTCCGCGGCGGCTTCAACGGCTCATGGCTTCGTATTTCACAGTGTTTCTTAGATTTTCCTGCTGTATTTTTTAAGTATTTTTAATTTTGGAAAAACCACAGTTTCAAAAATTGTCCAGAGAGGGTTCTAAAAAACCGTATTTTGGTTCGATCGGAGTTTTTACTTCATTAAAGTGTCGCCTAATGTTCTAGGTCGGCTTTGATACCAATGTTAGGTTTACCTAGCACCTCATGAAGGGTTTGGAAGCATCGCATGTGCCAAAGATTAAATTTTTAGGGTGATAAGTAAGCATACAAAGAATCAATCCTAGAAAATTAGGGTTTCATAACTTTAATCAACATCACAAGCAACAAAGGCTAGGGTTTTGAGAGTACAACCTTTGTAGCTCCCTACGGTAGACTCCTTGGCCACTTGAGGGTTGGAGAAGGGTTCGCTTGAAGTCTTCTAGTGTCCACGACGATCCACCCGAAGCTCCTTTGTCCAAGCTTGCAACTTCACTTGATCAAGAGAAAGAAATGAAGCTAACACTCTAAACAAGTAGGCAAGACTTGTGTAGAATGACATTGTGGTGGCTATTCTCACTTCAAAATCCTAACTTGGTGAGTAATTTGCTCAATAGAGAAATCTAGAGAGCAAAAGAAGAAGGAGGAAGAAGATGATGGCCTTTTTAGAACAAGAGAAAAGATAATCTCTTATGAAAGAAAAAAGAAAATATATGTATATATATTTTCCACTTCTCATCTCAAACCATGGTTATATCATATGGATATTATTTCACTTGAGTTAAAACATAAAAGAAAAGATTAACACTTGGTTAAAAGGTAGGTGAGCATGGTTAGTTGAAGAAGAGTGTAGAAACCATGTATTAATCTTTATCTTTTGTTTTGTTTTTAAAAAAAATGCAAATAAATATATATCCATATATATAAACATAGTGTGTGATTCTTATATTGCCATCATTTTCAATGTATATGCAACCATGACGGATGATGTATATATGTATGTGTGCATGCACATCCATATGTGCATGAACAAGAATGAATGCATACATGCATGCATACATGCATGCATACATCCAAAAATATACAAGAAAGGATTTCTAGTGAGAAACTAATGGTTAAATGATAAATCAACACTTGATTTATCATATCACATACGACCCAACCAAATGCTAGCCGCCTGATTAATATACGGTATCTCATACGTGCATTTTAACCGGGTCCATGCGCATATCACATACGTGCACCACAACGTTTCGCCTGGACTAGGTAACTCCTTTGTGGGACTCTAAGACTCGTCAATACGCCGGCAGTGGGTGATGATCATATCAAGCACCCCCAAGCCGCAAGCGGTCAGCTAAACGTAACGGCCACCCGGGTATTGAGCGATCAGAAGAAAACAAGCGAACCTGCTACAACTCCCGTCGAGCCAACCGGTAACACTACCGTACAGTCCGGTCTCTTCATCAGATACGCTGCATATTGAGCCTAGGGATGGTCACGTCGACCTCAATAACTCAATAAGTCGTGCCGGTGAATGGTCTATAACAGATCGAGAAACTACTGATAACACTTATCAGTAAATCTCAGCATCCCTGGCCAGGGACTTACTGACATAACCAGTCGAGCACAGCACAGCATCAACTCCCAATACCGGGAGAGACGAAACCCCTCCTATCGCTCATCGCTTTCGTGTGTCTTGGGACTGTACCCAACGGCCACCTGTTTGCACGACTCAGTAGAGCCGTGGTAGGGTGGTAATCAAAGTACAGTGGGAGAGCACACAAGACTCTATGACGATCTCGGGTCTACAGAGTAACCTGCACCAGTGTCACCTGAGAACTACTATCCGACGATAGATATAATTCCATATAGGAGTTCTCGGTGAGTCCGTCCAGTGTACCCAGACACCACTGAGCACCCGTATACGATCTCGATGTCAAACATCGATGAATGTGGGAACATCCATCGCCCATCATATGGGTCTAGTATCATATACGCTAGTCTACTCTGGTATATCGAGGCCCCGTCACGATACACCTACGACTAGGGACATTTCAGGAAATGCTTATAAACTACAGATGTCCCACTAGTATGATCTCTATCATAATCACTGTAGTCAAGCTAATATCCCCAGGTCTTTATCAACATGTGTGAATGAGTAAAAGCATGATCAAATCAACATGTCAAGTAAAAAAGAACCAGATAGCATACTATCATGTCAAGCAAGAATGTACACTGAATATATATATATATACATGTATAAATACATCCATTATCACATAATGGCCTCTAGGGCATACATATATCCAACACAGTTTTCATGATGTTTTCGAGTGTCGATGATGGGCACTCCGGTTCCATGATTTTAACGTGTCGTGAGCGACACAGGTGGTTTATATCCTCATATTTCCATGTATATGCTGATGATATTTACAAGCATGATGGTTATTTTCATTGGGTGACGAGTGGACGGGATCCACGTACATGCAGATTGATTTCATTGATTATACCTCACATTTGTGATATGCTATTACCTGGGGCATTGGCACGAGCACTTAGCACTACACTCATGTATATAGATTACATTTCCAGTTTAACATGCTTCAGACTTATTCATATTGAGGTTTATTTATATCTGATCGTATTGACCTAGGATGGGTCATACATTCGATCTCTGCTTGTAGATATTTTCTATTCACGGGTTGGCAACTCATCCCCGTTGTGCCACAGTCCTTGCAGGTTTTTGCCGTACAGATTCCATAGCGGCATTTCTGGCACACTGCTTCCATATGGGTGACTTGCTTGGGTAGGTGGGTTCTTTTGTATCAGAACCGCCATTGTACATGTATTATTCAATGTATCTAGAAATTCCATCAACCAAAACTTGTATATTGTTTCAGACTTAGAGACAGTGATGTTTTATTTCGACCTTAGAGCCGCTCTGTAGTATTATGGTTTTCTGGCTGTTTTGAGTACTTTTTGGGTTTTGATCCTCGCCCTTTGGCGTTGTATACTATTATTGCTTGCATGGTTGTGACCGTCGATTGAAGAAGAGCTAGCTCCCGCTTGGGGATGCCTTTTATCATTTCCTATATATTATTCTTGTTGTACCCCGTTCGGGGCCAGTTTTTACAAAGGAAACTCTGCCGAAATTTTCAGAAAAGACTACACATTTTAAAAATGCATATTCGGCTTAGTTATTTATAAACTTTGATTTTCAAAACATGAATTCCTTATTTCTTAAAAACCAGTTTCTTTATTTACTCCTTAAATGGTTTTAGAGTTCTGGGCTTTTGGCTTACTTGGATCAGATGTAGTCCGATAGACTTCATAGGATTCAAGGGCCAGTCACATGCTCTTTCGGGTCGTGACAAGCTCTCATTTGTTTTCTTAATCTCACTCATTTTCATCACAAAGAAAAAAACTAGAAAGCTTTTCACCCAAGGAAGAAGAAGGAAGAAGATGATCAAAACCTTTTGTGATGAATAATGAAAACTCTAGTGAGGTTAGAAATGCAACCATGGGTTAAGTATGAAGACTTAACCCATGTAGATAATTAACTATGGTGAAGGGTTGGGTTGGGTTAAGCAAATATCTACACAAAATATCCAAACCCAAAGTCAAAGCTTCTTGAAAGCTTCATGCAATCTTAACCCTAATCCAAACCTTAACCACATTTAAACTCCACAAAACATGTTGCATTTGTAACCATAACATGTTAAAATATTATATATCACATATACAATATTTATTGTAACAAAATAAAATAATACAATTAACATATATCGCATATATATCAACGTATTACCCGAGTGAGAAAAAGAATCTTTAAGTGAGCTTATACTAGTTAATGTAATTTAATATATCAAATATATAATTATACATTAAATTATCGAATCAACACTTGATCCGATAATCCAGCTATTTCACAAATAACCGACTAATATAATCTGTATCAGTTCATCGAATCAACACTTGATCCGATGACCCGGCTATATCATATATACACGGCCGATATCTCATATCGCGAGAATCTAATACGGTATCACATACACGTATTGTTCTCAGTCCCGCACATATCATATATGTGCTCCTACACCGTTTTTCCTGAGCCAGGAAACCTCTGTGTAGGACTCTAAAGAATCGTCAATACGCCGGCAATAGGTGATGATCATATCAAACACCCACAAGCTACAAGCGGTTAGCTATTCGTAACAGCCACCCAGGTATTGAGCGACCAGAAGATCAACAATCAAGCCTGTACATTCTCCGGCGAATCCAATCAGTAACACTCCCGTACAGTCCGGTCTCTTCGTCTGATATGTCGCATATCTCGCCTAAGGGTGGTAAACGTCAGATCCTAGTAGCTTGATAAGTCGTGTCGATATGAGGTCCATAATAGTCCGAGAAACTACTGGTAACACTTACCAGTAAATCTCAGCAACCCTGGCCAGGGATTTCCAGTTATAGCCAATCGAACACAGCGCAACATCAACTCCCTATACCGGGAGAGACGAATCCCCTCCTATCGCTCATTGCCTCCATGTGATTCGGGACTGTACCCAAAAGCCACCTTTTTGCACGCCCTCTTGGACGTGGTATAATGGAAATCAAAGCACAGTGGGAATCACACAAGACTCTATGACGATCTCGGGTCTACAAACTAACCTGTACCAGTGTCACCAGAGAACTGCCATCTGACGTGAGGTATAATACCATCTGGGAGTTCTCGGCGAGTCCGTCCTGTGTACCCAGTCTCCACTGAGCACCCGTATACCTTCTCTGATGTCAAACACCAATGGATATGAGATCATCCATCGCCCATCATATGGGTCAAGAAGCGCATACGCTAGTCTACTCTGGTATATCGATGCCCTGTCTCGATACACGTACGACTAGGAACATTTAAAGGATGTACTTGGCGACTACACTGTCCCTAGTAATATGATCTGCATCATAGTCCTGGTAGTCAAGTACTCATCCTAAGGGCTTTATCAACATGTAACAAAGAGAAAATCAGAGTACATGATAAGATAAAGTGTAACCAGATAGTGTACTATCATGTAGAGCAAGAAAGTCCTCCCTATATATGTCCAAGCATCCACTACAATATACATCGTATGTATAGTAATGGCCTCTAGGGCATACATATAACTAACAGGCCCAACCAGGTTCAGGCAGGCCATCACAAGTGGAGACTTTATGTAATGGCTGGATGCTTTGCGATCAAAGATGGAATCCATGTACACCAAAAAAGTATAACTTTGACCGTTGCACCTGAAGGGGTAAAACCCATTAGGAGCAAACGGATCTTGAGAAGATTCTTGGTGTAAATGGAAAGGTTGATACTTTCAAAGCTATGCTTAAGTCCATCAGGATCAATGCACGCATCGCGGAGTTGGAACATCTGTTTTGATGGGGCGGTCAAAGAGTTTGACTTCATCAAAAGATAGATGAACCTTGTATATACAAGAAGGTTGTAGAGAGTAAGGTTTTCTTCCACGTATTGTACGTAGATAACATACTCTTGATAGGAAATGGTTTCCTATGCTACACTCGGTCAAGATCCTCTTATCGTGGTGATTCTCTATAAAAGATTTGGATGATACCTACTACATCTTGTGGATTATAATCTATGGTGATAGATCTAAGTGGATGTTGGGAGTGTCCCAAATCCAGTTACATTAACACCATACTAAAGGGGTTTAGTATGGAAGATTCTAAGAGTGGTGGTTCGCCCACTTACTCAAGGATCACTCTATCCAAAAAGATGTCTCCCAAGACTGATTTGGAGAGAGCTCGCGTGCAAGGGATACCCTATGCCTCAGCAGTAGGCTCTATTAGAGTATGCGAAGTTATATACCAGACTAGATGTAGATGATTCACTAGGTGTAGTGATCAGGAATCAATCGGATTTTGGGAGAATCACTGGACAGCTGTGGAGGACATTCTTAAGTACTTGAGAAGCACTAAATGAATGTTCTTGGTTCGAGCTTCCAGGGTGATAAGGTCGACTGAGAGTCAGTCACAGGTATTGTCTTTACCCTCAGTAGAGGGACGGTATGTTGGAAGAGTTCCAAGCTAGATACCATGATATACTAGACGATAAAGGCCGAATACATTGCTACCAATGATGTTGCCAAAGTGGCTGCCTAGGCATTTTCGTGTTCATGACATGAACAAGGTTCCTACTATTGAGCGTCCAATAACTTTTATTGTGACAACAATGGAGTTATGGTTTTGGCCTAGGAACGAATGTCCCATCAGCGTTCCAGACATATTCTGAGGCAAGTATCAGCTGATCAGGGAGATGGCTGATCTCCAAGGGATCGAGGTCAGGAGAGTAGACACGAAATATAACACAGCGGATCCACTCACAAAGGCCTTACCCCTAGAGAATTGTAACATTTCAAAAAAATATTATTTTTAGGAATTTTTATAATTTAATATTATTTTTAATGAACATTTTAATATTTCGGTATAATTAAATACCGATAAATTGGGGAAAATTTTGAAAATTATAGGAATTATTTAAAAGAGGGTGTTTTATGTAAATTATGCAAATTTTAAGTTTTTATATTTAATTATATGCTAATCTAGTGCTAATCGCGATTAAAAATCGCTAATCGCGCTTTAAACATGTTTTGTGCAAACATGCACCATATCTTTTTTTTACACTTGTGCATTTTCTACCATGGTTTGTTTTGGGTTTACTATTGAGGAGAGAAGCAAATTAGAGGGAAAAGAAAAGAAAAGAAAAAGAAAAGAAAAAGAAAGGAAAAGCAAGAGGTATGGAGGGGGTAGTTAGGAGGCATGGGCATTGACCTTGCACACACTCTCTCTCTTTCCCTCACTCCCTCCTTGGATGCTCGGCCAGAGCACAGCCCCTCCCCTTCATCATCATCTTCTTCTTCTTCTCTTCACTCAAAACTCCATGAAAAACCCTCCAAAACCCCATTCTCACTTCACAAAAGTTGTGCACAACATCACAAGCTACCCATTGGACCAAGAAAAAAATACGATTTTGGCGTTGTAGGAGATTCTCGGGAGCTGGATGAGGTAACCCCTTTCACAATTAGTGTAGTGTTTCTTGTACTTTAGCCTCATTACAAGTGTAACATTCTTTTGGAGAAGTTTTGTGGACTTTGGAAAAGCCTAGAAAGGGTTGAGGTTATTTTGAGTTGGATTAGTGCTAATAAGCCTTTTTAGTGACCTATAAACCTCCATGATGGTAGAAAACCAAGACCAACCAAAACTGAAACCCAAAAATATGGAATTTCAGAACTTTCATGTCGGTTAATGGACTTTGAGTGTGCAGGAAAATCTGGAATGAACTAGGATGTTTACTGGAAAAATAAACAAGTCCAGAGACCTATTTGGGACCATAGGAACCCATTGTAGCAAGACGAACCACAATGGGGACCACCAGGCCGGTGAAACCGATTTTGCATGAAGAACCGCTCGGCCACTTGGTGAGGGTGTGGGTCCAGGTTTCTTCTGTATGTCACATATACTCTACATATCACCCTAGTGTTGTTTGCTCACTTGGTTATCACCCTAATCCAAATCTGGGACCAATTTCCTACGGTGTAGTATTACGGCATTGCCACGACTTAAACTCTATATACCAAACCTTGGTTTTATGTTAGATTGGTAGCCCACAGGGAATCTGGAGTGACCCTAGATGCTTACTGGAAAAACTAGCAGGACCATTACCCTATATTGAATGCCCGGAGACCACCCTATAGACTTGACACCCCAATTCCCTAACAGGGCCGGCGTCGCCGGAATTCTAAGGTAGGAGACCGGCCACCTTGTGAAGTCAGGAGTCCTAGTTGTTTCCATAGCTCATTTACGCTTTATATATCAGTCCAGTATTGTCTTGGATAATTGTTTTCACCTTATACAAAATCTTTACATGTGTTTCTATTCCGATTCGAGTTGTGGTTTTGCGTATTTAAATTCTGAATTTTTGTATTTGTGCTTTATCTCGATCATGTGACGTTTGTACGTCTATATCGAGTGATATCGGGTTGTTTTGCGAGATCAAACCATAGGTTCTAACCTATATGCTTTCAAGCGTGTCGTTTTAGTTTTGATTTGGTTTTAACGCGACGCGATACGTTATGATGTGTAGGTACCCCATGAAGACTTCGAGACGACAAGCAAGCGCGTGGCAGTGTCGGCAACGGAAAGCGAAAGCAAGGTGAATAGATTATATCTATGGGGGAAGTCGGGTGGATGGCGTATAGCACCCCCGCAGTCCGATATTTAGTATAGTATATATATACTATTTATGATAGCTTATTATGTGTCGTGGATATAGAGATGAGATTAGGTGTACTATGATTAGATTAGGGTATAGAAGTAAACTAGTATAGTTCCTAGTTGCGAACCCTAGAATAGGTTTACACCCACACGCACATACATGCATTTTTGTTATACATATACCTAGATGACGAGGAGTGTGGATGATATTTGGAGATGAGTTGACGAGATTGGGCATAATGCCGTGAGATCGGCGATATATTGTGATTCGTATTTGGGATACGACATGTGATTTTAGCGGGCCTTTAGACGTGTGTTCCACACACGCATTTATATTTATGTAGACGGTATCGATTTGTACTAGACTTAGATCAGTACCCCAGATCATGAGATATGATGATAAGGATACCAGATAATTGATGAGATGAATGTGATATTGTTCCGTACCCAGCTTTTGGGATGCCGTACGATGATTTACCGTACGAGCTTTATATTGATGATAGATCCGCACTCAAGACTGGAGGATGTCATATGATATTGTATCGTACGCGGTACCATTGAGGCGGGATCACCGACTATTATATATGTACATATGTATCGACTCAGATTTAGGTGGTTTCCATACCCCTTTCCATTAGCTTGTTAGTTAGATTTGTAGTTACCTTGTAGATGTTAGATTAGAAACGAGTCATACCTATTTCAAAACTAACGAATCGGGAGTATTTTAAAGACAGGCAAAGGGATTCTACGGATATTTTCAAAGATGCATCTTTTCTTAAAAACACCGTAGCCCTTATTTTACTAAAAAAACCCGATTCGTCTTATTTCAAAAGGCAAACTGTAGGACATTTTTATATTGATGCAGATACGTCACTGTTGCATTTATTATTCGATTTCCGCATATGCATGCTATTCGCATCGCATTGCTTGTTAAATATATTTAATGTTGTATTAAAACCATGTTGTTAGGACACAAGCACCATTATCGATGATGCATATGTTCCACGTATACCTGCTTGCCGGCTCACATACTCCATCATCGATAATTGCCATGCTACTACACTGTAGTACTGTTGCATTTAGGATATGACCCTTGCATGGCATACTTGTGTACTTACATTTTTGTACATCCGTACTTGTACACATACTCATTTGCACATACATAGATTATTTCTCGCTTGATTTGGAGATTTGGGAACCGCAAGGTACTCTTTAAAACTGATTCATTTTAAAAGAGCGGTTTTCTCTCAATATGTGCATATTAATTACTATTCCATATTGCATAATATACTGATATGCTTACATTTCTTCTACATGTCGCATACATCATGCTTTTGATTATACGTATTGAGATATGTTGTTTCCATGATATTTCTGGATTTGGGAACCGTGGATATTTCAAAAGAGAGTATGTAAATGTTTTAAAAACCCGGTTACCCTTGATATGATATTTCAGTGGGTCCACCATGTGTTTTCTCGATGCTGAGAGCGACATGTGAAACCCGATTCGAGGAGGCGGATGAGGCCGATTGCGGGTACATTGTGGGCTCGGTATGGTACCCCGGGGCGAGAACGGATCGCTGTGTAGTAGAAGGTGAGCCTAGCAGAGGGACTACTACTTACCGGTGATTGTATTTAAGCTCGGCAAATATCCGGAGGATACCGACCGGAGTCATGAGATGGATATGAGGGCCAACCAGGGTGTGCGGCGCCTGAGATATATGAGGATTTACGTGCCGATGATAGGAACGGTTTTCATGATGTTTTCGAGTGTCAATGCTGGACACCCAAGTTCCATGATTTTGATATGTCGCGAGCGACACATGTTGATTTACATCCTCATACTTCCATGCATATGCTTTAAGATGTTTGCATGCATGATGTTTTTTGTCATTGGGTGACACGTGGGCGAGATCCACAAACATACAGACATTGATTACATTTAGCATACCTCATTTTTTATTATATACTGCTACCTGAAGCACTGACACGAGCTTTTGGTACTACACTTATGTATAGATGTTTACCCTAGCCACCTTATCACGCTTCAGACTTATTCATATTGAGTATATATTTGTTTACTGATCGTATTGTCCTAGGATTATGTCATACATGCGATTTTCTGCTCTGTGATGTTTTCTATTCACGAGTTGGCAACTCACCCCCGTTGTGCCACAGTTCTTGCAGGTTTTGCCGTACAGGTTTATTGCGGCTTTTCTGGCACACTGCTTCCTTTCTGGGTGATTGCATTGGTAGGTGGGTTCACTCGCATCGTGACCACCCTTGTATTTATTTTATTCAGTTGTATCTAGAAATTCCATCAACCAAAACTTGTATGTTGTTTCAGACTTAGAAAACCAGTTATGTATTATTTCGACCTTAGATGTCGCGCGTAGTAGTATTATGGTTTTCATGTTGATTTTGAGTTTTTTTTTGAGTTTTGATTCTCGTCCTTCAGCGTTGTATATTATATTGCTTGTGTGGTTGTGACCGTCGATTGACGAAGAGCTAGCTCCCGCTTGGGGATGCCTTTTATCATTGCATATATATTATTCTTGCTGTACCCCGTTCGGGGCCATTATTTACAAAGGAAACTCTGCCGAAATTTTTAGAAAATGATATAGATTTAAAAAATGCATATTCGGCTACTTATTTAAAAACCTTGTTTTTAAAACATGTTTCTTACTTCTTAAAACTATTTTTCCTTCATTTATAATTAAAATGGTTTTAGATTTCTGGGCATTTGGCTTACTTGAATTAGATGGGGTCATATAGGCTTCATATGATTCAAGTGCCAGTCACGGGCTATTTCGGGTCGTGATTGAATGAATTTCTCGTTGTGTGTTTAAGAAAATGTATATAGAAATCACAACCAAAAATATTTTGACCGCAATCAATAACGTTGTCGGATTGTAGATAATTAAAGAGTGCGGATCGTCCACAGGGATTGCGCGATTCGTTCGTATTTTGATTTGTTTGAATCGAAACTTTAATAGAAAGAAAACAAACAATTAATGATTTATAGTTGATGTTCAAGAATTAGAAAATCTAGATCTAATAACAAGAAAACGATAGAATCAAGAATTGAGGGTTAGATGATTTTTCCAACCAAATATCAAGAATCGAAGTGAGGCTCGTAGGAATCGATCGGATCTATAGATGTGATGTAATCTCACGATGACGTATTCTTATCCTTCGATGAATTGATACTAGATTGATGATGACCGACGAGAATTAGGGATTTCTAGTAAAACTTGGGTTTCATCATTTATCCCGTGTTCCTTCGTCGATATCATTCACATTCTAGCCTCTAGTAAATTCAAGAAACGATTGTAGATCCCCAATTTCGAGCGATAACAATCAAGAAAGCATTGCAACAAAACTAGGTCATCGATTCTTGAACTTGCTAGGATTTACAAAACTCGTAAGACTTAAGAATCGTTTTAAGATTTGTTACATCATCATTCTATTGATCGTCCCGACTACTTGACGAGCGGAGTTTTACTCAAACATCAAAACAAGAACTACAATTACAAATTGAGATCGAATCATGATGCAAGAATTCAAAGAAAGCAAAATTAAAGAATTTCACCTTTTATTTATATCAAAAATTTCATTACAATCGCTCAAGAACTACAAGAGGAAGAACTCGATCGTCGATTTGGCTTCGCTCGTCTCCGTGAGTCGCGGATCGGCTTGGATCACATACTCGATTGAAGATCGGCTCCGCTCCTAAAAGGTTGAAGGCTTCTCGCTTGATTTGGTACTCGGGATCTTGAATTTGGATTGGAATTAGGGTTAGGGTTTCGCATAAGTCATGTCACTCAACTTGTGGAAGAAGATGAAGATAGAATGAACAACTAAAGATTGAAGAAGTGATTAGAGATTGAAGAAGAATTTAACCACTAAGGATTCAAGAAGAAAGATTAGGGAAGCAGTTTAACCCTAGGTCTAGGCTTCTATTTATAGACTTCCCAAAACCCTAGATCTAGGATTTGAATTTCCCTCCAAAAGTTAGTTAGAGGGAGCCTTCTAGATGAAGTTAGTTAGGAGGGAGCCTTCTAGAAATAGTTTGTTAGGAGCTTGATTAGCTTAATCAAGATTAGGTTGCTTAATGATCTTTGCTGATCTGGCAGAAGCTTCGAGGTTTTTCTGGAGATTGACATATATTTCTGAGCTGTACGCACTGAGATAGGAATAATGCAGCAAAATTTAATAGATGACGTGGCATAATAGCCGCGGATCCGCGGCGCAAGCAGGCTCCCGCCGCGGATCCGCGGCTCTTTATGAGCCTTAGGGCTTGGGCCCTCTAGGATTTTCTGATGCTGACTTTTGGGCCTTTTTGTGATATGTTGAATTGTATTTTTCCCTTTGGATTGCTACCAGATCTCAAAACTTGGAGTTGGTGTATTTTTTATCAGCTTCTTTTGGCTATGTTCCTGCACAATTTCTCGAGACAAGTGTTGCGTAATATAGGGATGATGCGATGCCATAAAATACATTCAATTTCCCTAGAAATGCCGGTTTTAAAGTCTAAGACATGCAATCCGATATTTTACAGCTGTTTTTCTAATATGTGCAATATGAATACCGAACACTTCTGGATGAGTGCAAAAGATAGGGAAATTGCCGTGTTAAAAATGCAGTATTTTTGACTGATCAAATTCCCCCAAACTTATTTTCGATCGTCTCGAGCGAACTTTTTATTAAAAAGAGAAGGAGAAAATAAAGAAAGAGAAAAACTAACTAGCACACTTTCGTAGGCAACACGATTGCACTGAGCACGTGCAACAAGCCTTTAAACCTCTAGGTGTCCCTATTAGGAGGAGTGTTGTCTCCTGATGGTTTTCAGCGGATTGCACCCATAAAATCCAATAATAAAAGAAAGATCATGAATATTACATTTAAAGAAAAGAATCGTAAAAGAAAGACTTTGAACATTAGGGTTTCAAACTAAGCTAGCTTTTCGGTTGTCATGAGCCCTATCTTAATAGTCATGAAAAGATGTTAGAAATCACGTCCTCCCTCAATAAAACATCGTCTTATTCTTCATTCCTATCTTTCTTCCAAACATCGATCATATAACCCTGCGTGTGTCTAAAGACATTCTTACACCCGGAGAATTCAATTCAAGCTATCATACTCTTGCCCATCAGCCTCAGTAATTTTTAATTAATGAATATTTAGATGAGATTGCTCACACACTTTCATGCGACCGTTAATACTTCTTGAGGTACTAACCGACCGATTACTCCTGTGCTTTCTTACTTGGTGTATTTTTCTCGTCTTGCACCACCTAAGGCTTAGCAGTGACTCCCAGACCAGTTGGCCTTAGGGCACTAGGTGAAGAGGCACCCTCGCTATATTTTTTTGTTGCTGCCTTGGCGATAACAAAACCAGTGTTCATTTTTCTCACCACTTTATATTTTCTTCATTTTTTTATTTCCTTCATACTTTTGGCTTTAAGACGAGCATTTCAAGGTATCCTCTACTATCCCAGGCTTTAAGACGTGTGTAAGTGCGAATAGCAGGGTATCAACGTTCAAAATGTTTGGCTTCCAGAATAGAAACTATTTTTCAGACTTATTTTTATCCTCAGATTAGTGTCTTCCTTCATCTTACTAACCCTTGGGACAACGGCTTATAACTACTTATTACTAGTTCGTATAAGAAAACTTCTAATTTTCTTGGTTTTCTTAAATTTTTCTAATCTCATGGATGTAATTTTTCACTATCTAAACTTTTATTATCTTATTTATGTACAAAAAAATATTTTTATCTTTGAAATTTTTTAAATTTTTATAGGTTTTGAAACATGTTTTGTGCTTATGCAAATGATGCGAAAATAAGCACAAACCTCCCCCAAACTTGTTTTCAACAGTGTCCTCACTGTTGCCATCTGCTAAATCTCGAAAAACCTGTAAGCTTGGGAGGAATTTATTAGTGGGGGCAAAATATTTAAGTGAAGATCCTCCCACAAACTTATTTTTTTTTGCTCAAATTTTTGTAAAAATTTTCTTTTCAAGAGCCAGAAAATATGCCGCCCCAAACTTGAGTTAAAAAATGTTAATCTTTTGAAAATCACATGAGGGGGTCAAAAATCATTGGTCGATGCCAAGCTTTGCAAAGACCGAAGGTTAACACCAACCATTCGAAAATTTTATCAATGCAGTGCTCTGGTTGGTGGAAGAAGAAGTAGGGAAAGGTTAAGTGGTGGAATAGAATGCGTGTGCGTCTCGTTTTGGAGAGACGATGCAGTGTATGTGATGGATTACTCGCATTCTTTTTACAATTCAGAAGAAGGGGTGGAGGTTCAATTTCATTGATTGGGAGATGATTCATCTCAACATCCGTGTCATTCAAAAATGCGAGTTCATCAGCGAAGATTTCCTCAAAAGTTCCATCAATACCCCGATGAATAATGTCATCACAAAGTGCGGGGTGATCTTCAAACTCTAAAAACAGTTCATAATCAGTGTTAGTTGTTGACCCGGACATCTCGGTGGAAGAGTCCGTATGTGTATGATACATAATTGGGTCAAACATTAACGTATGAAAAGAGTCAAGATCGATATCAGGAGGATCATCAAATTCGCTGCTGTCGACATCCATTAAGTCGACAGAACAGATATGAGCAGTAGGTTCGGAGGGTACACATCCCAACTTGTAAATGTTCAGCTCTATTGACCTATTCCCGTAGGATAGGGTTATAGAACCATTACGACAGTTGATAATAGCATTGGAAGTGGCCAAAAAGGGGCGACCTAAAATCACCGGAATTTGATTCCGTGGGTTCGCTACAGGCTGTGTATTGTTAGTTATATGTATGCACTAGAGGCCATTACTGTACATAGGATGTATATTGTAGTGGATGCTGGGACATATATAGGGAGGACTTTCTTGCTCGACATGATAGTATGCTATCTGGTTACTCTTTACCTTAACGTGTATACTGTTTGTCTCTCTGTTACATGTTGGTAAAGCCCTTAGAATGTGTACTTGACTACCTAGACTATGATGCGGATCATACTAGTGGGGACATGGTAGTCTATAAGTACATCCTTCAAGGTCCCTAGTCGTGGGTGTATCGAGACGGGGCATCGATATACCAGAGTAGACTAGCGTATAACTTCTCGACCCATACAGATGGGCGATGGATGATCCCATATCCATTGGTGTTTGACATCGGAGATGATGTACGAGTGCTTAGTAGAGACTGGATACACTGGACGGACTCTCCGAGAACTCCCAGATGGTATTATACCTCACGTCAGATGGCAGTTCTATGGTGACACTGGTACAGGTTAGTCTGTAGACCCGAGATCGTCATAGAGTCTTGTGTGATTCCCACTGTGCTTTGATTTCCACCTTACCACGTCCAAGAGGGCGTGCAAAACGGTGGTTTTTGGGTACAGTCCCGAATCACATGGAGGCAATGAGCGATAGGAGGGGATTCGTCTCTCCCGGTATAGGGAGTTGATGTTGCACTGTGTTCGATTGGCTATAACCGGAAATCCTCGGCCAGGGTTGCTGAGATTTACTGGTAAGTGTTACCAGTAGTTTCTCGAACTGTTATAGACCTCATATCGACACAACTTATCGAGCTATTGGGGTCTGACGTTTAACACCCCTAGGCGAGATATGCGACATATCAGACGACGAGACCGGACTGTACGGTAAGTGTTACTGGTTGGATTCACAGGAGTGTGAGCGGGCTTGCTCGTCGATCTTCTGATCGCTCAATACCCGGGAGGCCGTTACGTTTAGCAGACCGCTTGCGGCTTGTGGGTGTTTGATATGATCATCACCTGCTGCCGGCGTATTGACGAGTCTTTAGAGTCCTACACAGAGGTTTCCTGGCTCAAGCGAAACAAAATAGGAGCGCATATGAGATATGTGCGGGACCGAGAATAATGCGTGTATGTGATACCGTATTCTATTCTCGCGATGAATGTATCGAATGGTTGTATGCGATATAAACTAGTTATCGAATTGAGGATTGATTCGATAAGCCGATACATTGGATATTAGTCGGTTATATGCGATATGACCGGATCGTTAAATCAAGTGTTGATTTAATGATTTAATGTATAATTATATATTTGATATATTACTTTGCATTAACTAGTATTGGTTCACTTTAAATGGATTTTCTCACATGATGTGCACATTGTATATGTGATATATTTTTGTTCACTTGATTGTATCATGTTTGATGATACATGCATGTTTGTGTGTATGTTTAGTTTAAACCTTGGTTAAGTAAATGGCTAGGGTTTTGTTTAATTTATTTATTCATTTATTTATTTATTTCATTTTGGCAAAAAGAGAAATGGTGGCTTGCTTTGTTTTACATTGAAGCTTCATGAAGCTTTGAAAAGTCTACCATTTTTGTTTCATGCCTAACCTAACCATTCACCTAACCTTAGTTGGCTCTCTACACATAACCATGGTTGCAATATGATACTTATCATATTATTTTCTATTTTGAAAATACTCATGAGATTATCATCATCTTCTTCTTCTTCTTCTTTAAGAAGAAAGCTTGCCACCATTAATGGCATCTTGAGAAAAAGAGTGAGAAATCCAATTCTAAAGTGAACCCACTTCCTATTCCTTCATCCTCTACCTCTTGTCAAGTAGTATAGGGTGTTTTCTTCAGAAGTTTCATGACTTGGTGAAGTGGGAGCTTGATCTTGTGTTGCCTCGACGTAGATCATCTTCGGCATCGAAGTCGACGACCTAGCCCGCCCATTTCTCCGATGAAGCCGATGCTAGAGCCCGGGATCCGATGATCGCAGCGAGGAGACTTCATCGCGGAGCTATGGAGGTGGAGAACCGGATCTACAAAGGTTGTATTTTCCTTTAACTCTTAGTTAAGTTGTTAACTAGTTATTGTTTTCGCTTAATCTCTAGTCAACGATCCGTATTAGGGTTTCTCGGCACCTATAAAATTTGAAATTGGTATGGTTGATGACATGTGAGACCTCATTAGTGTTCCTAGGAACCCTACAGTGGTATCAGACCTAGCTAGAGCCTTAGGCGATGCACAGACGGAGTTTGAAGTCCGATCGAACCGAAGCCCTAACTCCAAAATGCTTTCTGGACATTTTTTAAAAACTGGGATTTTTCCATATTAAAAATTATTAAAAAATTCAGCAGGAGATTCTAAGAATTACGGTGCAAAATTGACCAAGAGATTCGATCAAAACGCGGCGGAACCGCGGCATTAGCAAGGCTAATGCGGCGGTTCCGCGGCCACTTAGTGTCTTCAGCCAGTCGATTTTGCACAGTAACTTCTTTCATTCATTGCTGAGTTTTCTGGGAATTTTTTAAAGTTTGCTCATGAGTTGAGTATTTTGGGTTGTATTGGGAGTTCGTACATTCGATCGGATTGTCTAATTTTGTCTATGTGCTTTTCCGGGTAATTTTAGAATATGTTAAAAAATTCGACCGGATATAAATACCCACTTTTTCCCCTGCCGGGAAATTTTCAATTGTTGGATTTTTCCGTAGTTTAACGACGTTCTAAGTAGTGCAAGTAACGCGATGGTCCCTTTAGAAGACAACAAACCTTAACTCGATTATGTGACCGTCTTGAACTGCCCTTTGAACCTTAGGGTTTGGGGCAGTACGGCGTGCCACATGTGGGGCGTTGGCTTGACCCTTCTACGGCTGGACCGTTGGTACTGAAGCATGAAGTGAATGTTTTTAAACTTATTTCATGTGATGAACTGTTTCGGGAAAACTTGGGTGTTTGATTGTTCGATCGGAAAGTTTAACATTTTCTATTTATCCGGAATGTGATACAATAATTGGAATTCACAAGTAGTTATGAGATAACTGAATGAATTTTATAAATCTAGCGGTTTAGTCTCACTTGATTGGTTGCCACGGAATTTTGATGTGATCAAAAGTCCGCCGCAATCACATAGCGTACGCCGATACTCGCCGGGTAAACTTAATAGACAGCCACGCCCCATAGCCCCGACCAAGTGACTGTAAGAGAACCCCGTCACCGAAAGCATCCGTTCGGGTGCTCGCGGCAGCGGTGTTCCACCTTGGTGCACTTCGTCGACGGCGTCGGGGGTGCGGCCGTCTACTAAAGTTTGCGACGAGCATTCGATCAGAGATGTCGGGAATCTTGTTGAATTTCCCGACTTGATATTGAAAAGTGTTTTCGGTATGGAGACTAAAATGCGGGGTTTATAATCGTTAGGCATGCGATGTCTAAGGAATTCATTGGTTTAGGCATGCGATGTCTAAGGAGGTTGCGGATTCCAACTGTTGTAGTTTTACACTTTCTTTTCTGTGACCATAAGTGTAATATGTGATATCGCCGGTTTCGTTGCTATATGTCAACGACAATTGGGATGCGCATATTTACTTACGTTGATGACATGTGATGTTATGTGTTGCTGGATATGTTATATTGGATCGTCGTGTTTTAATAGCCGGGGGTTTTTATGTGAGATGAGTGTTTTTCATTTTCATTCATGTAAAAACTTGTATGTAATATTCTTTTATTGGGGCACTTCCAGGTTACGGAAGATGTCACCGTTTGTATATTATTTACTTTTCACACTAGGATAGACCCAAGGAGGAGGGCACAAGTAACCGAGTTCTGGAGTCCAGTGGGAGACCAACTCGAGGAGCCGAGTCCGGGTCTCCTAACTCTAGAATTGGTAGGGTTGCTTACCGCTCTCGTAGGGGTCTAGGGGTGTGGGTTTGGCTATTCATCACGAACGTGGAATCCGTGTTTTATACTGGCTCGTATTAAAAACACGGACGTCCTAGTATATCCAATATTTCATATGATATCTTCTGCTGCGATATCTGTGATGTGATCATTTGATATGTTCTGTGATAGATACAGTATATAGTATATATGATATATTATATAGACGTTACTTATGTTTTACACCCGCACTAGCCCTGCCCCGCTCTGCCGTTACTTACTTAACCTAACGGTGCACGAGGGGACATCGAGGCGAATGCGGATGGCATAAGTGTACGTCGTATTTATCTGTGATGTTTAGGTAATTAAATGATGGGACTTCATTAATGTGATTAATGGAAGAAAAAGAAACCTAAAGATGTTATGGAATCGAATTTCAAAATTAAAAAGGTAGCTACAGTTTTTGCTTTGCATCGCGGTGTTCCTTGTAGAACATCCTGCACCTTATTCGATAAGGAAAGGACCGAGATCCCTTCACCGGGAGTGACTCCTTTAGCAATAACTGGCAGATGCTACATCTCTCGGTTTGTCTTTTGATTGCTTCTATAGTTTCTGCTTTGCACAGTGATATATATGATATATCCCGCACCTCATTCGACGAGGAAAGGACCGACGATCCCTTCACCGGGAGTGACTCCTTTAGCAAAACTAGAAAAGCCTAAAAAACACTCCATTTCAAAATTCATTCGATCCTACAAAAATATCAAGTTCATTACGCAATAGGTTTTCAGAAAAACCTGTCATAGCCCTCCGTCATTTCAGATAAGTACTAGTTAGTATTCGTGCTGCGGTAGTTTGGCATGCGTCAAGGCGTAGTGTATGGTAGCTAACTAGTGCTTATCTGCTAGCATACGATGCGATTGGATTAGGGTATTCGCACGGCGTTGTTTGGCATGCGTCAAGGGTCGTGTGGGTGGGTTTAATTCAATCAAGAAATGTACGGGTTGAACTTGACTAGCGGACTATGGGTTGTTTGGCATGCGTTAAGGCCATAGCACGCTCGGGGCAAAATATTATCGGGAATTTCAAGTGTTGAAATTTGCAATGAGATTGCATACCTTCTATGAGATAGTTGGATCCCGATACCCGCTGCGAGTAATTGTTACTCCTGGGAGAGTTTTACACATTACAATTAGCCAATCAAGTAGGTGTCTAGAAAGGTGTCAATGGGGTTACGCCTCTGGGAAAACGAGGTTTACATTAATTAGGTCCGTGCGAAAGCGCGGGGCACCTCCCTCAAAGTACCGACACTGGCCTGGCTGAAAGATTGGCGAACTTGTAGCGTGTAATTAATCCCGGCTAATCTTTCCTTTTAGGGTTTGAAGGAAGATTTGATAAAAAGCAGTGGGAGCCATCCTGATTAGATAAAATAATAACCAATCTGATCTTGCAAGAGCATACGCTGAGTGTTTTCTTCTCTCTCTTTCCTGGTAGAGGCCGTGTCACGCCTTAATCAAGATAATAACACGGAAATATTTACCGAACCCGCTTGTTATACTGAGCTGGGGAACATTGGTCCCGCTCCAACTTATAATTGTTATAAGACAGAGCAGGAAATAGGGGAATACCAAGATTCCCATGCTGCCCAAACGAAGAGAGTGCATACTGATGCATCATCTTCAGGTGTGTTCATTATACAGAACTGTTTCTCAATGTCCTTTACGTCCTGGGTATATGATACCGGATCAGGATCCCAGATATGTAATCTGTTACATAGGGCTACAGATAGGTAGAGAACTGAGAACGGGTAATAAGTTTCATGAGGCAGAAAACGGGGCAAGTGTTGCAGCCAAGTCTGTTGGTCACTGTCACCCTGTATTATAAATACATTGATTCTGAACGAATGTTATTAGATACCGAACCTGATATAAAAAATCATATCAGTCTCTTTATTAGTAAAGAAATGATAAAATTTTGTATTGTTGGATAATGTTTTGAACATTTCCTATATCAAAAGTTGATCGCTTCAGGCACGTTATCTAAAAGCATTGATGTTCTAAATTAAACTATAGTTCTAAGTATATAGAACACACACAAGAGGAAGAGTTCAGAAATGAACGGATCCTTCTTGAGGTATTGTAGACTAGGTCATATCAATGCGACCTGACTAGCAAAGTTGCATTTAGATGCATATTTAAATCAGTTTGAATTTACATCTTATGAAACTTGCCAGTCATGTCACAGAGATAAGATGACCATAGCTCCGTTTACTGGAAACAGAGAAAGAGTTAGTGAACTTTTGGGATTGATACATGTTGATGTATGTAGGTCCCCTGTCCACACATGCCAACACCGGTTCTTTATACTTCATTATGTTCTCTGATAATCTCTCAAGATTCCGATATATGTTCCTGTTGAAACACAAGTCCAAACCTTTTGAGATATTCATAGAATATAAGTTAGAAGTAGAGAACCAAAATACGGGTATAAGTATTATGTCCTTTGATGTGATCGAGGAGGAGAATACTTGTGCAAGGAATTCCTGGACTATTCTAATGGAGAATGAGATTCTCTCTCAGCATTACTCCTCCGTATACACCATAGCACGATGGTATATCGGGGCGGAGCAATCACACCCTATGTGATAAGGTGTGCTCTATGATGATTACTACTGAGTTACCTATTTCCTTTTGGGAGTTATGCACTTATGAAGTTGCATAACTATTGAATAGGGTTCAAATCAAATCAGTTGCCTACCACTTCATATGTGATATGGAAAGGGAAGAGCCCATATCTTAAGTTAGTTAAGATTTGGGGTTGTCCAGCCTATGTCTGAAAAGCAAAATCCGGACAAGCTCGAGGCAAGGTCTGTTATGTAGAACTGAAAATGTTCCAGCTATACAAATTGCAGCTGATGATTTGAAAGAACCAAAGGATTCAGTAGATTCCAACGAACCTCAGCCTCTCCGCCGATCTAGTAAGGTTCCTCACCCACCTGAGAGTCACTTCGGTTTCTCTATGACAGAGGGAGCGAGGATTGCATCATGAGATGATGACCTAACTAGTTTCGAGCTGGCCATCAAGAGTAGGGACTCTGTAAGAATGGCTGGATGCTTAGCAATCTGAGATAGAATCCATGTACACCAGCAAAGTATGGACTTTGGCTGCTATATCTGAAGGGTTAAATTCCCATCAGGAGCAAGTATATCTTGAGAAGATTACTTGGTGTAGATGGAAAAGTTGAGACTTTCAAAGCTAGACTTGTTAAAAGTTTGCATCATTGACCAGGCGTGGATTATGATGAAACCTTTTTCGGTGGCTATGCTTAAGTCCATCCAGATCCTACTTGCCACAGCTACATACCATGACTACGATATCTGGCGGTTGGGTGTCATGACTGCTTTTCTAAAATGATGTTTTAGAAGAGAGCGTCTGTAAGTACACAGCCAGAGGGCTTCGTAGGCAGTGGGAGCAGCGGAAACGTGCACAAGATACTTTATAGGATAAAGCAGGCATCGCGGAGTTGGAACATCTGTTTTGATGTGTTAGTCAAAGAGTTTGACATCATCAAAATGGTAGATGAACCTTGTATATACAAAAAGGTAGTAGGGAGTATGGTGGTGATCCTCGTAGAGTACGTGGATGACATACTCTTGATAGGGAAGGAGTTTCCTATGCTACGCTCGGTCAATCTCCGCTTATCACAATGATTCTCCATATAGGATCAAAGTGATACCTACTAAATCCTGGGTTTTGAATCTATGAGATAGATCTAATTGGATATTAGGATACTCACTAGTTGTAGTGAGATGGTATCAATTGGTCCTTGGGAGAATCACTGGAAGGGTTCCAGGGTGATATGGACGACTGAATGTCAGTCACAGGCATTGTCTTTACTCTCAGTAAAGGGACGGTACGTTGGAAGAGTTCCAAGCTAGATACCGTGGCATACTAGACGATAAAGGCTGGATACATCTCTACTCAAGATGCTACCAAAGAGAAAGTCCGGGTGTATATTGTTCATGAGATGAACTTAGTTCCTCCCATTGTGTGACAATAGATTTGTGGCTTATGCCAACGAACGTCCGTCCCATCAGTGATCCAGATATATTCTAAGGCAGAATCACCTGATCATGGAGATGGTTGATCTCAAGGCTGATCAAGGTTAGGAGAGAAGACTCAGAGGACAACATGGCGGATCCACTCACAAAGGCCTTTTCCCAGAGAGAGACTTTTATGGGATGGTTGAGTATGAGATACTGCAACCACTGCTACGGATGGCCCTAATACAAGTGGGAGATTGTTAGTTATATGTATGCCCTAGAGGCCATTACTGTACATAGGATGTATATTGTAGTGGATGCTGGGACATATATAGGAGGACTTTCTTGCTCGACATGATAGTATGCTATCTGGTTACTCTTTACCTTAACGTGTACACTGTTTGTCTCTCTGTTACATGTTGGTAAAGCCCTTAGAATGTGTATTTGACAACCTAGACTATGATGCAGATCATACTAGTGGGGACATGGTAGTCTATAAGTACATCCTTCAAGGTCCCTAGTCGTGGTTGTATCGAGATGGGGCATTGATATACCAGAGTAGACTAGCGTATACCTTCTAGACCTATACAGATGGGCGATGGATGATCCCATATTCATTGGTGTTTGACATCGGAGATGATGTACGGGTGCTCAGTAGAGACTGGGTACACTGGACGGACTCGCCGAGAACTCCCAGATGGTATTATACCTCACGTCAGATGGCAGTTCTATGGTGACACTGGTACAGGTTAGTCTGTAGACCCGAGATCGTCATAGAGTCTTGTGTGATTCCCACTATGCTTTGATTTCCACCTTACCACGTCCAAGAGGGCGTGCAAAACGGTGGTTTTTGGGTACAGTCCCGAATCACATTGAGGCAATGAGCGATAGGAGGGGATTCGTCTCTCCCGGTATAGGGAGTTGATGTTGCAATGTGTTCGATTGGATATAACCGGAAATCCCTGGCCAGGGTTGCTGAGATTTACTGGTAAGTGTTACCAGTAGTTTCTCGAACTGTTATAGACCTCATATCGACACGACATATCGAGCTATTGGGGTCTGAAGTTTACCACCCCTACGCGAGATATGCGACATATCAGACGACGAGACCGGACTGTACGGTAAGTGTTACTGGTTGGATTCACAGGAGTGTGAGCAGGCTTGCTCGTCGATCTTCTGATCGCTCAATACCCGGTTGGCCGTTACGTTTAGCAGACCGCTTGCACCTTGTGGGTGTTTGATATGAACATCACCTGCTGCCGGCGTATTGACGAGTCTTTAGAGTCCTACACAGAGGTTTCCTGGCTCAAGCGAAACAAAATAGGAGTGCATATGAGATATGTGCGGGACCGAGAATAATGCGTTTATGTGATACCGTATTCTATTCTCGTGATGTATGTATCGAATGGTTGTATGAGATATAACCAAGTTATCGAATCGAGGATTGATTCGATAAGCCGATACATTGGATATTAGTCGGTTATATGCGATATGACCGGATCGTTAAATCAAGTGTTGATTTAATGATTTAATGTATAATTATATATTTGATATATTACTTTGCATTAACTAGTATTGGTTCACTTTAAATGGATTTTCTCGCATGATGTGCACATTGTATATGTGATATATTTTTGTGCACTTGATTGTATCATGTTTGATGATACATGCATGTTTGTGTGTATGTTTAGTTTAAACCTTGGTTAAGTAAATGGTTAGGGTTTTGTTTAATTTATTTATTCATTTATTTATTTATTTCATTTTGGCAAAAAGAGAAATGGTGGCTTGCTTTTTTTACATTGAAGCTTCATGAAGCTTTGAAAAGTCTACCATTTTTGTTTCATGCCTAACCTAACCATTCACCTAACCTTAGTTTGCTCTCTACACATAACCATGGTTGCAATATGATACTTATCATATTATTTTCTATTTTGAAAATACTCATGAGATTATCATCATCTTCTTCTTCTTTTTCTTCTTTAAGAAGAAAGCTTGCCACCATTAATGGCATCTTGAGAAAAAGAGTGAGAAATCCAATTCTAAAGTGAACCCACTTCCTATTCCTTCATCCTCTACCTCTTGCCAAGTAGTATAAGGTGTTTTCTTCACAAGTTTCATGACTTGGTGAAGTGGGAGCTTGATCTTGTGTTGCCTCGACGTAGATCATCTTCGGCATCGAAGTCGACGACCTAGACCGCCCATTTCTCCGATGAAGCCGATGCTAGAGCCCGGGATCCGATGATCGCAGCGAGGAGACTTCATCGCGGAGCCATGGAGGTGGAGAACCGGATCTACAAAGGTTGTATTTTCCGTTAACTCTTAGTTAAGTTGTTAACTAGTTATTGTTTTCGCTTAATCTCTAGTCAACGATCCGTATTAGGGTTTCTCGGCACCTATAAAATTTGAAATTGGCATGGTTGATGCCATGTGAGACCTCATTAGTGTGCCTAGGAACCCTACATGTATCAATTACAATAAAGTCCACAGGGAAGATAAATTCCCCGATTTTTATTAACACATCCTCCAGTTCACCCCTAGGTTTGGTGATTGATCGGTCAGCCATCTGGAGAGAGCAATGGGCTGGTTTCAACTCTCCGATCCCTAGTTGCTCATAAACAGAGTATGGAAGCAAGTTAACACTAGCGCCAAGGTCTAGTAGAGCACGGTTGATGTGTTTTTCCCCAATAGAAATGGAAATAGTAGGACAACCAGGGTCCTTACGTTTCCTCGGTACTTGTTGGGAGAAAGCTGTGTCTACTGTCTTTGCCATGAATATCTTCTTGGGCACTTGTGTCTTCCTCTTCCTAGTGCACAAGTTCTTAAGAGTTTTCGCATAGGACGGAACTTGTTGGATGGAATCTAGGAGAGGGATGTTGATGTTAACTTGCTTAAACATGTCCATAATCTTCTCCATATGTGGACTCGATGTGTTAGCCCTTAACCGATTAGGATAAGGTGCTTTAGCAATAAGCGCTGGGTCCATCATAGGAGAAGGAAGTGTGTGTCGACCCGATCCCAAAATAGAAGTGGGGATCGTCGGTGGAAGTGGGGATCGTCGGTGGTAGACTAGAAGAGATGGGCTGAGGTGGCGGGCCTTGTGGGAAACGAAGAATAGGCCTGTAAGAAGGTGGTGGGGTAGAAGAACTGGGTTCAGAATTAGAAGTAGAAGTGGAAGTAAAGGTATCAGCTGGGGTGTTATTGATTGATTTTTCTGTATCATCGAACTCTTCCCCAACATGATTGTCAAGCACTATTCCAGATCTCAACGTGATTGCACTCACATGATGTGAATAGCCAGGATTGGGTAAGGGTTGAGCGGGAAGTTTCCCTTTCTCTCTTGCACTCATTTCGGCTTTTAATCGTGCAATTTCTTCTTCCATCGATTTAATACTCTCGCTTTGGGACGCAGAGTTTTTCTCAATTTTATCGACAAAAGACTTCATTTCAGCCGAAACTTGCATGATATTTGTTAAGAACAAATTCATGTATTGTGCAAATGAAGAGGATTCATCAGTCCCGGTCAACTGTAAAGGACTAGACAGTGCAGGTGTGTTGACCGGATTTTGAAAGTTATGTGTTTGGAAGGGGTGCTGACTCAATTGAAGTGGTGGGTGCTGTTGTGGTGGAGGGGCCCCTTGGAAATTGTTTTGGGTTGGAACCGTGTTTTGAGATTGGAATTGGTTCTAAGCAAAATTTGGGTGATTCCTCCATCCCATATTATATGTGGAAGAAAATGGATCGTTTCTAGGTCTTTGAAATGCGGCATTGGTATGCTCGTGACCTTGAAACAGAGAATTTCGTGGACATTCTTCCGTCAAATGAGAAGGATCAGAACAGCATCCACATACAGTTTTGGAGAGTGATATTTGACTTAGGGCGGCTAAAAATTTGTTTTCCATAGTCTCAAGTTTCTTTTTCATAGCTGAAATGTCAGCTCTAACTCTTATGGAAATATTATTGCCATCCCTAGACGATCGACTCACACCCTCCCACTGTAAAGATTTTTCAGCGAAATCTTCTTGAAAATTCCAAGCTTCCCCATCATCCTTGGTCATAAAGGTACCTTGACACATGTTTTCAAGGTTCTGTTTAGTGTTTGGGTTAATGCCCTCATAAATGATTCGACAAAGATCCCATCTCGGGATGCCGTGATGAGGACATTGAACCAATAGATCCTTGAAACGTTCAAAGCATTTAGAGAATGGTTCAGTAGGGAGCTGGGTAAATTGATTCAATTCGCTACGGATTCGAGCTGTCTTTTGCATTGGATAAAATTTCTTAAGGAATGCCATGACAAATTCTTCCTAATTCGTAATAGAGTGTGCGGTAGTGTTATATAGCCACTTCTCGGCTATATTGCACAAAGTAAATGGAAGAAGTCGTAGACGCATAGCATCCACTGAAAGTTGTGACGTACCCATCATTGCGCATACATTTTCAAATTTGGTGATAAATGCATATGCGTCTTCAGACTCGAGACCGTGAAATTTTGGTAGAAGGTTGATGTATTGGGGTTTTATTTGAAAATTTTCCCCGTTGGCTGGTGGAATGGAAAGACAGGTGGAAAGGGGACATCGTGTTGGATAGCACCTCTCTTGGAGAGAGATGCGAGGTGGATTCTGCGCACCAACGGACGGCGGCAGATTAGTGGAAAAGAAGTTCGATGGAGACGGATCCATCGATGTGGGTGTGGTGGTGGGTAAAAGAAAGGGTAATATAGAAATACCGACTTTTGGGTCGATAAGAGGAAACGCGGACTTAACGGGCACTAGAATCCCATGTCCAGCCTATCTTGCACTAAAAAGGGTTAGTACAAGTGGCAACATGAATTTATAATTAGGGGAGATGATATGAATGAATGCGGTGTTTGTTTTGAAAAGTGGACGGATTTTTGAAAATATGATGCAAATCACAAAATGCAACAAGCAAAACCCTAGAATCTAGTGGTCACCTAGGTCAAACTCTAGACCGCTCCTAACTGCCAAAAGACAAGTCGCAGGATCAATCCTCCACTGCCTCTTTGTCTCTCCTGTGGCCAGGTAAGTGCCAGGTAAGTGGGAGGTTCTCCACTATGTAAGTAGTGGGCCTAATTAAGTAACCACTAGCCTTCGACACACTTGCCTTAGACACCACAAAAGAAACACGGATAAGCAATGAATTACCCACGGCCTTCTCTTGTCCTAAGTGAGCGCGACGGTCCTTAGAGTCATCTCTAGATATTTTTTAGTTAATTAGGGTAAATGCAGATGCAAATTTTTACGATTTTGGGGGCTTAGGAAGGGTAATGAACTCCCCACCTAATCTGGATTTGGTCTTTGCCCTTTAATGTCCGTATTAATTATGCAAACAACCACAAGATCAAAACAAGCACAATTTAATTTTGGCTTTTTGCGCGGCGCTGCAATTTATTTGCAAAGAAACCTGCAGCAAATTGTTATTTGGAGCAGATGAGGAAGAATATAAGAAAGTTAGAAACTCACAGAGGAATTTTGGTGCAGTGAAGGGCTAGATCCGCCGCGGAATCGCGGTGTAAGAGGGGTATATGCCGCGGAATCGCCGTGGAAGGAAGGGATCATAGCTCCAAAATTTTCCAGCAAGCTTCTGTTCACTTTTCCTGCTCTTTGGAAATTTCAGAAAAAAATTTCTCCAGCTCCGAAAATTCCAGATTTCCTCGCAATCAAATCACAACAACACGTATTAGTGTTTGCGCAAGTTTCGATCTAAAAATAGAGACGGAATAAACTTTTCAACTCAAATTTCAAAATAGAACGAATTAGCGCGGATCCCCGGCAACGGCGCCATTTGATTGAAACGAATTTCTCGTTGTGTGTTTAAGAAAATGTATATAGAAATCACAACCAAAAATATTTTGACCGCAATCAATAACGGTGTCGGATTGTAGATCATTAGAGAGTGCGGATCGTCCACAGCGATTGCGCGATTCGTTCGTATTTTGATTTGTTTGAATCGAAACTTTAATAGAAAGAAAACAAACAATTCATGATTTATAGTTGAAGTTCAAGAATTAGAAAATCTAGATCTAATAACAAGAAAACGATAGAATCAAGAATTGAGAGTTTGATGATTTTTCCAACCAAATATCAAGAATCGAAGTGAGGCTCGTAGGAATCGATCGGATCTATAGATGTGATGTAATCTCACGATGACGTATTCTTATCCTTCGATGAATTGATACTAGATCGATGATGATCAACGAGAATTAGGGATTTCTAGTGAAACTAGGGTTTCATCATTTATCCCTTGTTCCTTCGTCGATATCATTCACATTCTAGCCTCTAGTAAATTCAAGAAACGATTGTAGATCTCCAATTTCGAGCGATAGCAATCAAGAAAACATTGCAACGAAACTAGGTCATCAATTCTTGAACTTGCTAGGGTTTACAAAACTCGTAGGACTTAAGAATCATTTTAAGATTTGTTACATCATCATTCGATTGATCGTCCCGACTCCTTGACGAGCTGAGTTTTACTCAAACATCACAACAAGAACTACAATTACAAATTGAGATCGAATCATGATGCAAGAATTCAAAGAAAGCAAGATTAAAGAATTTCACCTTTTATTTATATCAACAATTTCATTACAATCGCTCAAGAACTACAAGAGGAAGAACTCGATCGTCGATTTGGCTTCGCTCGTCTCCGTGAGTCGCTGATCGGCTTGGATCACTTGCTCGATTGAAGATCGGCTCCGCTCCTAAAAGGTTAAAGGCTTCTCGCTTGATTTGGTACTCGGGATCTTGAATTTGGATTGGAATTAGGGTTAGGGTTTCGCACAAGTCGTGTCACTCAACTTATGGAAGAAGATGAAGAGAGAATGAACAACTAAAGATTGAAGAAGTGATTAGAGATTGAAGAAGAATTTAACCACTATGGATTCAAGAAGAAAGATTAGGGAAGCAGTTTAACCCTAGGTCTAGGCTTCTATTTATAGACTTCCCAAAACCCTAGATCTAGGATTTGAATTTTGAATTTCCCTCTAAAAGTTAGTTAGAGGAAGCCTTCTAGATGAAGTTAGTTAGGAGGGAGCTTCTAGAAATAGTTTGTTAGGAGCTTGATTAGCTTAATCAAGATTAGGTTGCTTAATGATCTTTGCTGATCTGGCAGAAGCTTCGAGGTTTTTCTGGAGATTGACATATATTTCTGAGCTGTAGGCACTGAGATAGGAATAATGCAGCAAAATTTAGCAGATGACGTGGCATAATAGCCGCGGATCCGCGGCGCAAGCAGGCTCCCACCGTAGATCCGCGGCTCTTTGTGGGCCTTAGGGCTTGGGCCCTCTAGGATTTTCTGATGCTGACTTTTGGGCCTTTTTGTGATATGTTGAATTGTATTTTTCCCGTTGGATTGCTACCAGATCTCAAAACTTGGAGTTGGTGTATTTTTTATCAGCTTCTTTTGGCTTTGTTCCTGCACAATTTCTCGAGACAAGTATTGCGCAATATAGGGATGATGCGATGCCATAAAATACAGTCAATTTTCCTAGAAATGCAGGTTTTAAAGTCTAACACATGCAATCCGATATTTTACAGCTATTTTGCTAATATGTACAATATGAATACCGAACACTTCTGGATGAGTGCAAAAGATAGGGAAATTGCCGTGGTAAAAATGCAGTATTTTCGACTGATCAAGTCGTGACAAGAGACTTCTATGGGATGGTTGAGTATGTGATACTACAACCACTGCTATATTGTTAGGTATTGGATACTACAACAGATGGACATAGTGCAAGTGGGAGATTGTTAGTTATATGTATGCCCTAAAGTCCATTACTGTATATTGTAGTGGATGCTTGGACATATATAGGGAGGACTTTCTTGCTCGACATGATAGTATGCTATCTGGTTGCACTTTATCTTAACATGTACACTTATTGTCACTCTATTACATGTTGATAAAGCCCTTAGGATGAGTACTTGACTACCAGGATTATGATGCAGATCATACTAGTGGGGAAAGGGTAGTCGGTAAGTACATCCTTCAAATGTTCTTAGTCGTGGGAGTATTGAGACAGGGCATCGATACTCCAGAGTAGACTAGAGTATACGCTTCTCGGCCTATATGATGGGCGAAGGATGATCCTATATCCATTGGTGTTTGACATCAGAGATGGTATATGGGTGCTCAGTGGAGACTGGGTACACTGTACGGACTCGCCGAGAACTCTTAGGTGGTATTATACCTATCGTCGGATCGCAGTTCTCTGGTGACACTGGTACAGGTTAGTCTGTGGACCCGAGATCGTCATAGAGACTTGTGTGATTCCTACTGTGCTTTGATTTCCACCATACCACGATCAAGAGATCGTGCAAAAAGGTGGTTTTTGGGTACATTCCCGAATCACATGGAGGCAATGAGCGATAGGAGGGGTTTCGTCTCTCTCGTTATTAGGAGTTGATGTTGCGCTATGCTCGATTGGCTATAACAGGAAATCCCTGGCCAGGGTTGCTGAGATTTACTGGTAAGTGTTATCAGTAGTTTCTCGAACCGTTATGGACCTTGCATCGGCATGATTTATCAGGCTATTGGGGTCTGACGTTATACCACCCCCAGGCTGTGATATGCGACATATCAGACGAAGAGACCGGACTGTACGGTAGTGTTACTGATTGGATTCGCAGGAGTACGAGCAGGCTTGCTTGATGATCTTCTGATCGCTCAATACCCGGGTGGCCGTTACGTTTAGCAGACCGCTTGCGGCTTGTGGGTGTTTGATATGATCATCACCCACTGCCAGCGTATTGACGAATCTTTAGAGTCCTACACAGAAGTTTCCTGGTTCATGCGAAACGGAGTAGGAGCACATATGTGATATGTGCGGGACCGAGATTAATGCGAGTATGTGATACCGCATTCTATTCTCGCGACTTGTGACATTGGTCGGGTATATGTGATATATCCAGATTATCGGATCAAGTGTTGATTCGATATGTTGTTGCATTTGATATTAGTCGGTTATATGTAATATAGCCTGATTATTAAATCAAGAGTTGATTTAATAATTTAATGTATAATTATATATTTGATATATTACATTACATTAACTTATATTAGACGTTTAAGTATTACTTTTTCTCACTTGATGATACATTAATATATATGTGATATATGTTAATTGTATTATTTTCTTTTTGTTCACAAAATATATATGTGATATATATTGTTGTGTCATGCTAGGTTATACTTGCAACATGTATGTATGAGATTTATACCAAGCTAAGGTTTATGTTTGGGTTTTATTTATCATTAAGTAATTCAATAAAGATTAGGAATGAGCCATGGTTGAAGCTTGGAGAAACTTGTAGAAAACATTGACCAAGTCCACTCTTTTGTCATTGCTTAAGATATTTCTTAACCCAACCCTTAACTCATAGTTATGGTTTATTCTCTACATGAGTTAGGCATGACACTAACTCACCCATGGTTGCAATTCTAACCTCACTCTCTCATTCATTTTTCTTCATCACTTCTTCTTCCTCAAGAGAAAAAGCTTGCTGGCTTTTTCTAAGTGATGATTTATTGTGAGAAAAATAAAACTAAAGTGAGCCCACTTCCTACTGCATCATCCTCTACTACTTGCCTTTTAGTTCAGGGTGTTTGCTTCACTAATCTCACCATTAGTGAAGAGATAGCAAGAGCTAGTGTCTATTCGAAGTAGATCAGCTTTGGCCTCGAAGACTTCGATGCAAGCCTGTTCCATACATCTTGTGGAGCCTCTCTAGAGTCCGGGAGTTCGTGATCGCAGCGAAGGGACTACTATACGGAGCTATTGAAGTGAAGGACCGGTCTACAAAGGTTGTATTCCTTCTTCTCTTTAGTTTGTAAAGTGTTTACAATCTAGAAAACCCTAAGTCTCTAGTTCGATCCTCGTTCGGGTTCTTTAGCTCTCTAGATATTTTGAAATGGCATGTTCGATGCCCTAGTAAACACCGTGAGGGTGCTAAGGAACCCATCAGCTACAACCTTTGTAGACCGTGTTCTTCACTTCACAAGCTCCGTGTAGTAGTCTCTATGACTCCACTAGGCTCCACTTGGAGAATGAACAAGCTTTCTTCGATGACCTTCGTGCCGAAGATGATCCATCCGAAGCTCCACTAATCTAAGATAGCTCTTCACTAAACTCCTTTAGTGAAGGAAACACACTACACCTAAGTACTAAACAAGTGTAGGATGGTGAAGTGGGGGTTTTGTTTTCCCACTAGAGTTCTCACAAGCTCAAGGTTTCACAACACATGTGAGGGATTAAGCTTGGAGAAGGTGAGGAGGAAGATGAAGAGAGTTAGAGAGCAAAAATGAGCTCAACAAAAATGGCTAAGGAAATTGAGCTTGTAAGTATCAAGTGAAGAAAAAATGGCTCACCCCTTGTATTTACTTATTGAAGCATACAATTTATTCCGATAATAAATTGCACCTATAGTTCAATAGTGAATACAAATGAATAAGATAATAGAATATATCATTCCTTGCCATGCCACAAATATCTCCTCAACTTTCCACCTCATTTTCTATTTTCACAAAATAGAAAACGAACCATGCTTCATATATATATATATATATATATATATATAAGAAAACAAAATAATTAGTGAGCTAATAATATTAGTTAATATATAATTATATCAAATATAATATATATCAAATTATTAAATCAACACTTGATTTAATAATCCGGTTATATCACATATAACCGGCTAATATCATTTATCTGTATATCACATTATCAAATCAACACTTGATTCAATAATCCGGTTATATCACATATAACCTAACCGATAACAAATAACCGCCAGATTAAAATACTCGTATTTAATCTGGCCTCCGCACATATCATCATATGTGTCCTACTTCGTTTCGCTTGAACTATGAAAGTTCTGTGTGGGACTCTAAAGACTCGTCAATACGCCAGCAGTAGGTGATGATCACATCAGTCACCCACAAGCCGTCAACGGTACTAGCTGGACATAACGGCTATCCAAGTATTGAGCGACTAGAAGATCAACAAGTAAGCTTGTCCAAAATCTCACGAAGCCCATAGGTAACACTTACCGTACAGTCGGCCGGTCTCTTCGTCTGATATGTCGCATATCGAGTTTGGGGGTGGAATCATCAGACCCCATTAACTTGATAAGTCATGCCGATGTGTGGCCTATAACGGTATGAGAAACTACTGATAAATCTTACTAGTAAATCTCATCAACATCCCTGGCCAGGGACTTCCTGTTATAGACAATCGAGCATAGCGCAACATCAACTCCCAATACCGGGAGAGACGAAACCCTTCCTATCGCTCACTGCTTCCATGTGACTCGGGACTGTACCCAAAATCCATCTGTTTGCACGACTCCTTTGAGCCATGGTAGGGAGGAAATCAAAGCACGGTGGGAGCCACATGAGACTCTATGACGATCTCGGGTCCATAGACTAACCTGTACTACTGTCACCAGAGAAATGCAATCTGACGATAGGTATAGTGCCATCTAGGAGTTCTCGGCGAGTCCTGTTCGGTTTACCCATTCTCTAATGAGCACCTTTGTACAATCTTTGATGTCAAACACCAATGGATTTGGGATCATCCATCGCCCCCTACAGGGTCAAGAAACATACCCAGTAGTCTACTTTGGAATATCGATGCCCTGTCTTGATATTCCATCTACTAGGAACAATTGAAGGATGTGCTTGTGGACTACCCAGGTCCCGGTAGTATGATCTGTATCATAGTCCTGGTAGTCAAGCCAACATCCTAAGGGTTTTATCAACATGTATCAGAGAGACAATATAATAATACAAGTATACATGTTAAGATAAAAAGCAACCAGATAGTATACTATCATGTCGAGCAAGAAATTCCTCCATACATATGTCCAAGCATCCACTATAATATACTTCAATGTACAATAATGGCCTCTAGGGTATACATATCTCTCTAACACTAGGAACATTTAAGGATATGCATATAGACTATCCAGGTCCCACTAGTACGATCTCTATCATAATCCTGGGAGTCAAACAAAGATCCTACAGGCTTAATCAACATCTATAAGCGATAGTAATTACAAGTAGAAACTATACACATGAATAATAAAGGCAAACTAAATAGCATACTATCATATCGAGAAAGACTGTCATGTACATATGTGTGTGCGTGTGTCTCCAACAATTACAATAATTGCCTCTAGGGCATACATATCTAACAATTTGAAATATCATAGTTTTTTGTAGGTTATGAGAGAAGTTTGAGTTTTCAAAAAAAAGAAAAGGATAAAAAAAAAAATGATTGCAATATTCGGGGTTTGATCCCTCAACCTATAGATTAGGACTCCTATACTAAAACTGACTCAGCATACAACGCTTCATGAATGAAAATGCTAAAAGAAAAAATATGTAAGAGTTTATGCTGAAAACTTTTATTGGTTATCAGTTAATTATCCACAAGCATAAAAGTAGCGGTCGTTACAGTACTTGAGAAATGTGGGACATTATTTACTACTGCTAATCCATTTAAAGATGTTGCAGTTTGATACTCAATGGTATTGGATTCAATTACTGTCTCATCTACGGCCTTAAAGATGCTGCTAATATTTCACAATCGAATATTATAAGATTGCATGATCACGGCTATGATAAATGCTAGCAACATGACACCTACATCATTGCAACTCTTGCGTCACTACAATACATTTCAGGTCAACTACCACCAGAACGTTCGCACTTGTAGGCTTGTGCATGCCCACCAAAAGCTATTTAGATTTAAGAAAAACTCTGGGGTGTCTACCAGAATCGGATCCATGTACATCTATTTACAATGACCTTTAAAGAACCTATACTATCCCAACCGACTATATCTTCTTCTAGTTGATGTATCAACGATAATAATTTAATTGAACATGCTAAAACATCACCAAACAAAAAGTCAATTTTCATATAAATCCATTCTCCATCTATTATATGTTTAATAACGATAGGAAACTCTTCAAGGATATCAGAGGAGATGAATGCCGGCCTATTTCCTACTGACATTGAACTAATCTAAGGATCCTCAATGGTGAAATGGTTCTGCTATTACCAATCGCATGGTTTATAACCGTTGCAAATTCATTGATCAGAGCGGCAAATTTCATGTCAAGTAGCTATATAACCTCATAGAATTGCTGAGTTAAGTCTGCACCTCTTAATACAATATTTTTATCAAACAAAATCATTCGATAAGCTATCCGCAATAAAAAATTTCTTTCGTATTTTGTTAGAAGTTTCATTTTCCATGATAACAATTTATGAACTCCTAATTAAGAATCATTGATGTTAAATATAGTATAGGATCGCTTTATTTATTAGGTTATATTTTATTAAATTTGATTGTATATTTTCTGCTTTTCTTTCTTAGGACTTCCCTATTTGGGTGTCTCCCAACTTGTATAAATAATACATGTATACACTCATTTAATCATCAAGGAAAATCTTTCTTTTCCACCAATTCCTTATTCTAACAAGGTATCAGAGTGGAAATAATATTTTCTTTACTCTCAAAACAAAAAAAAAACCTCTTCTCCCTACAGTCGGCACCTCCTGAAGCCAACCTCTGCTTCCCCGTCCACCCCCTTTCGCCAGCGACCCCTCACACTCCCTCACCGAAAATCCCCCTCCTACTCTCCTTCGGCCTTCCTCCCCTCTGATACTCCCTCCCCCTCTCTCTCCCTGGGCTGTGACCCCCCTCGTCTTCCCATGCTCACCATCACCAACCCCTGGTCCCTTACGGCTCCCGTGCTCCCCTCGGCCTCCCATGCCTACCGTCGCCGACCCCTGAGGCTCCCGTGACCTGATCCCCTGCTTCCCTCGGCCGCAACCCCTCTTCCCTGATAAACTCCCTCGGCTTTTGTGCCCGATTCCTCGGTTGTTCCGCTTAGCCCCGATCAACTCCTTCTCCGACCAACACTTCTCTCAACTCGCAGCCACCTGCAGTTGTCAGTGCACCGATCACACCTTTTGAAATCGATACAATTCTCACATCATGGATAATCAAGGGTTATACACTTTTCCCTCGCTCGATGTCGAACTCACCGGTCCAACCAATTATACTGCATGGGCTCTCACCTTGCAGTATAATCTCTGGGCTTTTACACTTTGGGTATATATTGATGGCTCCACAAAGTGCCTCGCTACCACGGTTCAGACTCCTGGATCCTCCATGTCCTCCCTTTCCGATGGTGAGTCTCCTCTAACAAGTACTTAATGGATTCATACTAATCAACAAATTATGGCATATATCTTGCGTTTGGTTGCGATTCCCATTCGTCTTTCTATTGGACATTTGACTGCCTCTCGTGATCAGTGGCTTGTGCTCAGTCGCATGTATGTTCAAACTAGAGCTGCCCATGAATACCAGCTGCATCAGGCGCTTCAGGATGCTCATCAAGAAGATCGTTCCATTCAGGACTTTCACACCCACCTATCAGGGTATTGGGAAGAATTGCAAACCATGGAGGAAGTCATCCCTGTTGACCAAGTTGATCTTACACTTAGGCTTCAGAAGCAACATGATAGGAAACACCTCTATCACTTTGTCATGCGCCTTCATCCTGAGTTCAAAGGGCTGCGTGGTCGCATCCTCCATCGCAATCCTCTTCCCACTCTTAATGATGTTATCGCCGAATTCATGGCTGAAGAGACGTGCTTCCATATGCTTAAATCCTCACAGGTCGTGCATTCACCCACAACATTCTCCACCACTGCTCTAGTTATGCATCATCGCCTTCAGGTATCCCGAGGCCCTCCTAATACCACCTCAGAGCAATCCCTCTTCTGTCACTATTGCAACAAGAAAGGTCACTTAATTCATGAATATCCGATCCGACCACCAAAGCCTTCGCCCTACAATCGTCATGTACCTTCAGTTGTTGCTACTTCCAGTTCAACAGCTGCCACTACACCACTACCCCAGCACAGATTTCAACACAGTCTCCTCTGCCTTATGTAACTCCGCCACAAGGTTCCCTCAATTCGGCTCAGCTTGCAAAGTGTCACGACCCGAAATGGCACGTGACTGGCACTTGAATCATATGAAGTCTATCGGATCCCATCTAATTAAAGTAAGCCAAAAACCCAGAAATCTAAACCATTTTTAAAGAAAGTGTTTTGTTAAAATAAGCCGAATATGCGTTTTTAAAACATCAAGTCTTTGCTGAAAATTTCGGCAGAGTTTCCTTTGTAAATACTGGCCCCCAAAGGGGTACAACATGAATAGTATATGAAATGATAAAAGGAATCCCCAACCGGAAGCTAGCTCTTCGTCAATCGACGGTCACAACCATGCAAGAAATATAATATACAACGCCGAAGGGCGAGAATCAAAACTCAAAAGGAAACTCAAAACACCCAAAAAAACCCATAAAAATACAAAGCGCGACTCTAAGGTCGAAATAAAATACAACTGGTCTCTAAGTCAGAAATAAATAATACAAGTCTGGTTGATAGAGTTTACTAGATACAACTAAAATATAAATAAAGGTACAATGGTGGTCATGATGCGAGTGAACCCACCTAACAAAGCAATCACCCGGAAAGAAGTAATGTGCCTGCAAAGCCCCCAAGTAAAACCTGTACGGCAAAACCTGCAAGAAACTATGGCACAACGGGGGTGAGTTGCCAACTTGTGAGTAGAAAACATCACAGAGCAGAAATCGTATGTATGACTCAATCCTGGGTCAAAACGATCAGTAAAATATATATTCTCAATATGATAAGGTCTGAAGTATGAAAAGGTGGTAAGGGTAAACATCTATACATAAGTATAATACCAAGTGCTCGTGTCAGTGTCTCAGGTAACAACATATCATAAATATGAGGTATGAATGCATGAAAACAGAATACATGTAAATAAGAAAACTGTTTTCATATGTCAGTGAGATTTATGTATATAAAATCGAGATATCATAAATGAAATCAACATAAAACAGTGTCTAGCATCGACACAAAAATATATATCTCGCTGTCTCAATATCTAGGGCTCCGGCTATCCAGACCGGCCCTTGGGCTCCGGCTATCCGGACTGGCCCAAACTCAGATCGGTATCCTCCGGATATCTAATGAGTCACAATGAACTCACCGGTCGGTAGTGTTCCCCTGCCAGGATCAACGCCATCATCTGCGACCTTCTCGTCCCGGGGTACCGCACCGGGTCCACCATGCACCCATAAACGGTTCCTCCACCTCCTCGAATTAGGTGTATCATATCGCTCAAGAGCCGAGAAAACTCATGGTGGACTCCTCTCAAATCATATCATGAGAAAACCGCAACTTTCATTTAAAAATGATAATAAGTTTATAAAATCCTTGCGGTTTCTCCAAATCCATAAATCTAATGGAAGTCCGAAATCTCAATAACTCAAAGTAAATAAACAATGAATTATAAAATATTGGGCTCCGGCAATCCGGACTGGCCCTAATAATAATGCATGAAAATGAACGTATAAATATGTTAGTTATATGTATGCCCTAGAGGCCATTACTATACATAGGATGTATATTGTAGTGGATGCTTGGACATATATAGGGATGACTTTCTTGCTCGATATGATAGTATGCTATCTGGTTACTCTTTACCTTAACGTGTACACTGATAGTCTCTCTGTTACATGTTGGTAAAGCACTTAGGATGTGTACTTGACTACCTGGACTATGATGCAGATCATACTAGTGGGGACATGGTAGTCCATAAGTACATCCTTCAAAGTCTCTAGTCGTGGGTGTATCGAGACGGGGAATCGATATGCCAGAGTAGACTAGCGTGTAGCTTCTCGACCCATACAGATGGGCGATGGATGATCCCATATCCATTGGTGTTTGACATCAGAGATGATATACGGGTACTCAATAGAGACTGGGTACGCTGGACGGACTCGCCGAGAACTCCTAGATGGTATTATACCTTACGTCAGATGGCAGTTCTCTGGTGACACTGGTACAGGTTAGTCTGTAGACCCGAGATCGTCATAGAGTCTTGTGTGATTCCCACTGTGCTTTGATTTCCATCATACCATGTCCAAGAGGGCGTGCAAAAAGATGGCTTTTGGGTACAGTCCCGAATCACATGGAGTCAATGAGCGATAGGAGGGGTTTCGTCTCTCCCGGTATAGGGAGTTGATGTTGCGAAGTTTTCGATTGGGTATAACAGGAAGTCCTTGGCCAAGGCTGTTTTAGGGATTTACTGGTAAGTGTTACCAGTAGTTTCTCAACCCGTTATGAGCCTCATATCGACACGACTTATCGAGTTATTGGGGTCTAACGTTTACCACCCCTAGACGAGATATGCGACATATCAGACGAACAGACCGGACTATACGGTAGTGTTACTCGTTGGATTCACTGGAGTGTGAGCAGGCTTGCTCGTTGATCTTCTGATCTCTCAATACCCGGGTGGCCATTACGTTTAGCAGACCACTTGCGGCTTGTGGGTGTTTGATATGATCATCACCTGCTGCCGGCGTATTGACGAGTTTTTAGAGTCCTACACAAGGGTCTCCTGGCTCAAGCGAAACGAAATAGGAGCGCATATGAGATATGTGCGGGACCGAGGATAATATCAGTATGTTATACTGTATTCTATTCTCGTGATTTGTATCATCGGTCGGTTATATGTGATATAGCCGGGTTACCGAATCAAGTGTTGATTCGATACATTGATACACTTGATATTAGTCGGTTATATGCGATATGACCGGATCATTAAATCAAGTGTTGATTTAATGATTTAATGTATAATTATATATTTGATATATTACTTTACATTAACTAGTATTCGTTCATTTAAGATTGATTTTCTCACTTGAATGTGTACATTGTTTATATGTTATATATGCAAGTGTACATGTTTGTATCATGCTTGATGATACAAACAAGTTGTGTGTATGAGATTCATACCAAGATTAGGGTAAAGATTAGGGTTATTGTTTCATCTTAAGATTTAACAAAAGGGATTAACTTAGTCAAAGTTATCAAGCTTGAAGAAGCTTGGAGAAGCTTTGATAAAGTCCACTCTTTTGTCATTTCTTTTGATATTCTTTAACCTAACCTTTAACCTAATGGTTTGGTAAAATCTCTACATGAGTTAAGTATAAGGGCTTAACTCAACCATGGTGCCATCATTCATTTGGATAAGTTTTCATAATTCATATGATATTCTTTCTTCTTCTTCATCTTTATCAAGCTTGAAAAAGCTTGCTAGCTCCAATGGCATCATGAGAAAAAGAGTGAGAAATCCAATTCTAAAGTGAACCCACTTCCTATTTCTTCATCCTCTACCACTTGCCATGTAGTATAGGGTGTTCTCTTCACAAAGTTTTCGACCGAGTGAAGGAATAGCTTGAGTTTGAGTCTCCCCGACGTAGATCATCTTCGGCCTCAAAGTCAATGACCTAGCCTGATCATTTCTCCGACGAAACCATTTCTAGAGTCCGGGATCCGATGATCGCAGCGGAGGGATGTCAATACGGAGCTAAAGAAGTGGTGGACCGGATCTACAAAGGTTGTAATCCCTTTCACTTAGTAGCAAAGTCGTTTGCTTGCTTGCTTTTCGCCTATCCTTCTAGTTAACGATCTAGTTTAGGGTTTCTCGGCACCGGAAAATTTTTGTTTAGCATGGTTGATGCCTTGTGGAACCTCCTTAGTGTGCCTAGTAACCCTACAGTGGTATCAGAGCCTAGCTAGAGTTTTAGGCGATGTGTTAACGAAGTTAAAACTCCGAACGAACCCGATACGTCCAAGTTTACCCCCTCTCTGTACATTTTTTCAAAACTGTGTATTTTCCGAATTAAAAATACGTGAAAAATCAAGCAGGGAAATATAAGAATTTTGGTGAAATTCGACTTCCTAATCCTTCCAAACCGCCGCGGAACCGCGGCCTTACAATGCTTGGGCCGCGGATCCGCGGCCGTACGGAGGGATTGAATCTTTTTCTTGGCACAGTAATTCTTACATTCTGTAGTGCTATTTTATGGGTATTTTTAAACTGACTCAAGTGTTGAGTTTTCTGGGGGTTTATTTTGTAATCTTCGATTCGATCGGAGAATTTAATTTTGTTATGATTTCCGGATACTTTTAGAATATGTTAAAAAGTTCGACCGGATAAAAATACCCAATTTTTCCCCTGCCGGGAAATTTCCAAGTGTTGGATTTTTCCGTAGTTTGAAAACGTTCTAAGTAGTGCAAGTAACGCGATGGACCCTCTAGAAGACAACAAACCTTAACTCGATTATGTGACCGTCTTGAACTGCCCTTTGAACCTTAGGGTTTGGGGCAGTACGGCGTGCCACATGTGAGGCGTTGGCTTGACCCTTCTACGGCTGGACCGTTGGTACTGTGGCATCAAATGGATGTTTTTGAACTTATTTCAAGAGTTGAGTTGTTTCGGGAAAACTTGGGTGTTTGATTGTTCGAGCGGAAAGTTTAACATTTTCTATTTATCTGAAATGTGATACAATATTTGGAATTCACAAGTAGTTATGAGATAACTAATATGAATGTTATAAACATTGCAATTTAGTCTCTATTGATCGGTTGCCGCGGAATTTTGATGTGATCAAAAGTCCATTGCAATCACGTAGCGTACGCGGATACTCGCCGGGTAAACTTAATAGACAGCCATACCCCATAGCCCCGACCAAGTGACTGTAGGAGAACCCCGTCGCCGAAAGCATCCGTTCGGGTGCTCGCGGTAGCGGTGTTCCGCCTTGGTGCACTTCGTCGACGGTATCGGGGGTGCGGCCGCCTACTAAAGTTTGCGACGAGCATTCGATCAGTTTATCGGGAATCTTGTTGAATTGCCCGACTAGATATTGAAAAGTGTTTTCGATATAGAGACTAAAATGCGGGGTTTATAATTTTTAGGCATGTGATGTCTAAGAAATTCATTTGATTAGGCATGCGATGTCTAAAGAGTTTGCAGATTTCAACTGTTGTAGTTTTACTCATTCTTTTCTGCGACCGTAAGTGTAATATGTGATATCGCCGGTTTCGTTGCTATATGTCAACGACAATTGGGATGCGCATATTTACTTACGTTGATGACATGTGATGTTATGTGTTGCTGGATATGTTATATTGGATCGTCGCGTTTTGAATAGCCGGGGGTTTTATGTGAGATGAGAGTTTTTATTTTCATTCATGTAAAATTTATTGTATGTAATATTCTTTTATTGGGGCACTTCCAGGTAGCGAAAGATGTCACCCATTGTATATTATTTACTTTTCCGCACTAGGATAGACCCAAGGAGGAGGGCACAAGTAACCGGGTCCTGGAGTCCAGTGGGAGACCAACTCGAGGAGTCGAGTCCGGGTCTCCTAACTCTAGAGTTGGTAGGGTTGCTTGCCGCTTTCGTAGGGGTCTAGGGATGTGGGTTTGGCTATTCATCGCGACCGTGGAATCCGTGTTTTATACTGGCTCATATTAAAAACACGGACGACCTAGTATATCCAATATTTCATATGTTTCTTCTGCTGCGATATCTGTGATGTGATCAACTGATGTTCTGTGATAAATACTGTATATAGTATATATGATATATTATATAAACGTTACTTATGTTTTACACCCGCGCTAGCCCTACCCCGCTCTGCCGTTAGTTACCTAACCTAACGGTGCACGAGGGGACATCGAGGCGAATGCGGATGGCATAAGTGTACGTCGTATTTATCTGTGATGTTTAGGTAACTTAAATGATGGGACTTCATTAATATGATTAATGAAAGAAAAAGAAACCTAAAGATGTTGTGGAATCGAATTTTCAAAAACAGGTAGCTACAGTTCTTGCTTTGCATCGCGGTGTTCCTTGTAGAGCATCCTGCACCTTATTCTATTAGGAAAGGACCGAGATCCCTTCACCGGGAGTGACTCCTTTAGCAATAACTGGCAGATGCTACAACCCTCGGTTTGTCTTTTGATTGCTTCTATAGTTTTTGCTTAGCACAAAGATTTATATGATATATCCTGCACCTCATTCGACGAGGAAAGGGCCGACGATCCCTTCACCGGGAGTGACCCCTTTAGCAAAACTAGAAAAGTATCAAAAACACTCCATTTTTAAATCATTTGATTCTACAACGATATCAAGTTCATTACGCAGTAGGTTTTCAGAAAAACCTGTCGTAGCCCTCCGTCATTTTAGGAAGTAGAGTACTTAGTATTCGTGCTACGTTTGTCGACCATAGCCGAGGCGTAGTGTACGGTAGCTAAGTGATGTCTTCCTACACCGCATATGATGCGATTAGTTAGGACAGTCATGTGGCTTTGTTGACCTTAACCAAGGGTCATGTGGGTGGGTCTAATTAATCATGAAATGATGGGTAGAACTTGACTAGTGCTTATGATTTGTTGACCTTAGCCAAGGTCATAGGTGCTAGGGGCAAAATATTATCGGGAATTTCAAGTGTTGGAATTTGCAGTGAGATTGCATACCTTCTATGAGATAGTTGGATCCCGATATCCACTGCGAGTAATTGTTACTCCTGGGAGAGTTTTACACATTACAATTAGCCGATCAAGTAGGTGTCTAAAAAGGTGTCAACGGGGTTACGCCTCTGGGAAAACGAGGTTTACATTAATTAGGTTCGTACGAAAGCACGAGGGACCTCCCTCAAAGTACCGACACTGGCCTGGCTGAAAGATTGGCGAACTTGTAGCGTGTAATTAATCCCGGCTAGTCTTTCCTTTTAGGGTTTGAAGGAAGATTTGATAAAAACAGTGGGAGCCATCCTGAATAGCCTGCCTCGACTACTCTGGGGAACAACCTGAAACACCTGTGGCACAACGGGGGTGAGTTGCCAACTCGTGAATAGTAGATAACATATGCAGGTAATCGCAGGAATGTACGTACAGCATGAATCTAAGGTATGCGATTACAGTAATAACATGTCTTGCAAATGCTGAATAATGGAAACTACACTAGCAGGTACAATCAATATGTGAAGCAATAATAACATGACAATAGTGTGCAATAACTATGCAATAGGGATATGAGAATGCAAATATGCAGCTATCATGAAGGGTACACTAACAGGTACTCCTAATACATGGAACAGTGCATAAGTGAAAAGGTATGAGGTATGGAGTGAAATATGTCATCCACGGAATCCTGTCATCGTGGTAGGATCACAATCCATCAAGACACTCAAATCCCAATTCCTCAAGATACATCGTTACCAAAGATGCTACCAAAGAGGAAGTCTGGGTGTATATTAGTTCATGAGATGAACTTCGTTCCTACCATTGTGTGACAATGAAGTTGTGGCTTATGCCAAGGAACGTCCATCCCATCAGTGATCCAGACATATTCTTAGGCAGTATCACCTGATCGTGGAGATGGTTGATCTCCAGGGGATCGAGATTAGGAGAGTAGACTCAGAAGACAACTCGGCGGATCCACTCACGAAAGGCCTTTTCCCAGAGAGAGACTTTTATGGGATGGTTGAGTATGAGATACTACAACCACTGCTATCAGATGGCCCTAGTGCAAGTGGGAGATTGTTAGTTATATGTATGCCCTAGAGGCCATTACTATATATAGGATGTATATTGTAGTGGATGCTTGGACATATATAGGGATGACTTTCTTGCTCGATATGATAGTATGCTATCTGGTTACTCTTTACCTTAACGTGTACATTGATTGTCTCTCTGTTACATGTTGGTAAAGCCCTTAGGATGTGTACTTGACTACCTGGACTATGATGCAGATCATACTAGTGGGGACATGGTAGTCCATAAGTACATCCTTCAAAGTCCCTAGTCGTGGGTGTATCGAGACGGGGCATCGATATGCCAGAGTAGACTAGCGTGTAGCTTCTCGACCCATACAGATGGGCGATGGATGATCCCATATCCATTGGTGTTTGACATCAGAGATGATATACGGGTGCTCAGTAGAGACTGGGTACTCTGGACAGACTCGCCGAGAACTCCCAGATGGTATTATACCTTACGTCAGATGGCAGTTCTCTGGTGACACTGGTACAGGTTAGTCTGTAGACCCGAGATCGTCATAGAGTCTTGTGTGATTCCCACTGTGCTTTGATTTCCATCATACCACGTCCAAGAGGGCGTGCAAAAAGGTGGCTTTTGGATACAGTCCCGAATCACATGGAGTCAATGAGCGATAGGAGGGGTTTCGTCTTTCCCGGTATAGGGAGTTGATGTTGCGAAGTGTTCGATTGGCTATAACAGGAATTCCTTGGCCAAGGCTGTTTTAGGGATTTACTGGTAAGTGTTACCAGTAGTTTCTCGACCCGTTATGAGCCTCATATCAACACGACTTATTGAGTTATTGGGGTCTGACGTTTACCACCCCTAGACGAGATATGCGACATATCAGACGAACAAACCGGACTATACGGTAGTGTTACTCGTTGGATTCACTAGAGTGTGAGCGGACTTGCTCGTTGATCTTCTGATCGCTCAATACCCGAGTGGCCGTTACGTTTAGCAGACCACTTGCGGCTTGTGGGTGTTTGATACGATCATCACCTGCTGCCGGCGTATTGACGAGTCTTTAGAGTCCTACACAGGGGTTTCCAGGCTCAAGCGAAACGAAATAAAAGCGCATATGAGATATGTACGGGACCGAGGATAATACCAGTATCTGATACTGTATTCTATTCTCGCGATTTGTATCATCGGTCGGTTATATGTGATATAGCTGGGTTACCGAATCAAGTATTGATTCGATACATTGATACACTTGATATTAGTTGGTTATATGCGATATGACCGGATCATTAAATCAAGTGTTGATTTAATGATTTAATGTATAATTATATATTTGATATATTAATTTACATTAACTAGTATTGGTTCATTTAAGATTGATTTTCTCACTTGAATGTGTACATTGTTTATATGTGATATATGCAAGTGTACATGTTTGTATCATGCTTGATGATACAAACAAGTTGTGTGTATGAGAATCATACCAAGATTAGGGTAAAGATTAGGGTTATTGTTTAATCTTAAGATTTAACAAAAGGGATTAACTTAGTCAAAGTTATCAAGCTTAAAGAAGCTTTGACAAAGTCCACTCTTTTGTCATTTCTTTTGATATTCTTTAACCTAACCTTTAACCTAATGGTTTGGTAAAATCTCTACATGAGTTAAGCATGAGGGCTTAACTCAACCATGGTGCCATCATTCATTTGGATAAGTTTTCATAATTCATATGATATTCTTTCTTCTTCTTCATCTTCATCAAGCTTGAAAAAGCTTGCTAGCTCCAATGGCATCATGAGAAAAAGAGCGAGAAATCCAATTCTAAAGTGAACCCACTTCCTATTTCTTCATTCTCTACCACTTGCCATGTAGTATAGGGTGTTCTTTTCACAAAGTTTTCGACCGAGTGAAGGAATAGCTTGAGTTTGAGTCTCCCTGACGTAGATCATCTTCGGCCTCGAAGTCAATGACCTAGCCCGATCATTTCTCCGACGAAACCATTTCTAGAGTCCGGGATCCGATGATCGCAGCGGAGGGACGTCAACACGGAGCTAAAGAAATGGTGGACCGGATCTACAAAGGTTGTAATCCCTTTCACTTAGTAGCAAAGTCGTTTGCTTGCTTGCTTTTCGCCTATCCTTCTAGTTAACGATCTAGTTTAGGGTTCCTTGTGGAACCTCCTTAGTGTGCCTAGTGACCCTACAAAATATGCATGACAATCACAGTAATAAATGCAATGTCTAAGCTATCACAATAATAATACATCGGAATTATCAGCTAACAAGCGATATCAATGAATTAATATTCTCTACAGTGTATGTGGCATGGCAATTTCCGATGATGGTGTGAGTGAGCCGGCAAGCAGGTGTACGTGGAACATACGCATCATCGGTAATGGTGCTGGTGTCCTGACCGCATGATTTCAATAATGGCATATGAAAACACAATATAAGCATGCAATGCAATGCGAACAGCAAGAATATGCGGGAGTTGAATAATAAATGCAACAATAATGAAATAAACATTTATATAATTGGGTCATACAGTTTGCCATTTGGAATAACATAAATCGTGGTGTTTAGAAAATAGGACTACGGTGTTTTTAAGAAAAAGTACGTCCTTTGAAATATCCGTAGAATCCCTTGGCCTGTCTTTAAAATATTCACGATTCGTTAGTTTTGAAATATGTATGACCCGGGTCTAATCTAACATCTATAAGTAAATTACAGGTCTAAACTAACAGACTGTAACGTTTTAGAAATCGTTATGTGAATGTTTCCGTTTTTGGTTAAATTTGTCGGTATTTTCTGTTTTATACCGACTGTGATCAAACTACCATATAGACTTGCCAGCACCTAGTTTAGCTAAAATAAATCTAGTGCGCAAACTTTGGGGTTATATGGGACGTTTTGGTCCAATTTGAAATTTTCCCAATTTTAATATTATTTTATTACGGTATTCACATCTTGGGAAATTTTCTCTTAAGCCTTCTTTTCAAAAGTTAAGATTGAGTTAATAAAACCTTCACATAGCATCTAGATCCTTTTGTTAACTTTTGATTTTAATTTTAAAAGAAATGAAAAGAAATAGAGAAGAGGTGCATGCATGTGTGCAAGTGTGTGTGTGAATGCTTTAATGAGCATTTATCACAAGAAGTTGCTAGGTAATTCCTCACTAAACCCTCACCCTCTCCACCTTGGCCGAGCCTTCCCTCTCTCTTCTGCCCTTAGCCATTTCTCTCTCTATTTGCATCAATTCAAAGCTCAAAATTCTCCAAAATCCCAAATCTTATCACAAAGCTCACATCTTTACTTGGTTGTGCCTCTTGGAGCTAGGAAAGCTTGGTTCTTGTGTTCTTGAGGATAGGTAATGATCCCTATCTGTTCTTTAAGTGTTTTTAGTGTAGCTTAGCTAATTAGATTCTGTATAGAGTGTTTAAAGTTAGTATGTGTATGTTATATCGTATTTTAGTGTCGTTTTGCGATATCTGTGACCAGCTGTGATCCCGAGAAAATACTAGAAAACCAAAAAATATAGTTATGATGTACCTGTGACCATAGGACCTCACCTGGAGCACGAGACCCATCCCACCGGCCGGGGCCGACGACATCTTTGACGAATTCCGGCGAGATCGGCTAGGGTTTGGAGTTGGGGTTTGGGTTTTTCTGGGTAGGTGTCTGCAGTGGTTTTGGTATATTTGGTCTTGTTTGTTTGTTTCGTTTTCACTGTATGCAAAATATGGGATCGCTTAGGTACGTTATAGTGTTTCGTGTTCGCGCGATACGTTATCCGACACGGATCGTGCACTTTGTGTGGTTCTGCTCTTAAGTTGTTTTCGTCGTGTCACTACGCACGTTAGCCACAATACGAACACTTGAAAGTATGTTTTGTGTTGTTGCGTCGGTCTAATATAGTGTGTACGTGTTTTAGGGTTATTATTAATATATATTTGCGTTATTTTTTTAATGTTGCAAGTTCGCAGGCGGGGACTACGGACACTGCTGCAAAGGGAAAACAGGTGGTTGGCTACACTTAGCTAGGAGTATTGGTGAGTAGATTAACATCTACAGGGGAATCGCCCGCATAGCATTATGCGTCTGGGCTAGATATATTAACTTTGTCGCATATTCTATGTCATGTTTAGAATTGCGCATTCACCATACTGCTTAGTTATTGTTGTAGTTGGACTAGTATCCTTAGGACACTACACATATTATTGACGATTTATGTTGCACGAGCACTGATTGTATGCCACACACACCGTCAATAATTGCCATGTCACGCACAACCCACATATAGAAATGATATTGTCTGGTTAGGGACATTGTTACATTGATTCATATTTCTTATCGCATATAACATATAGCATACCTGTATACCTACATGCTTACACCTATGCTTGACATGCTAGTTACCTGTTTACCTATAGGGTATCGTACCATTAGCGATAGGTACATACACACCTAAGGACATAGCTACAGGTGTACTTTGCATTTCATACTTTACTTATAACTGGTGGGTATATCACATCATTACAAATAGGTAGATACCTATATTTTCTGCTATACCTTCATGTGTTCACATATATCTGGTTATAGCTACGTATTTACCCTTATTGATGTATTATTAAGAATTGGAGATATTAGGAACCGCATGATATTTATATTAACTGGTTGAAGTTAATTAGCGGCATTTCCTTTATACGCTTACAATACAGTTTTATGTTGCGTATACTTTATTCATGGATTTCTCATTGAGATATGGATTTTTCATGATGTTTTCTGGATTTGGGAACCGTGGGAGTTCATGAAATTATGCATTATTTGAAAAACCCGATTTCCCTTGATATGATATTTCAGCAGCCACCATGAGATTTATCGGTTTGGATATATATATACCCCACGCGAGGAAAGGAGGGGTCCGTGTGCGGGTACATGGTGGGGCCCGGAGGTACCCCGGGGCAAGAATGAGGTCGTGGTGCTAGACGATGAGCTAGTGGGGGAACCATACCATCCGGTGACATTACCAATGACTCAGCGGTTATCATGGGGATACTGACGGGAGTCATATACGTATTGATACGTCGAGAGGCGAGGGTCGGAACTAGGCACTCGTGCTTTCGGGATAGCGTATGATACGTACCGATCGGGGTGCCAGTCATGGAGACAACACCTGATAGATCAGCATTTCTGTGTCGATGCTTGATACATTGGTTTCATTATATTCTTTTTACTCCTTTGTATATATAACAGGGGATTGAGCCGATGTTATATATGCCCTTACACCAATATTAGTGGAATGGGACGCTAATATATATGTATTGACATTAAATTATATACATCATCATATTTATTCATGCAAATATACCTAGAATGTAAAGGGCCCATTGACATTGGATTTAGGACATTTGAGAATTCACTTGATGTTGTACATTCGAGATATGTGAGATATACTTGATATTGTACATACGGGATATGTGAGATCTACTTGATGTTGTACAATCGAGATATGTGAGATATACTTGTTATTGTACATACTAGATATGTGAGATCTACTGAATTGTGTATATTCAGGATTTGTGAGACTTATATGATATGAGAGCCAATTTGGGGGCTGATTTGAGGAATTGGGATTTGGATTGTCTTGATAGATTTGATCCTACCACGATGTCCAGATTCCGTAGAAATGACATGTTTTATTCCATACTCTACATTTACTGTTTATGCACTGCTTCATGCATTAGTATGCCTGTTAGAGTACCTTCCATGACTATTGCATTTGCATACCTTTATTCATATCATTTCTTCATGTACTTGTAGTACCTGATAGAGTACCTTACATGACTGTTACCTTCATATCGTCATATTATTTCTTCATGTATTAATTGTACCTGCTAGTGTACCTTTCATGATTATTGCATTACATATGACTATTCTTTGATATTAAATGCTTATGTTAGATTCGCGTTGTACGTACATACTCGCGATTACCTGCATATGTTATTTACTATTCACGAGTTGGCAACTCACCCCCGTTGTGCCACAATGTTTGCAGGTGTTCCTCAGGATAGTCAGAGGCAAGGCTATTTTCATCCATTGTATCATCTTTTGGCTACGGATACCACTTCGCCTGTCAGTGTGCAGTTTTGCCCAGGTGGGTTTTATGGTTATCCGATGTTGTATTGTATTTTCATTGTATACATGTACTCTCCATCTACCAGTATTATGTATGACTTAGTGACTTGGTGTGAGAACGATATTGTATATTATTCTGTGTTTTTGAGGTTTTTATGTAGTTTTATATATATCGTCTCTTTCTTCGCTACGGCGTCGTATATCTGTTATGGTGATTGTTTTTCCGCCGTTGGGCGTGGATTTTGCTCCCGTTTGGGATGCTTTACATTATATTTATGTTGTACCCATTTAGGGGGATTGTTTTACAAAGGAGGTGCTGCCAAAATTTTAAGGAATAAAAGTGAGACTTTAAAGAATTTGGGTTGTGATTTCAAAGGTTTTGAAAATACTATTATCACTTTCTTATTTCCTTGATTGTTTAGATTTCTGGGTTTTGGCTTTCTTTTACTGTGTTACGCCTGGAGACGTTGCGTAGTATTAGGGCCGTCACGTGCCAATTTCGGGTCGTGACACAGACTAAATGAAAAGAGTAAGGAAAACCACCTAAGTCTGAGTCGATATATATATATATATATATATATATATATATATATATAGTATCACATACAATATAATACATCATATGACATCCTTGAGTCAAGAGTGCGGATCTATCATCAACAAATAGCTCGTACGGTTAATCCGTCGAACGGCATCCCAAATCTGGGTATGGGTTAATATCACATTTATCTCATTAATCAACTGGTATCCTTATCATCACATATCGTGAACTGGGAGTACTGATCTAAGTCTAGTATATACTGATACCATCTATATATATGTATGCGTGTGTATGAAAACACCACGCCTAAAGACCCGCTAATAACATCATGTCGTATCTTATAATACAAACCAATTACATCACCGACCTCCTAGCATCAAGCTCAAACTCAACGACTTATCTCCAAGTACCATGTACTTATCTCCAAGTACCATTTACTCCCCCGGATATCCGCCGAGCTCAAATACAATCACCGGTAGGTACTCGCCCGCCTCCAGGCTCAATCGGCATAACCCATCGATCATCTCGCCGAAGGGAACCATACCGGGCCCACCACGAACCCGCAAACGGTACATCACCTCCTCGAATCGGGTTTCAAGCACACGTCTCAGCACCGAGAAAACGCGTAGTGGACGCACCAAATATCATATCACGAGGTACCGGGTTTTTCATAAAGAGCATCTTTTATTAAATAATCCCACGGTCCTCAAAACCAGAAATCACATGAAAATCCACATCGAGAAGTAAATCCAATGCAACGTGCTATAAAATCAATCCATGATGTATGCGACAAGTAAAGAGAGGTAATCATATCGGAAATCATGTAACATGGAATATCTTGCAGTCCTCGATCTCAATCAAGTATGAATCATCTATGTTTATGTACAGGTACATGTGTACAATATGCCAAGCAGTAATCATATCATGAATGCAACAGTACTACAGTGTAGTGGCATGGCAATTATCGATGATGAAGTGTGTGAGCCGGCAAATAGTGTACGTGAAACATACGCATCATCGATAATGGTGCTGGTGTCCTAACAGCATGATAATAGCATAATAATGAACATATGCCAGCAATGCGAATAGCAGGAAAATGCAGATATCTAGTAGTCAACATCATAGTGAAGTATCTATTATGCAACTACATCTAAGTAACAGGTCAATCAGGAGGGGTAGGTGTGGAAACCACCTAAAACTGAGTCAATGTATATATATATGTATATAGTCGGTGATCTCGCCTCAATGTCATATCATAAGATATTCTCGAGTTATGAGTGCGGATCTATCATCAATATTGGCTCGTACGGTAAATCATCGTACGGCATCCCCAATAGCTGGGTAGGGGTCAACATCTCACTGTCTCATCACATAACAGATATCACCATCATCAGATCATATAGTCTGGGGTACTACTCTATGTCTAGTACAAAACGGTAACATCAGTAAGTATGCATGCGGGGGTAAACACATATCCCAAGCCCGCGAGAATCACAAGTCATATCCCACATATGAATCGTATCAAATCACCGATCCCAGGGCACCGATCCCAGGGCACCAAGCCCACATCATCGACTCATCTCCAAAGTCATCACATATCATCAATCACAGTGCAAGTACAAGTGATAAGCAAGGGTGTGTGTATAGGTGAAATTCTATCCTAGGGTTCGCGACTATGACTACACTAGTCACTACAACCCTACACAATCCACAATACACCTATATCACAATAACTACAAAGTAATCTATCTACGGACTGCGGGGGTGCTATACGCCATCCACCCGACTTCCCCCTGTAGATATAATCTACTCACCTTGCATCATCATTTACGGACGTCACCACGTATGCTTGTCGTCCCGAAGTCTTCATGGGTACCTACACATCAAAATATCCCATATGCGCATTAAAACCAAATCTAATCTAAAACGGCGCATAAAATCCAAAACTATACGATAAGGGGCCTATAGGTGAAAACCTATGGCACGCCTTCCAAACCATCAATAACTCCTCTATATCGTCGTATAAACGACAAATAGTCGAGGCAAAACACATCCCACCATTTCAGAATCAAAAATACGGAATACGGAAACACGAATCCAAAATAGCAACTTAGGATATATGTCCCAGATTTTACCCTAGAGAGAATCTGTCAAAACTAGAAGTACCCAGGGCCAAGAATTGAGGAAATGGGGGCATGCACGAAAAACGAGGAATTTCCTCACTGGTCTGGCCGCAATTTGCGGCCAGAATGGAGGTTTTGGCGGCCTGAAGGTGGAGTGGGGAGCTCGGGTTTTGGGTGTTGCCTCTATGTTGCCTGCACATCTCAATTTCCACTCAATATTATTTTAGGGTTCTCGGGGTGTTAGCAGATTCCAATAACAGTGGCAGATTCCAGGTTTTTCCCCCGATATAGTTTTCTAAAATCCGCATTATGGGTTTAAACTTCAGGTTAGGGTCTCAATTCATACACTAGGGTGTTGGTGTATCCTCAATTGAACTCAATTTCACAATACAACCCAAGTTCCTCTCAAACCCTAACTAGGTTTTCATCAAATCCATAATATCACACAATATCGATTAAATCTTAACATGGGTTTATAGGAAAGGCTATAATTAAGCAAATGGTTCAGAAATTACCTTCATTAGCAACTCAAGAAAATTCTTGAGTTGCCCTCTAGTGGCCAAATCCATGCTTCTTTAGCTCCATGTGTAGATCTAGGGATTTTGCACAATTTTAATGAAAGGAGTTTGGGGTTTTGGGGTTGATTTTGAGATGAAAAAAGGAGTTGAAGAGGGGGAGAAAGGGGCTAGGCAGCAGCAGCAACTATGGGAGAGAGGGGAAGAAATGAGAGTGAAGGAATGATGGAAGCATGGTGCAAAAAGGTAGGGTTGACCTTGTCCCTCTCTCTCTCATCATTACCTACTCTTTCCTTTTCTTTTTCTCTTTTCTTTTAATCCCTAAACCTTCTCACAAGAATAGTGATCCCAAATGAAAAACCATGGCAAGAAAAGTGTACAAGTGTAGAAAATGTGATATGTGCAAGTTTTGCACAAAATTGCCAAAAAAAAAACCCGATTAGCGATTTTAATCGCGATTAGCACTAAATTAGTGTCAAACTAATCACAAAAACATAAAAATGTCATAATTCACTAACTTATCCTATTTTAGAATTTTCCATAATTTTTCATAATTTTTCTAACATTTTTCCTATTTATTTGCATTTAATTATTAAAATAATCAATAAAATAATATTAAATTATAAAAATTCCCAAAATTAATATTTTATATTTTTGAAAATGTTACAATCTACCCCCCTTAAAGAAATTCGGTCCCCAAATTTAAATTTAAACCCCCAAATACAAAAACATCTCAGTAATAAACCAAAGTCGTCGGGGCTCCGAAATCATCAACACATAGAACGTCACAGCGCAATGCATGCGCAAGGGTACTGAGCAGATAACTCGAAAACAAAACTCCGTCAAGCATCCCGCAATCATCGGAGTCAATATAAAAACACAATGTCAAATCCAATACAAAACCGATATGATATGGATCGGAACTACACATGTAGACATCCAATCTAAACATAACACCATCTTGTGTGTCTGGTGCGCACTGAAATCAAAAATCCATATATGTGCTAAACAGGTGCACAAAACAACATCTAGGTGCAACGGGTGTGCACGAAGCATCTGTCATGGGCAACGTATGTGCCTGACAGCAAAATAAATCAGGTACATGTGACATGCACGAAGAATCCCGATTTAGCTCATCTGGCGTGCACCAAAATCGTATCTAAAAACATGCGCCCAACATGCGCGAAAATCCAAACCGGTGCATCCATCGTGCACGAATGAAAATCTAGGCCCTGCGCACTCAACATGCACGGAATCACGAAATCCAATAGCAAACACCGAACAGGCTAAAGCATATCACCAGCACGGAGTGCAAAAATCCACCATCAAAATCCGGGTCAAAATCAACGATATAATGCGGCTCAAACCAAAATCAGGTGTACCGCAAAGGAGAATCTCACAACCGTGTGCATCAGCGTGCACGAATCAAAGCATATCACTAAAATGCATAAAAACTCTGCGCAAACATATAAATATCCAGTGGGTGCATGAAACCAATATCATGAAACTCAGTCACCAAAACTAAATCATGCAAACAGAACGCCCAAAATACCGAAATCCAAAATGACGGATACGTGATAATCAAATCACAAAATCAGAAATCATAAATACCGTCTTCGGTAGTTCCTCCTTCAAAGTCGAGAAGGAGTCAGTGCAATCCACTGCTAGCAGCACAGGATATCTACCTGCCTCTTGCTCACGGTCTGGCGTCTTCTGACTCTCTGGGTCCTTATCTTCTCTGCGGATTACCAATCTCACAGTCAATCGGCTCATCGGCCCTGTCAGGTGTGCTAACGGGGACGATTCCGTTCTGGCACTTCTCTGGTCACCTCCCGGTCAAACCTCACGACCACTCGTAAGGCAGAAAATCACTGACGTCGGCCTCTGGCTCTCTGAAAGCACGTCTCACATCTGATCCTGGGTGCAAACATCGTTGCAGCAATGTCCTGGAAGGAATCCTGCTCAAGGTCTCTTCCGATTATGCCTATGCCGAACCAAATGGAGGCTGGCTCTCCTGCACAACCTCTTCTCGCTCAAAAGACACCTGTGTCCTCAGCACAATATTCCCTCAGAAACTGGTCGCATCCCAACGTCTCTGTAAGCATATCAGGTCTCTAGTCTCGACGGAAAGCAATGACAGCTCGTCAGTGTCTCACACGAACCTCTTGTTCCAACTGTCTCTATCGTTGCCCACTATGACGTCACGCCAAGCTACTATGCACTGCACTGTCCTCGGCCACGGCCAATCTGAAGTCTCTCACACGGACTCGAAATCGCGTACTCTGTAGCTTCATCATTCTGTAGCAGATGTCGGGACGAACTGGTCCTTGGGAACACGTCCCAACCATCGGAGGAATACTCATCACTCGTCCGTCCTTGATCAATTCGCAACGCCTCTGGATAAGTTCCTTTATCCGACTTGGTCAACTACTTCGTTGACAAAGCCGAACTCTGGCCTGCTGGGTGTGCGCAAAACGACTACTCCTGGTTCAGGTCTTCTCGTATCGTACTCCAGAAAAGTCCTGTCGAGGTTCCTTTCTCAAATCTCATTCCTGCCGAAATGCCCGGAAGTCGTCATCCAATGCTGAAGCTAAAGCTCATTCCGGAACGGCTGCATACTTATCGCGCTTCTTTCTGGAAGATATATCCATATACCACACCTCGGATGCATAACACATCTCTAATGTCAGCGGAGTGGGACGTCATCTCGTCAAAATCTCGTACGAACTCTTTTCTTCATTCTGCTCAAATGTCGACTGATTCGGACTCGTCTCATCGTGGCTACACGAACTGCGCTCCGACGGCTATGCTCGCATCTGGAGTCTCCCAAGCAGTGTCCCATCACGATATCCGAAAGATGTCGAACCATCCGATCGACTCGTCAGATCCTCATAATCCCCCAAGAGCTCACATCTCGGGTACAGTTTAATAGTATCGAGTACATGCCACAGCGTCGGTGGTCCAGCCGTAGAAGGGCAAACCCAAGCCTCACTAATGGCGCCGCGGAACCGCCGTAAACCCTAAGGTTCAAAGGCTGTCACACGGTCATTAAGTCGAGTTAGGGTTTCATTCTTCTAGAGGGTCCATAGAATCACCTGCATGTCTTTCCGTATACTTTAAACTTGGAAAATAGGCTCCTGGCATTCGATCGTCTCTATCGACTCTCAACGAACCTGCGTGAAGTCGTCTCTAGCTGGAATCAATCTACCTGATGACCTCGCATCGGGGTAAGCGAACTCACCACACGTCCTAGTCATCCATCCTCGGTGACTAGCAACTCGCTATCATCTCTCTAAGAACATGCTCATGCCGCAGTAGCTCCAATCATCTGGGCGATATCTCATCATTTGCAGCAACAACTGGCTCATACGCCTGTACGCCGAACAACGCCTCAATCCTCCAGGAAAGGCAATACATAAGCGGTCATCTCTGAATCAACCTGCTCTAGATCTGAGTAAGACTCTCCACACTGGAAATCTTCAACTCAACTGGGCCCGCTCTGGCGCAAACTCGGACGAATCACCTTCGTCTCTCAAATCGGGTAGACTAGCTACCATCTGTCGCGTGTCTGCCTGAAAGCTCCGGCAATCTCAGCTCGTAAGCTCCGAAAGCAACATCCTGTCAATCTCAGCAACAGCTGGTCCATCTGTCTGCACGGTAGACGACATCACAATCTCTGAGGTATGCTGTACATCAACAGTCCTCTCTCAACTGGCAGCTCTAACAATGGCTCGATCATCCGGTGCAAAACCAAGCACTCGCCTCCACTAGAGGTCACAATCACCAACACTAACTCGAGACGTTCCCATGTCACCAGAAAACACAAAGGTCGGCCCTCGTACCAAACGAGCTCACACCGGCCGTAACCCTAGCAGCAGCCGAAACTGCGCTCAAACACGGTGACAGGAATCTCAATCGAGTATCAAAGAGTACACCAGTGGCAAGAAGGGAAACAACAGATCCAAAGTGGATGCATGATCATAGGAAGGAACAGTATCAATGAAGGTATGATCATGAAACTAATAGAATCGGGGATCTCAAATGGATGAATAATCCTGGATATGAAGAAAATCACTGATCTCGAAAGTATGTACATCCTAAGGTTCCTTAAGCGGAGTGGCGTGTCGTAAGTATGCCGCGGAACATACCAACGGTACGTCACTCTACTTTAGTCACCTAATCCATCAACCAAGAGTCATCCTACACGACGAAAGTTCGGGTCTAATACCCCCCTCGACCAAGTCTAAGTTCCGTAAGGTCAAGCCTAAGTTCCGTATATAAATAACTCCCTAGGCTCCACATAGTCAAACTTAGACTCGAACCAAGGTCAACCTAGCGCTCTGATACCAACTTTGTCACGACCCGAAAGAGCACGTGACTGGCACTTGAACCATATGAAGCCTATAGGACTCCATCTGATCCAAGTAAGCCAAAAGCCCAGAAATCTAAAACCATTTTGAAGAATAAATAAAGAAAACTGGTTTAAAGAAGTGAAGAAATACAGGTTTGAAATCAAGGTTTTTAAATAACTAAGCCGAAGGTACGTTTTGAAAACAATAAGTCTTTTCTAAAAATTTCGGCAGAGTTTCCTTTGTAAAACTGGCCCCGAATGGGGTACAACAAGGATAACAATACATATACAATGATAAAGGCATCCCCAAGCGGGAGCTAGCTCTTCGTCAATCGACGGTCACAACCACACAATGATATAATAATATACAACGCCAAGTGGCGAGGATCAAAACCAAAGAAAGCTCAAAGCAACAAGAAAACCGCAATACTACTAAGCGCGACTCTAGGTCGAATAATACAACACTGTCTCTAAGTCTGAAAGAATATACAAGTTTTGGTTGATGGACAATTTCTAGATACAATGAAACAAAATAAATACAATGGTGATTCTTGATACGAAAGAATCCACCTACCGAAGCAAATCACCCACAAGAAGGTAGTGTGCCAGAAATGCCGCAAAAGGAACCTGTACGGCAGAACCTGCAAGAACTGTGGCACAACGGGGGTGAGTTGCCAACTCGTAAATAGAAACATCTACAAGCAGAAATCGAATGCAAGACATAATCCTAAGTCAACGATCAGTAATATACTCCACAAGAGTGCATCTGAGTGTAATAAGGTGGCAAGGTAACATCTAATCATGTAAGTAGTGCCAGGTACTCAGGTAATAACATGTCATCAGTAATAGGTATGTCTGCATGAAGTAGATATGATGAAATATCAAAGATATCAATACACATATATTAGCGTCCCATACCACTAATATTGGTGTAAGATAAGTGTAAAACCAGTCTGTATATGATCCATATCTGTATATCTGTGGAACCCGTCCACCTGTCACCCACTGACAGCAAGCATCATGTATGCAATGTGAGGATATAACCAAAATCATGAAAAACTCATCATGAAACCCGTGCCAAGCATCGCCACGTAAATCCTCATCCGTATGGGGCTCCGTCTGCGGTATCGGCCCTCGGCCCCCGGCAGTACGAGTCAACCCATGTCCATCTCTGGGCTCCGTCTGCGGTATCGGCCCGTCGGCCCCCGGCAGTACGCCCATCTCTCAGCTCCAGGAGGTATCCCCCGGATATCCGCCGAGCTCAAATACAATCACCGGTAGGTACTCGCCCGCCTCCAGGCTCAATCGGCATAACCCATCGATCATCTCGCCGAGGGGAACCATACCGGGCCCACCACGAACCCGCAAACGGTACATCACCTCCTCGAATCGGGTTTCAAGCACACGTCTCAGCACCGAGAAAACGCGTGGTGGACGCACCAAATATCATATCACGAGGTACCGGGTTTTTCATAAAGAGAATCTTTTATTAAATAATCCCACGGTCCTCAAAACCAGAAATCACATGAAAATCCACATCGAGAAGTAAATCCAATGCAACGTGCTATAAAATCAATCCATGATGTATGCGACAAGTAAAGAGAGGTAATCATATCGGAAATCATGTAACATGGAATATCTTGCAGTCCTCGATCTCAATCAAGTATGAATCATCTATGTTTATGTACAGGTACATGTGTACAATATGCCAAGCAGTAATCATATCATGAATGCAACAGTACTACAGTGTAGTGGCATGGCAATTATCGATGATGAAGTGTGTGAGCCGGCAAATAGTGTACGTGAAACATACGCATCATCGATAATGGTGCTGGTATCCTAACAGCATGATAATAGCATAATAATGAACATATGCCAGCAATGCGAATAGCAGGAAAATGCAGATATCTAGTAGTCAACATCACAGTGAAGTATCTATTATGCAACTACATCTAAGTAACAGGTCAATCAGGAGGGGTAGGTGTGGAAACCACCTAAAACTGAGTCAATGTATATATATATGTATATAGTCGGTGATCTCGCCTCAATGTCATATCATAAGATATCCTCGAGTTATGAGTGCGGATCTATCATCAATATTGGCTCGTACGGTAAATCATCGTACGACATCCCCAATAGCTGGGTAGGGGTCAACATCTCACTGTCTCATCACATAACAGATATCACCATTATCAGATCATATAGTCTGGGGTACTACTCTATGTCTAGTACAAAACGGTAACATCAGTAAGTATGCATGCGGGGGTAAACACATATCCCAAGCCCGCGAGAATCACAAGTCATATCCCACATATGAATCGTATCAAATCACCGATCCCAGGGCACCGATCCCAGGGCACCAAGCCCACATCATCGACTCATCTCCAAAGTCATCACATATCATCAATCACAGTGCAAGTAGAAGTGATAAGCAAGGGTGTGTGTATAGGTGAAATTCTATCCTAGGGTTCGCGACTATGACTACACTAGTCACTACAACCCTACACAATCCACAATACACCTATATCACAATAACTACAAAGTAATCTATCTACGGACTGCGGGGGTGCTATACGCCATCCACCCGACTTCCCCCTGTAGATATAATCTACTCACCTTGCATCATCATTTGCGGACGTCACCACGTATGCTTGTCGTCCCGAAGTCTTCATGGGTACCTACACATCAAAATATCGCATATGCGCATTAAAACCAAATCCATTCTAAAACGGCGCATAAAATCCAAAACGATACGATAAGGGGCCTATAGGTGAAAACCTATGGCACGCCTTCAAAACCATCAATAACTCATCTATATCGTCGTATAAACGACAAATAGTCGAGGCAAAACACATCCCACCATTTCAGAATCAAAAATACGGAATACGGAAACACGAATCCAAAATAGCAACTTAGGATATATGTCCCAGATTTTACCCTAGAGAGAATCTGTCAAAACTAGAAGTACCCAGGGCCAAGAATTGAGGAAATGGGGGCATGCACGAAAAACGAGGAATTTCCTCACTGGTCTGGCCGCAATTTGCGGCCAGAATGGAGGTTTTGGCGGCCTGAAGGTGGAGTGGGGAGCTAGGGTTTTGGGTGTTGCCTCTATGTTGCCTGCACATCTCAATTTCCACTCAATATTATTTTAGGGTTCTCGGGGTGTTAGCAGATTCCAATAACAGTGGCAGATTCCAGGTTTTTCCCCCGATATAGTTTTCTAAAATCCGCATTATGGGTTTAAACTTCAGGTTAGGGTCTCAATTCATACACTAGGGTGTTGGTGTATCCTCAATTGAACTTAATTTCATAATACAACCCAAGTTCCTCTCAAACCCTAACTAGGTTTTCATCAAATCCATAATATCACACAATATCGATTAAATCTTAACATGGGTTTATAGGAAAGGCTATAATTAAGCAAATGGTTCAGAAATTACCTTCATTAGCAACTCAAGAAAATTCTTGAGTTGCCCTCTAGTGGCCAAATCCATGCTTCTTTAGCTCCATGTGTAGATCTAGGGATTTTGCACAATTTTAATGAAAGGAGTTTGGGGTTTTGGGGTTGATTTTGAGATGAAAAGAGGAGTTGAAGAGGGGGAGAAAGGGGCTAGGCAGCAGCAGCAGCAACTATGGGAGAGAGGGGAAGAAATGAGAGTGAAGGAATGATGGAAGCATGGTGCAAAAAGGTAGGGTTGACCTTGTCCCTCTCTCTCTCATCATTACCTACTCTTTCCTTTTCTTTTTCCCTTTTCTTTTAATCCCTAAACCTTCTCACAAGAATAGTGATCCCAAATGAAAAACCATGGCAAGAAAAGTGTACAAGTGTAGAAAATGTGATATGTGCAAGTTTTGCACAAAATTGCCAAAAAAAAAAAAAACCCGATTAGCGATTTTAATCGCGATTAGCACTAAATTACTGTCAAACTAATCACAAAAACTTAAAAATGTCATAATTCACTAACTTATCCTATTTTAGAATTTTCCATAATTTTTCATAATTTTTCTAACATTTTTCCTATTTATTTGCATTTAATTATTAAAATAATCAATAAAATAATATTAAATTATAAAAATTCCCAAAATTAATATTTTATATTTTTGAAAATGTTACACACATATCCCCATATACGCACAAGTAAAAATATGTATGCAAGTGTGTGTGTGTGCGCGGTGAAATCTTATTCTAGGGTTCGCAACTAAGAAGCTAACTATGACACTATCATCAAATTACTAAAATTTAACTTATGATCTTCTAAGATCAATCTCGATAATCATTTAGTCTCATATAACGCAAATTATGTATAATATATATATCGTATACTACACTACGAACTGCGGGGGTGCTATACGTCATCCACCCGACTTCCCCCGTAGATATATATCTACTCACATTGATCCTCGCTTGCCAATGCCGATGTTGACACGCGTTTGCTTGTCGTCTCGAAGTCTTCGTGAGGGTACCTACATATCATAACACATCGTATCGCATTAAAATCCAATTCGCAATCGAAACGACACATGAATCACTCATAGGTTAAAACCTATGGACTACTCACGCAAATCAACCAAACAACACCCGATATAGACGTACAAATGTCAAGTGATTGATACAAAACACAATTACCAAAACATAAATCCATAAACATCGCAAAGCATAAAGCAGAAACGATGAAAACATGCTCCAGATTTTAGTCCACGGAAAAAGAAGGTGCACAAACAACACTGGGGTGATGTATAGGGTGTATATGAGCTACACAAACAACCTGGGCACCAAATTCATCAATATGGCCGGCCACATACACCTAAAATCCGGCCACCTCGGTTAGAATGTGTCACGACCCAAAATTGGCCCGCGACGGCCCTAATACTACGCAACGCCTAAAAACGTAACGTAGTAAAAGAAAGCTAAAACCTAGAAATCTAAACCAAGAAAATACGGAAAAGATAATATAAGTTTTTGAAACATTTGAAATCGCAACCCAAATTCTTTAAAAGTCTTACTTTCTTTCTTTAAAATTTTGGCAACACCCCTTTTTGTAAAAACTAACCCAAGATGAATACAACACAAATATACGACGCCGTAGCGAAGAAATAAAGACAATAGAGAGAAAGCTGTATATAAAAGACCACAAATCCATAAATAATATACAATAACGTCCTCACCAAATCTCTAAGTCAACAACATACTAGTAGATGGAGAGTACAAGATACAACGAATGTACAATATGAAATACAGATAATCATCTAACCCACCTAAGCAAAATAGTATACTGTGAGCCGATGCGGTATCTGTAGCAAAATATGATAGCTGAATAACTGAATAGCCTGCCTCGACTACTCTGGGGAACAACCTGAAACACCTGTGGCACAACGGGGGTGAGTTGCCAACTCGTGAATAGTAGATAACATATGCAAGTAATCGCAGGAATGTACGTACAGCATGAATCTAAGGTATGCGATTACAGTAATAACATGTCCTGCAAATGCTGAATAATGGAAACTACACTAGTAGGTACAATCAATATGTGAAGCAATAATAACATGACAATAGTGTGCAATAACTATGCAATAGGGATATGAGAATGCAAATATGTAGCTATCATGAAGGGTACACTAACAGGTACTCCTAATATATGAAACAGTGCATAAGTGAAAAGGTATGAGGTATGGAGTGAAATATGTCATCCATGGAATCCTGTCATCGTGGCAGGATCACAATCCATCAAGACACTCAAATCCCCATTCCTTAAATCAGCCCCTACATTGGGCTCTCACATCATATAAGTCTCGCGTCTCCTCAATTTACAATATCGAGTAATCTCCTATATCCCGAATGTACAAATCAATAATTCCATATGTATGTCCAATCTCAATGAATCACCTGATATCCCAAGTCAAAGTCTCAAGTAAGATTCTAGCATCCTAAATATATATATATATGCAGAAATAAATATGATGGGGTCAATACACATATATTAGCGTCCCATTCCACTAATATTGGTGTAAGGGTATATATAACAACGGCTAAATCCCCTGTTATATATACAATGGTATTCAAAGAAATATCATGAAAACAATGTGCCAAGCATCGACACAGAAATCCTGATAGGTACGTATCATACGCTGTCCCGAAAGCACGAGTGCCTAGCTCTGACCTTCGCCTTTCGACATATGCATACGTGCATGACTCCCAACGGTGTATCCATGACCCCCGCCGAGTCATCAGTACTGTCACCGGTAGGTACTAGCCCGCCACCAGGCTCAATCGGCAAAATCTATCGATCTTCTTGCCGAGGGGAACCATACCGGGCCCCACCATGTACCCTCATACGGCAACCACACCTCGTATGGAGTATATAATCAGAACCGATAAATCTCATGGTGGCTGCGCAAATATCATATCAAGGAAACCAAATTTTTCAATGTATGCATAATTTCATGAACTCCCGCGGTTCCCAAATCCAGAAATTATCATGTGAAATCCAAATAACAATGCGCAATCCCGGAATAAATATATGCGATATATCTGAAATGCGAGCATATAAATAAGAATATGTAGCTGAAACCAGACGTATGCGAAACCAATAAGGTACAGCTAAGTAACATCAGTGAAGATAAATATGTAACCGCAACTGGATATGTGTGTAGCAATGTATATGTATCTACCTATAAGAACTGATGTCGTATACCCCCCCTGGGTATAAGTAAAACATGTGCAAGGTATACCTGTAGCTGTATCGCAAGGTGTATCTGTACCTATCACTAAAGGTATGATACACTATAGGTATACCGATAAGTTAGATGTCATGTGTGATAAGCAATAGTATCTATAATGGTTAGTGTGTGACATGGCAATTATTAACGGTGTGTGTATAGCATACAATCCGTGCTCGTGCAACATGAACCGTCAATAATGTGTGCAGTGCCCTACGGCTACTAGTCACAGTACAACAATATCTAAGTAAAAAGGGTAAAGGCGCAATTCTAACAATGACGTAGAATATGCGACAAGTATTGAATCCTAGCCCAGACGCATAACGCCATGCGGGAGATTCCCCTGTAGATGTTAAATCTACTCACCTACGCTCCACGCTAGGTGAATCCTACCATCTGCTCCCCCCAGTAGCAGTGTCCATAGTCCCCGCCTGCAAACCTAGAAATAAGACATGGAAATCATATATAAACCAAATATTCCGCAAAACGTGATATCGAACCAAAACGAGAAACTCGCATCGCGAACTAAATGCGCATGTGCACAATATGCTAAAACGTGTGTATACGCGTCTAAAACTACCGCGACACGCCGCGATACGCTGGATCACAGAACCCACTCACGTATCGCGCGTATCGCGCAAACAAACGGACATGCAAAACGATATATTGCCCCAGATTTTCCTACAGGCCAAATCTTACAAAACTAGGCATGCCAAAGCACTAGACAATACTGCAGACAACCCTAGCCAAGACCCCAACACCCCTGCCCCCCTACTTGGCCGCAAATTGCGGCCAAACCTAATAAATCTGCGGCCTGGATTGGGAAGTGGGGTCTCGTGTTCTGGTGTTGTGTTCTAGACCTAGTGTGCATGCTCCAGTCTTCTCAATTTTATCCTGAAGGGTCTGGGTCAAAAGCAGATTACAAAATGCTACAATGTCGCTTTAAAAACGCTAATTTAGCACAAAACACAAACCCTATGGTATTTTAGTGAAATCTGGATTAAACTCAGTTCAGGTGACCCTAATAACACTTAAATAGGTCGGGTTAACTAACACAATCATCAATTAGCCACAACATCTCACAAATCACCATAATTAGCACTAAACTAGCTAATTAACACTAACCGACACCAATTAACACATAAACTAAGCAACTAGGAGATTGGGTTCAGAAAAATATACCCTAACGAACCCTAGAAGGCAGGTGAAGAAGTGAATGGGGGAAGAAGAGAGCTTGCTACAATTGCTGGGCTTCTGCTGCTGCTGCCAGAGCTGCCGCTGATGCAGTTGCTGCTACTTCTGCTGTTGCTTCTGGTGTTGATGCTAATGGTGCTGATGCTTGCTTCAGCTGCTGCTCGAGCTGCTTGCTACTGCCGCCTCTCGAGTTGCTTCTGGAAATGATGCTGATGGTGCTGCCTCTGCTGCTGAAGCTGTTGATATTGTTGTTGTTGCTATGGCTGCTTCTGGGGCTGCTGCTTCAGCTGCTGATGCTGATGGCTTGTGTGTGTGTGTGTGTTTGTGTGAGAGAAATGAGAGATAAGTGAGAGTGAGAGCAACAACACAACCCCTCCTTCTCTTTCTCTTTCATCATTAAATGGGCATGGCTTGGGCCATGTAGCCCCATGCCCATCTCTCTCTCTCACAAGGTCAACCATCCAAACCAATTTTAAATTCATTTTATTTGCAAACAACCATACACATTATTAAACCCAAAACTCCTAAACAATTAATAAAACAAGCTTAAAGTAAAATGGTTAGCTAACCATGATTGCTAATCATGATTAACCTCCCAATTAGCACCCTAGTTAACATGCACAAGTGTGTGCAAGCCTATGAAAAATCTAATAAAATACTCATTAAATAGGATAAAATATTTGAAACTTAGTTTTATAAACTTTTTATTAAAATCCATACATTAAAATATAATTAGCAACAAAATACATTCTAAGGTGTTACAAACTCTCCCCCGTAAAAGAAATTCGTCCCCGAATTTAAAAATATACTGCTACGCATACCTTCAAAGAGAAGATTACAACTCTCAAATCTCGCCCGCAGCCTCCCAAGTGATCATCTCACTATATGGCTATGTCCAAGAAAACCCTCCACAGATTGCAAGACCCTTGACCGATGTTCCTCCCCCTGCCGAGCCATTAACACAATTGGCTGCTTGTGAACGAAAGATCGCATCTAAGCTAAATGGTCTGATGCTAAATAATGTGAGGAAGGTCAAGAAGGTAATTGTAAAGTATCATCACAGGGAATACGGGGTGAAAATCCAATAATCTGGGCGGAAGTGCCAAATTAAAGGCAACGAAACTAACTCGCTTATAGGATCTCAGAAGGACCTAAATTCTGGGACAAGCTTCCCAAAATCCAACACGTCATTCATCGGAAAGTCCGTAGGAATACATGATATGTCCTTGCGAACTCGAGTCTATGACCAACACTGTCGGCATAAGACCTCAGTTCGCAATGGACAATTTCCATCCTGACCTAACACAACTGGACCATCTCCGAAGTCTCTAGACTAGCTGGGGTCCAAAGTCCTACTTACGCAGAGTCAGAAAAACAACAAACTGGTGATCGACACGACCTAACCCCTAAACCTAAATGTGGCCAATTGGAGTGTCTCCTGATAACGGCTATCGAAGGAGAACCCTACCGATGGCGAGTGACGATCCCCAACTGCTGACAACAATTAACACAAACACACAACTTAACAAGAAACAACTGAGCAAATTGAGTATAACCGGACGATAAGAATCCGAATGGATTCACACCCTGACTAAACTTGGGTAGAAACCATAACGAAATTCATGGAGATCTGCTCCCACTCCTACTTCGGAACGGTTAAAGGTTGCAACTCTCCAGCCGGCCTCAGATGCTCAACCCAAGCACACAACAAGACAGACACCTTGAAACGAAACCTGAAACTTCTCTTTACATCCATGTCCATCCGTAACTATCTCACAAGTCACGCTAAATGTTGGTGGAACTTGAATCCATATAGAGAGTTGACAGATGTGCCTGCTCTAGGATTACACGTCTCTACCCGATGATACCAGGTACAAAAACGCGTCCCTAACTTAGCACACCATTGTCACAAATCAAGGTCTTCGAATCATTACCCAGCCGAGTATGCTCAAGTATCACTGACGAACGAGCATCGGCGGGCAGTGTCTCGCGAAAGAGATTTAAGGAAAGTGGTCGGGCACGGACATGAGCAAGCTGTCCCCTCCGTAGAGACGAACTAAAGCTGTACTCGACGATCACACAAGAACTGTAAATCTGCAGAAGACTATCACAATAATCAAAATCCGCTGCAGGAAGATGTACATTAAGCTCTGGTGGTCCGTGATAATCTGACACGACTCCCGAACGAGTAGTGTATCTAAATCTCCAACGCAAAACCACCGCGGCCATCTCCAGATCATGAGTGGAATATCCTTCTCGTACTTCCTCCAAATGTAGGGAAGCCAAAGCGATAACCATATAATGTCACCTCAGTACACACTCGAGCCCACTCAAGAAACATTACAGTGAAACAATAAGGTCGCCCGAACCAAAAGCAAAGAAAGGACTAATGCAGTTGTTAACCGAATCTTCAACTGCCGAAAACTCCGCACACATGCCTCAGTCCAAAGAAAAGAAATCTCCATTTCAGTCAATTCAGTCGACGGTGCAGTCTACTCTAGCAATCCTACATGAAACGGCGGTAAGAACCTGCTAAGCCCAAAAATCTACGGATCTCCGTCCTGCACACCAGTCTGGACCGAAGCTGTACGGCCACAATCTCCCTCGGAACCATACAAAACCGTCTCCCGTGACAACAAGACCTAAGAGTCAACACAAACAAGCCTGAAGAAACACTCCGAGAATTTAGCAAACTGCTAGTGCTCTTCCAGTATCTGCATAACAAATACTCAAGTGCTACCACTGTCCCTCAAGACACATTAAATAGACCAGAATGTCATAAACAGCACAACAATAACTGGTCGAGGAACGGCCTGTAGAAATCTGGTTCATCACATCTACGAATGCTGCTAGGGCATCAGTGAATCCAACGACTCACAAAAACACACAAAGCCCGTCGCACGCATAAGGCCGTCTTCGGAATGCCATCACCCTGAATCCGCAATAATGATGACCTGATCCCAAACAAACTTAGAAAAATGTCTCGCACTCTGGAGCTGATCGAAGAAATCGTCAATGTGAGGTGAAGGATACCTATCCGCACTGTAAGCCGGTTCAATTAACGATCTGTCGATACACAACCTCAAACTGCCGTCTTTCTCATTGACGAACAGAAATAGGAGCTTCCAAAAGCGAAACACTCAGACGCACAAAACTCCCCAAACCACAACTCTGCAGCTGATCCTTTAGCTCCCAAGCTTCACCGGCTCATCCGGAACAACGTCGGAAAAACTCTCGCACGAAAGGAACACCGGTCCAACAAACCCTCTGTGGCTATGGTATCACTAATGAACGCCAAGAATCCACGACATCTCCTCAGTAGCCGACTAGCGAAAAAGGCTGAATTCAAGCTGTGAGAGGCGGCACAACTATCCACCTGCACAACAAGAACTGACTCGCCGGGAAAACAATTCCTGACTGTTTCCTTACGGTAGTCCACAGACGCCTAGCACGTAATTAACCAGTCCGTGCCCAGGAGAACGTCAAATCCAACATCTCTAGAAGGACCGAAACGACGGACGAATCTCTATCTCCTATCCGATTGGCACACAACTGAATACGTGTCGCGCAACAAAAGAATCGCTGACAGAAGTTAGCACAACTATGAATAATCTAACCAACCACGGTACAAGCATGAAAAACAAACGAATACATCAAAGAACATGCGAAATAAGGTTACCTGAGAACTCTGCATTGGACGTCTGCGTGTCTCGATGAGTAGAAGCAAACTCATGTGTCTGCCCTCTACCAGCAACTGGATGAACTCCTCTGGTAGCCTGAGCCCTCTGAGCAAATCTTCCACGTCCACGGCCTCTCTGAAAACGATCATGACGAGGTGCTAAGGAACAATCCCTGACGAAGTGCTGAAGGCTTCCGCATCGAAAACATCCACGCGCTGACTGCTGACCATCCTGGGGATGAGAGATGAACGACTGTCCTCGTCCTAAGCCTCTGCTACTCCCGCGACAGCCACGAAATCTGTCTCGATGACCAAACCTCTGTCTCTGGGCTGGTACACTGGTATGAGTCCTCCACTGTCCTGGAATAGGTGCCTCGTCAACTGGAGCTGCAACCACTGGTGCTATGTAGGTAACGGACTGCTGCATGCTGATTGTAAGTGACAACTGAGTAACAGGGGTGACAACCTCCTGTCGTAGCTCCCGAACAACATCAATCAAAGAACTCATCGTCTGGCGGAATTCCTGCTTCTCTGCCAAAAGTTTATCAATAGTATATGTCGTAGGCTGATCCGTCTGCACCTGTGCAACTAGAGTGCCATCCTGGTCAGTACTCATCTCACCCGAGCCAACTCTGACCTCGGCCCTCGCTGCATCACTCTGAGTCCCCATAGTCATCGGCGGCAAGGCTATAAGTAGATATAAGATTCGATAAGAATAAGGAATCGAATCTCAAGGATATGAATTATCAAGAAAGGAATTTCAAACAATTTATACTTAGGTCACTTAAGGCGAAGTACCGCATCGTGGGTATGCTGCAGACATACACACACTACGTTACTTTGCTTAAGCTACCTACTCCATCATACTAAGGTCATCCTACACTCCGAAAGGTAAAACCTAACGCTCTGATACCAATTTTGTCACGACCCAAAATTGGCCCGCGACGGCCCTAATACTATGCAACGCCTAAAGACGTAACGCAGTAAAAGAAAGCCAAAACCCAGAAATCTAAACCAAGAAAATACGGAAAAGATAATATAAGTTTTTGAAACATTTGAAATCGCAACCCAAATTCTTTAAAAGTCCTACTTTCTTTCTTTAAAATTTTGGCAACACCCCTTTTTGTAAAAACTAACCCAAGATGAATACAACACAAATATACGACGCCGTAGCGAAGAAATAAAGACAATAGAGAGAAAGCTGTATATAAAAGACCACAAATCCATAAATAATATACAATAACGTCCTCACCAAGTCTCTAAGTCAACAACATACTAGTAGATGGAGAATACAAGATACAACGAATGTACAATATGAAATACAGATAATCATCTAACCCACCTAAGCAAAATAGTATACTGTGAGCCGATGCGGTATCTGTAGCAAAAGATGATAGCTGAATAACTGAATAGCCTGCCTCGACTACTCTGGGGAACAACCTGAAACACCTGTGGCACAACGGGGGTGAGTTGCCAACTCGTGAATAGTAGATAACATATGCAGGTAATCGCAGGAATGTACGTACAGCATGAATCTAAGGTATGCGATTACAGTAATAACATGTCCTGCAAATGCTAAATAATGGAAACTCCACTAGCAGGTACAATCAATATGTGAAGCAATAGTAACATGACAATAGTGTGCAATAACTATGCAATAGGGATATGAGAATGCAAATATGCAGCTATCATGAAGGGTACACTAACAGGTACTCCTAATACATGGAACAGTGCATAAGTGAAAAGGTATGAGGTATGGAGTGAAATATGTCATCCACGGAATCCTGTCATCGTAGTAGGATCACAATCCATCAAGACACTCATATCCCAATTTCTCAAATCAGCCCCCACATTGGGCTCTCACATCATATAAGTCTTGCTTCTCCTCAATGTAAAATATCGAGTAATCTCCTATATCCCGAATGTACAAATCAATAATCCAATATGTATGTCCAATCTCAATGAATCACCTGATATCCCAAGTCAAAGTCTCAAGTAAGATTCTAGCATCCTAAATATATATATATATATATATATATGCAGAAATAAATATGATGGGGTCAATACACATATATTAACGTCCCATTCCACTAATATTGGTGTAAGGGTATATATAACAACGGCTAAATCCCCTGTTATATATACAAAGGTATTAAAAGAAATATCATGAAAACAATGTGCCAAGCATTGATACAGAAATCATGATAGGTATGTATCATACGCTGTCCCGAAAGAACGAGTACCTAGCTCTGACCCTTGCCTCTCGACGTATGCATACGTGCATGACTCCCAACGGTGTCTCCATGACCCCCGCCGAGTCATCAGTACTGTCACCGGTAGGTACTAAACCGCCTCCAGGCTCAATCGGCAAAATCCATCGATCTTCTTGCCGAGGGGAACCATACCGGGCCCCACCATGTACCCTCATATGGTAACCACACCTCGTATGGTGTATATAATCAGAACCGATAAATCTCATGGTGGATGTGCAAATATCATATCAAAGAAACCGGGTTTTTCAATGTATGCATAATTTCATGAACTCCCGCGGTTCCCAAATCCAGAAATCATCATGTGAAATCCAAATAACAATGCGCAATCCAGGAATAAATATATGCGATATATCTGAAATGCGAGCATATAAATGAGAATATGTAGCTGAAACCAGACGTATGTGAAACCAATAAGGTACAGCTAAGTAACTTCAGTGAAGGTAAATATGTAACCGCAACTGGATATGTGTGTAGCAATGTATAGGTATCTACCTATAAGAACTGATGTCGTATACCCCCTGGGTATAAGTAAAACATGTGCAAGGTATACCTGTAGCTGTATCGCAAGGTGTATCTGTACCTATCACTAAAGATATGATACAGTATAGGTATACCGATAAGCTACATGTCATGTGTGATCTCATGGGGTCTCGTGTTCTGGTGTTGTGTTCTAGACCTTGTGTGCATGCTCCAGTCTTCTCAATTTTATCCTGAAGGGTCTGGGTGAAAAGCAGATTACAAAATGCTACAATGTCGCTTTAAAAACGCTAATTTAGCACAAAACACAAACCCTATGGTATTTTAGTGAAATCTGGGTTAAACTCAGTTCAAGTGACCCTAATAACACTTAAATAGGTAGGGTTAACTAACACAATCATCAATCAGCCATAACATCTCACAAATCACCATAATTAGCACTAAACTAGCTAATTAACACTAACCGACACCAATTAACACATAAACTAAGCAACTAGGAGATTGGATTCAGAAAAATATACCCTAACGAATCCTAGAAGGCAGGTGAAGAAGTGAATGGGGGAAGAAGAGAGCTTACTACAACTGCTGGGCTTCTGCTGCTGCTGCCAGAGCTGCTGCTGATGCAGTTGCTGCTACTGCTGCTGTTGCTTCTGGTGCTGATGCTAATGGTGCTGATGCTTGCTTCAGCTGCTGCTCGAGCTGCTTGCTGCTACTGCCTCTCGAGTTGCTTCTGGAAATGATGCTGATGGTGCTGCCTCTGCTGCTGAAGCTGTTGATATTGTTGCTGTTGTTGTGGCTGCTTCTGGGGCTGCTGCTTCAGCTGCTGATGCTGATGGCTTGTGTGTGTGTGTATGTGTTTGTGTGAGAGAAATGAGAGATAACTGAGAGTGAGAGCAACAACACAACCCCTCCTTCTCTTTCTCTTTCATCATTAAATGGGCATGGCTTGGGCCATGTAGCCCCATGCCCATCTCTCTCTCACAAGGTCAACCATTCAAACCAATTTAAAATCCTTTTTCAATTCATTTTATTTAAAAACAACCATACACATTATTAAACCCAAAACTCCTAAACAATTAATAAAACAAACTTAAAGGAAAATGGTTAGCTAACCATGATTGCTAATCATGATTAACCTCCCAATTAGCACCCTAGTTAACATGCACAAGTGTGTGCAAGCCTATGAAAAATATAATAAAATACTCATCAAATAGGATAAAATATTTGAAACTTAATTTGGTAAACTTTTTATTAAAATCCATACATTAAAATATAATTAGTTACAAAACACGTTCTAAGGTGTTACAGAATGGCTCCGTTTGGGTTCTTCTGGTAGGGTGGTCTCCTATTGGTCTAACTAGGTCCCTGGTATTGTTTGCTTTTCCCGTAAAATTCTCAGGTCATCCCAGATTCCCTGCACCCTCATATTACACACAAAATCGACATATCGACATGAAACTTGCAATTTGGGTTAAGTCACTGGTTTGGTCCAGGTTTTCTACACTATGGGGGTTTAAGGTCACCAATAAGGCTTATTAGCACAAACACAACTCAAGAATTCCTCATTCCTCTTCAAGGAAATTTCAAAGTTCACTAAACCACATTAAAACACTTTTAAACTTGTATGGGTGCTAAGGTAATAGAAATACAATGTTAATGGTAAAGAAAATTCCTCATTTGGAAACTCAAGAATTTTCTTGTGTTGCCCCAAGTGCTCAAAATCCATCATTTCTTGGTCCAAAGTGCTTATAGTGAGCATGTGCATATTTTCAATGAAGGGATTTTGGTGTTTGGATGTGTTTTTGATGGTGTAATAAGGAGGTAGAGGAGGTGGGAGATGGAAGGCAGCCATGGGAGATAAGGGAAAAGAAATGATGAATATGATGAAGAGATAACAATGAGCCAAGGTCAAATTGACCCCTCACCCTCTCTCTCCTAAGCCCATGCTCTCTTGTCTCCCCATACCTCATTGTTTAATGTTTTTCTTTTTCTTTTCCTTTTTCTTTTGTTTTTTTTCATTTCTTCTCTTTTGAATCAAAACCATGCATGAAAAGAAGAAAGAAACCATGGTGGAAAATGTAACAAGTGTTTGTAAATGTGACATAGTGCATGTCATGTGCGCAAATCCGGATTAATGCAAGATTAGCGATATTTAATCACGATTAGCATTAAAATAGAATATAATTAATTATATAACAATCTACAAATGCTCAAATCTTGTAATCTCTTTCAAATTCAATAATTTACATAATTTCTAATTATTTCCCAATTTATCGGTATTTAATTATACCGCATTATCGAAATATTCATAATATTTATTATTTTATTATAAAAATTCCCAAAAATAATATTTTATTTTTCTGAAAAGTTACAGTCTTCCCCACTTAAAGAAATTCGATCCCCGAATTTAAATTTAAACCCCTCAAATACTAAAACATTTCAGTAAAATGATCCAGTCGTCGGGGCTCCGAAATCATAAATACATAAAATATATCGTAGCGCAATGCATGCACATGAAAATTGAGCATATAAACCAAAATCAAAACTCCGTCAAACATCCCGCAATCATCGGAGTTATGGTGAAGACACCAATGTCTAAATCCAATACGAAAACCAACATGATATACATCAAACTATACATGTAAACATCAAAACTATACATGTAAACATCTGAAGGAAATGCATGCCAAACCTTTTTAAATGGTTGTGCGATATGCGTATCACGGCGCAGTGGCGGACGTCTATCGTAAGAAAATAACTATATATATATATATATACATATATATATATCCTTTGTTTAACATACACGTCCCGCCATTTTTGAAAATATTTTAGAAGGGTTTCCCTTGTTTAAATGTCTCGTGTCATCTCGGACACGTAGGTAAATACTGAGACTATAGCTCCTTTTTGGAAATCCCTTCGATAGCTATCAATGCATGCAAAAATATATTCAGGTACTGTCCTTGAACTAGTCCTGCTCAGCTACTATACCATATAGTAAATATCATTAAACATACTGCTCCAACAGAAATCAATTCTAAAATGTGTTTAAGAATGCCACGTGCATCTGGTGCGCACGGAAATCAAAATCCATGAATGTGCCATACATGTGCACAGAAACCAAATCTAAGTGCAACGGGTGTGCACGAAACACCTGTCGAAGGCAACGGGTGTGCCTGACAGCAATATCAGGTGCATCTAATATGCACGAAGAATCTCGATTTAGTGCATCTGGCGTGCACCAAAATCGAATCAAGCGCGTCAAGTATGTGCAAGAATCCAATCCAGTGTACAAGGTGCACAAAAACAAATATCGAATATCACAATCGAGATAGACGGTATACAACACAATTCAATCCAAATCCAAATCAGGTATACCATGGTATATAATCCCACAACCATGTGCATCAGCGTGCACAAAATCAAATCAAAATACTAAAAGTGCATGAAAACTATGCCGAAAGCATGAGTTGAATCACATGCATACTATAGGCATGGAATCAAAATCAATATCTCAAATGACATCAAACCGATGTCAAGTGCAACTGTGGTGCACAAAATCTCAATCATGCAAATAAATCACCTAAAATATCAGGCATAAAATAAAAGGTGGCAGAAACAATCCCGCTCTAGCACATCCTCTAAAGATCTCTGGCCAACTGTCTCGTTGACGATGCCGAACTCTGGCCTGCTGGGTGTGCATAATATGCCCTCTCCTGGGTCCAAGTCTTCTCGTATAGTATTCCAGAAAGGTCCTATCAAGGTCTCTCCCAAATCTCGTTTCTGCCGAACTGCCCGGAAGTCATCACCTTTTTCTAAATCTATCTCTTGTTCCGGAACGGATGCATACTCATCACGACTCTTTCTGGAAGATATATCTATGCACAACGCCTCTGCATGCGTATCACATCTCTGATGTCAGCGGAGTGGAACGTCATCTCATCAAGATCTCGTACGAACCTCTTACACCACTTTTCTCTAATGTCGACTGATTCGGACTCGTCTCGTCGTGGCTGCATGGACTGTGCTTCAATAGCTATACTCGTATCTGGAGTCTCCCGTGCAATTATCCCATCACATGATATCCGAATGAAGTCGAACCTTTCGATTGATTCGTCAAAGTTCCATAATCCCCCAAGAGCTCAATATCTTGAGTACAGTTTAATAATATCGAGTACATGCCACAGCACCTATGGACTAGCCATAGAAGGGCAAACCCAAGCCTCATTAATTGCACCGCGGAACTGCCGCAAACCCTAAGGTTCAAAGGCGTTCGCATGGTCATTATGTCGAGTTAGGGTTTCATTCTTCTAGAGGGTCCGTAGAAATACTTGCATGTTTCTCCGAATACTTTAAACTTGGAAAATGGGTTTCTGACATTCGATCGTTTTCTTTCGACTCCCAACGAACCTGCGTGAAGTCTTCTCAAGCTGGAATCAATCGATCTGATGACCTCGCATCGGGGTAAGCGAACGAACCACATGTCCTAGTCATTCATCCTAGAGTGACTAGCGACCTCCTATCATATCTCGAAGTATAAACTCGTGCTGCAGTAGCTCGAACATCTGGGGCGGTATCTTGTCATTCGCAGCAACAACTGCCTTAATCGTCTGCACACTGAACAGTGCCTCAATCATCAAGAATAATCGGTGCATTGACGGTCATCACATTCTGGCTGGCCTCTAGCAGTGGCCCAATCCTCTGGTGTTGATCTGCACGTCCGAGAAATCTTGTAAAAGCGATCCATCAAACGCTCATGGCGCGAAAACACAATAGGACGATACATCTATGCAATCATGTGTCGCTGGAATCACGCCCTGGTCAGTCCTCGTCCGTGGCAACTCGTGCTGACGCAACTCTAGCCGTAGCTCTCTCTGCCCGTGTAATCGTCACAGCAAAACCATAAACCGGTATCGATGAGGATAGATCATGAATGAATATAATATTGTGCAAGGAAATGTACATCCTAAGGCTTCTTAAGCGAAGTAGCGTATCGTAAGTATGCCGCGGAACATACACACGGTACGTCACTCTCCTTAAATCACCTACTCCATCAACCAAGGTCAACCTATACGACAAAAGTTCGGGTCTAATACCCCCTCGACCAAGTCTATGTTCCGTAAGGTCAAGCTTAGGTTCCGAATATATATAAACGCCCTAGACTCCGCATAGTCAAACATAGACTCGAACCAAGGTTAACCTAGCTCTCTGATACCAACTTTGTCATGACCCGAAATGGCATGTGTAACGTTTTAGAAATCGTTATGCGAATTTTTCCGTTTTAACCCGACTGTGTTCAAACGTCCATATAGACTTGCCAGCACCTAATAAAGCTAGTGCGCGAGCTTTGGTGGTATATGGGACGTTTTGGTTCAATTAGAATTTTTTCCAATTTTAATATTATTTTAATGTGGTATTTGACATATTGGAAATTGGGAAATTTCCTTCTTTGAAATCATTGCAAGTAAATCAAGTTGAGTTAATAAAACCCTTCTTTTAATATCTAGATATTTGTATGGGTTTTAGTTTTAAAGTTAAAGAAAAAGAAAAGAATTGAGTGAGGTGCATGCAAGTGTGTGTGAATGCATTTATGAGCATTAATCACTAGAAATTGCTAGGAAATTCCACACAAAACCCTCCCCTTCCTCACTTGGCCGAGATCCTTCCTCCCCCTTCTGCTCTTGATCATTCCCTTCAATTTTTGCATCAATCCAAACTCATAATTCTCTAAATTTTCAAAATATATTACAAAATATACATCAAGTTTTGGTTTTTGCTTATTGCTCACTTGGAGCTAGGAAAGCTTGGATCTTGGGAGCGAGGGTTGTTAGGTATAATCACTAATCTGTTAAAAAGAAGTTTTTATGATGTGTAGCTCGTTGGATATTGTTTAGAACACATTAGATATCGATTAGTGCAATATTGTATTCTTTTGTGTCTTGTTGAGTTTCTGGGATCTGCTTCGACCTGGAATTTTTACTGGGTAACTAAACAATACTGTAGTGATGTACTAGTTAACCTAAGACTCCACCAGAGACACGTGACCCAACCCACCGGCCTCGGTCGGCGACCCTTTGACGAATTCCGGCGACGCCGGCTATGTAGGGAGGTGTTGGGGTTTGGTTTTTGTGGTTAGTTGTCTGCTGTGGTTTAGGGGTGTTTGATACTGTATACTTTTTTAGTAATAACGGTATGAAAAATCTGGAATCATTTTCCTATAATACAGTGTTTTGAATCCGCGTGTTACGCAATCCGACACGAATCGTGATCTTGCGCAGCTGCTGTACTCAGTTTGGTTTTGTGGTATCGTTACGCACGATAGCCACTAGACGGATACTCGTGAGTTAGTATAGTGTTGGTGCATTGTTTTAAAACGTAGTTTTACGTTATATTGGTCGATTTCTGAGTTTTGCTCTGATTATTTGTTTGTGAAATTATAGCGTCGCAAGCGGAGACATCTGACGCTGCGAACAAGGGGAAGCAGGTGGTCGGATTTTCCTAGCTGGAGACCATTGGAGAGTAGATTTAACATCTACGGGGAAATCGCCCGTATGGCGTTATGAGTCGGGGCAGATATGATAGGATAGTTACAAGTTATTGCATATCAGTTAATTTCATATGAACGTCATTGCATAGTATTATCTGTTGTACCTTTGCTTGTACCTTTAGATATAACACATTACTGATGGTTCATGTTGCACGAGCACTAAATTGTTTGCTACACTCACACCGTCAGTAATTGCCATGACACGCACAACCCATATACATACGTGATATTGCATTGGGCAGGGATAGTTGAGGTAGTGACCCTTATTCCATTTCACGTATGCCCTGCTATAGCTATCTGTACATCATGCATACATATTGACATGTACACCTGCATATTTTGCTATAGTTGTATTTACCCTAGATGGTATTGTTTTGACCTGGAATATTGAGACATTGAATATTGTGCTTATGAAATACATCATACATCTTTGAATACATGTAGATACTTAAACCTAGCTACAATTACATGTACACCTCATATGATGCTGCATTTATTTTCGGAGGATTTTGGGAACCGCAAGATATATGTTAAAGATTGATTCATTTAAAAGAACGAATTTCCCTTGACATGCTCATATTGTTGTTTATGTTGCATATATCAGTTTTTCATGGATTTACGCATTGAGATATGGATTTCATATGATTTATGAATTTGAGAACCGTAGGGGTATTTCAAGAAAACTATGTATTATTTGAAAACCCGGTTTCTCTTGTTATGATATTTCAGTGCGTCCGCTATGTGATTTCTCGGTTCTGAGATTTGGCTTGTGATACCCGATTCGAGGAGCGGGAGGCACCGTCTGCGGGTATATGGTGGACCCGGTATGGTACCCAGGGGCGAGTGGTGATTTCGTGGTGTAGACGATAAGCCTGGAAGAAGGGCCACTACCTACCGGTGATTTTATTGGACTCGGCGGTTATCATGGGGATACCGACCGGAGTGATGTATGACATATCGTCAGGGCCAGTCGTGGTGACAGCGCCTGAGTTATGAGGATTTATGTGTCGATGCTAGACACGGGTTTCATGATGTTTCGAGTGTCGGCGTTAGACACTCAGGTTTTCATGATTTTTATGTATCGTCGGTGGACATACGGGGTTAATATCCTCATACTTATATACATATATATATACACACACAGGGATATGTTTTCATGATGTTTCGGGTGTCGATGTTTGACACTCAGGTTCCATGAGACTTACAGGATGTGAGGGCCGATCTGTGGATGCGGTGCCTGAGGATTTGGGGATTTGATGTGTCAGTGAGGGACACTGGTATTTTTCCATGCTGATGATTTTGCATGAGATTTTATTATATCATCCCACACACTCAGGATTATTCTTGATATGCATTGTTTTATGTAGTTGTAGTACCCTGATGATGTACCTTTACATGATAGTTGCATATTCATATTGTCATACTTATGCTATCGGATTACTTATGATAGATTAATCGCTATTCGTGCATACTTGCGATTAAAGTATGATGTTGATTACTATTCACGAGTTGGCAACTCACCGCCGTTGTGCCACAGTGTTTTGCAGGACTTACCCTTAGAGTAGTCGCGGCAGGGCGTCTTATCATCTCTACTTTTGCGGATACCGCTACGTTAGGCAGTGAGGCCTTTGCTTTTAGGTGGGTTTGCAGTTATCTGCTTGTATATTGTATATCTTTTTGTTGGATCTAGTATTCTCCATCTACCACTGTTTGTATATAACTTAGAGACGACTTGTGAGGATTCGGTGTTATATTATTTTGGCGACTTTGGGTGCCGTGCTCGTGGGAGCCGGTTTTGTTTTGAAAAGTTTAATTCTTAATGCAGTATTTTCTTTGATATTTCTTCGCTTCGGCGTTGTATACATGTTGTGGTGATTGTTTCCGCCGTTGGGTGTGATTTTCCTCCCATTTGGGATGCTTTATATTTTATCTATGTTGTACCCATTTTCGGGGCTAGTTTTTACAAAGGAGGTGCTGCCGAAATTTTTAAGAACGAAAACTAAACTTAAAGATCTTTACTTGAAAATTTCCGAATGTTTAAAACTATGTTTTCTCCGTTGGTCCAGTTTTGGATGGTTTAGATTTCTGGGTTTCGGCTTACTTAAGTTGCGTACGCCTGTAGACGTTACGTAGTTTAAGTGCCGGTTACGGGCCAAATATTGGGTCGTGACATAGTTGGTATCAGAGCGCTAGGTTTTAACTTTCGGAGTGTAGGATGACGTTGGTATGATGGAGTAGGTAGCTTAAGCAGAGTGACGTAGCGTGTGTATGTTCCGCGGCATACTTACGATGCGGTACTCCGCCTAAGTGACCTTAGGACCTATTGATTGATATTCCTTCCGTGATTGTTACATCCTTGTGATTCGATTTCTGTGTCCTTATCGAATCTTGTTTCAATTTCCAGCCTATATGCCGCCGAAGACTACGAGGGCACAGAGAGCGGCCGCGAGGGCCGAGGTCAGAGTTGACTCATCAGAGGCGAGGACTGACCAGGGCAGTACGCCTATTGTACCGGAGCATATTGCTATGATTGGAGCTGTTATGCAGGACCTGCACCAGATGATGGGGAGAGACCATTCGAGCACAGGGGCAAGCATTTGTTCCACCCGTTGCAGGGACCATGATGGTACCTACCGTTCCGGCAGTCGCAGTTACTGCTCCGGAGGTTATTACCGTGTCACTGACACAGTTTATGAGGCTGAGGCCTCCGGTGTTTACTGGCACAGATGTTACTGAGGATCCGCAGTCGTTCATCGACCGGATGGCCAGGATTTGTCATTCACTCTGATGCTCCGATGAGAGATGGGTGGAGTTTGCCAGTTTTCGTATGGAGGGTCTGGCCTAGAAGTGGTGTGAGTCCTTGGAGAGGGGAAGAGCCGTAGGTCTTGCTCCTATGACCTGGGGTGAGTTTGTGATGTCGTTTCTCGCCCATTTTCTTCCACCGAGCATCAGGGATGCGCGAGCGCGCAAATTTGAGTCGTTACGTCAGACTCCGGGGATGACGGTGTCTGAGTATGATGTATTGTTTACCGAGCTGTCTGTGTATGTTCCATACTTGGTGGCGACTGAGGATATGAGGGTGAAGAGGTTTGTTCGAGGCCTGCTTACCCAGTTGTTCCTAGCCATCAGCATTCAGCATTGCGACACGTATGCGGCAGCTGTGGATGCAGGCCTATTGGTGGAGGAGCGTCTAGCTGAGTCATCGGTTGTTCCGGAACCAAAAAGGACTCGTACAGATGTACCAGCATGGAGACCGAGGTTTGCACGCAGAGGCAGATTTCTTTCAGACTCGGGGAGTAGCAGAGATGTGGGATGGGTCAGCACTTACTCCCAGGAGGGCCAGCGACCGTCTTATGGGTTCTTTGGGTATGGCAGTCTACATCACCTTGTTCGGGATTGCACCGTGGTGCGTCAGAGAGGGCCAGCAGTACCCCAGGTTACCTTAACACCTTCTCCGCCTCAGAGAGCGTTGCCTCTTATTCCTGTTGTTGCGCCGCGTCAGACTCCTGTTCAGAGAGGTCGTGGTCGCGGGCGTTTTGTGCCGAGAGGTCAAGGTGGCGGAGGCAGAGGGCAGCCAGTAGCCGGTAGAGGCAGGCACGGGTTTTTGCCTTGACTCACCAGGACGCTCAGGCGTCCAATGCTGTGGTTTCAGGGACCCTTTCTGTATGCTCTTATGATGCACATGTTCTTTTCGATCCGGGATCTACGCATTCGTATGTTTCTACGCACTTCGTGCCGAGGTTAGGCCGAGAGTCGTGTTTGCTAGATCAGCCGCTTGTCGTGACTACTCCTGTAGGAGAGTTGTTTGTTGCACGACACGTATTCCAGTCTTGTGCTGTCCATATTGGTGACAGAGATCTGTCCGTCGACTTGATCCTTCTTGAGATATTGGACTTCGACGTTCTGTTGGGTATGGACTGGTTAGCTACTTGCTACGTGTCCGTGGACTGCCGAGGGAAGACAGTTAGGTTTTGTTTTCCCAGCGAGTCAGTGTTTGTTATGCAGGGGGACCGTGGTGCCGCCCCTCACAGTTTAATATCTGTCCTTTGCGCTATCGGCTTTTGAGGAGGGGATGTCGGGGATTCTTGGCGTTCATTCATGATACTGGAGCCACAGTGGAGTCGTTGGACCAGGTTCCTACCGTGCGAGAGTTTCCCGATGAGTTACCTGGGTTGCCGCCAGATCGCGATATAGAGTTCTGCATTGATCTGATTCCTGGCACGGAGCCTATTTCTAGACCGCTTTATCAGATGGCTCCGGCAGAGCTTAGAGATCTTAAAGATCAATTGCAAGAGTTGCTTGATTTGGGAATTGTGCATCCGAGTGTTTCGCCTTGGGGAGCTCCTGTTCTGTTCATCAAGAAGAAGGACGGCAGTTTGAGGCTATGTGTGGATTATCGTCAGTCGAACCGAGTTACGGCGCGGAACATGTATCCTTTACCTCGCATTGACAATTTATTTGATCATCTCCAGGGTGCGAAACATTTTTCTAAGATTGATTTACGTTCGGGTTATCATCAGTTGCGGGTTCGGAATGATGACATTCCGAAGACTGCTTTTCGTACGCGCAATGGGCACTATGAGTTTTTGGTGATGTCGTTCGGACTCATCAATGCGCCAGCAGCGTTCATGGATCTTATGAACCGGATTTTCAGGCCGCTCCTCGACCAGTTTATTATAGTGTTTATTGATGACATACTGGTCTACTCTAGGAGTCGTGAGGAGCATGAGCAGAACTTGAGGATTACTTTGCAGATATTTAGAGAGCACCAGATGTATGCTAAATTCTCAAAGTGTGTGTTTTGGCTTGATATAGTTGACTTCCTGGGTCATGTGGTGACTGGTGATGGTATTCTTGTGGACCTGAGGAAGATCGAGGCTGTACAGCTTTGGCCCAGACCTGTATCGGTGATTGAGGTCCACAGCTTTTTGGGCTTAGCTGGTTATTATCGCCGTTTTGTGCAGGATTTCTCGAGTATCGCTGCACCGTTGACTGGACTGACCCGGAAGGGAGTTCCTTTTCTTTGGACTGATGCGTGCGAGCAGAGTTTTCAGCAGTTGAAGACTTGGTTGACGACAGCACCAGTTCTTTCTTTACCTTCTGGATCGGGCGGCTATGTTGTCTATTGTGATGCTTCTCGAGTGGGGCTCGGTTTTATTTTGATGCAGCGCAATAGAGTGATTGCTTATGCTTCTAGGCAACTGAAGAATCATGAGCAGAATTACCCCACTCACAATCTTGAGATGGCCACGGTGGTCTTTGCGTTGAAGATTTGGAGACACTACTTGTACGGGGAGTCATGTCAGATCTTCATGGATCACAAGAGCTTGAAGTATATCTTCCTGCAGTGGGATCTGAATCTGAGACACCGCCGATGGATGGAGCTAGTGAAGGATTATGATTGTGAGATCCTTTATCACCCGGGCAAGACGAATGTGGTAGCTGATGCTTTGAGTCGTAGGCCCGGGGGTAGCTTGTCCCAGTTGAGTGCAGTTCAGCGTCAGTCTTCTACAGATTGGCATCTCTTGTGTGATGGTAGAGTGCAGTTCAAGTTCACCTCCACTGGGGGACAGTTTTCTTATGTCCGCGCCCGTCCACTACTATTTAATCGTATCCGTGATGCGCAACCCAGTGATGCCCGTTTTTCCTAGATTCTTAAGCTTGTTCGACAGGGTACAGTTTCGGAGTTCATGATTGATGACCAGGGTGTGCTACGATGCGGGACTCGCTTATGTGTACCAGATACTGATGGGTTGAGACGCGAGATCCTAGAGCAGGCACATCAGTCTGCCTTTAGCGTTCATCCAAGTTCCACCAATATGTACCGTGGCTTGAGAGACTCTTACTGGTGGGAAGGGATGAAACATGATATTTCAGACTTCGTTTCGAGGTTCCTGACTTGTCAGCAAGTCAAGGCTAAGCACCAGAGACCGGCTGGAGAGTTGTAACCTTTACCCATTCCGGAGTAGAAATGGGAGCAGATTTCCATGGACTTCATTGTGGGTCTACCCAGGACCAGTAGAGGGTATGACTCCATATGGGTGATAGTTGACCAGTTGACAAAAGCGGCTCACTTCCTTCCAGTGAAGACCGCTTTCGGTTATGCTCAGTACACTCAGTTGTATATAGATGAGATTGTGCGTTTGCACGGTGTTCCCACATGCATAGTATCCGACAGAGGCACCCAGTTTACTAGCCGTCTTTGGCAGAAGCTTCAGGAAGCTTTGGGTACCCGGTTGAGTTTTAGCACCGCTTTTCATCCACAGACCGATGGTCAGTCAGAGCGGACTATTCAGACTCTGGAGGATATGCTCCGTGCATGTGTGCTTGATTTTGGTGGCAGTTGGGATCGTCACTTGCCGTTGATTGAGTTCTCTTACAACAACAACTTTCAGGAGACTATTCAGATGGAACCTTTTGTGGCTTTATATGGTAGAAAGTGTCGATCGCCAGTCTGTTGGACCGAACTTATGAGAGTCTGGTTTTGGGAACCCATCTACTTCAGGAGACCACGGAGAAGATCCAGCTGATTCAGGACAGGATGAGAGCAGCCCAGTGCAGGCAGAAGTCTTATGCCGACCGTCGTCGTCGCAGACTTGAGTTCGCAGTGGGGGATCATGTATTCCTGAGGATTTCTCCGATGAAGGGCGTTATGCTATTTGGGAAGAGGGGGAAGCTCAGTCCCAGATTTATAGGTCCTTTCGAGATCCTTGAGCGAGTGGGTTCTGTTGCTTATCGTTTGGCACTCCCGCCCAGTTTTCCGGATATTCACCATGTTTTCCATGTGTTGATGCTTCGTAAATACCTTCATGATCCTTCTCACATAATTCAGCACGAGACTGTTCAGCTTGAGCGCGATCTTTCGTTCACCGAGCAGTCGGTAATTATTTTGGATCGGCAGGTGAAGAAACTTCGGTCAAAGGTCTTGCCATCTGTGAAGGTTCTTTGGCGTAGCCCTACTGGTGAGGAGATCACTTGGGAGGCCGAGAGCGAGATGCGGAAGAAATTCCCTCATCTCTTTGAAGGTACGCTTAGTATGAAATTTTAATCCGGGGACCGAATTTTTATAGGGGGGAGATTGTAACGTTTTAGAAATCTTTATGTGAATTTTTCCGTTTCAACCCGACAGTGTTCAAACGTCTATATACACTTGCCAGCACCTATTTTAGCTAAAATAAAGCTAGTGCGCGAGCTTTGGGGGTATATGGGACGTTTTGGTTCAATTAGAATTTTTTCCAATTTTAATATTATTTTAATGTGGTATTTGATATATTGGAAATTGGGAAATTTCCTTCTTTGAAATCATTGCAAGTAAATAAAGTTGAGTTAATAAAACCCTTTTTTAATATCTAGATATTTGTATGGGTTTTAGTTTTAAAGTTAAAGAAAAAGAAAAGAATTGAGTGAGGTGCATGCATGTGTGTGTGGATGCATTTATGAGCATTAATCACTAGAAATTGCTAGGAAATTCCACACAAAACCCTCCCCTTCCTCACTTGGCCGATATCCTTCCTCCCCCTTCTGGTCTTGATCATTCCCTTCCATTTTTGCATCAATCCAAACTCATAATTCTCCAAAAATTCAAAATATATCACAAAATATACATCAAGTCTTGGTTTTTGCTTATTGCTCACTTAGAGCTAGGAAAGCTTGGATCTTGGGAGCGAGGGTTATTAGGTATAATCACTATTCTGTTAAAAAGAAGTTTTTATGATGTGTAGCTCGTTGGATATTGTTTAGAACACGTTAGATATCGATTAGTGCAATATCGTATTCTTTTGTGTCTTGTTGAGTTTCTGGGATCTGCTTCGACCTGGAATTTTTACTGAGTAACTAAACAATATTGTAGTGATGTACTAGTTAACCTAAGACTCCACCTGAGACACGTGACCCAACCCACGGGCCTCGGCCGGCGACACTTTGACGAATTCCGGCGACGCCGGCTATGTAGGGAGGTGTTGGGGTTTGGTTTTTGTGGGGTAGTTGTCTGTTGTGGTTTAGAGGTGTTTGGTACTGTTTACTTTTTTAGTAATAGCAGTATGAAAAATCTGGAATCATTTTCCTATAATATAGTGTTTTGATTCCGCCTGTTACGTAATCCGACACGAATCGTGATCTTGCGCAGCTGCTGTACTCAGTTTGGTTTTGTGGTATCGTTACGCATGTTAGCCACTAAACGGACACTCGTGAGTTAGTTTAGGGTTGGTGCATTGTTTTAAAATGTAGTTTTAAGTTATATTGGTCGATTTTTGAGTTTTGCTCTGTTTATGTGTTTGTGAAATTATAGCGTCGCAAGCGGGGACTTCTGACGCTGCGAACAAGGGGAAGCAGGTGGTCGGATTTTCTTAGCTGGAGACCATTGGTGGGTAGATTTAACATCTACGGGGAAATCGCCCGTATGGCGTTATGCGTCGGGGCAGATATGATAGGATAGCTGCATGTTATTGCATATCAGTTAATTTCATATGAACGTCATTGCATAGTATTATCTTTTGTACCTTTAGATATAACACATTACTGATGGTTCATGTTGCACGAGCACTAAATTGTATGCTACACTCACACCGTCAGTAATTGCCATGACACGCACAACCCATATACATACGTGATATTGCATTGGGCAGGGATAGTTGAGGTAGTGACCCTTATTCAATTTCACGTATGCCCTGCTATACCTATCTGTACATCATGCATACATATTTACATGTACACCCACATATTTTGCTATAGTTGTATTTACCCTAGATGGTATTGTTTTGACCTGGAATATTGAGACATTGAATATTGTGCTTATGAAATACATCATACATCTTTGAATACATGTAGATACTTAAACCTTGCTACAATTACAAGTACACTTCATATGATGCTGCATTTATTTTCGGAGGATTTTGGGAACCGCAAGATATATGTTAAAGATAGATTCATTTAAAAGAACGGATTTCCCTTGAAATGCTCATATTGTTGTTTATGTTGCATATATCAGTTTTTCATGGATTTACGCATTGAGATATGGATTTCATATGATTTATGGATTTGAGAACCGTGGGGGAATTTCAAGAAAACTATGTATTATTTGAAAACCCGGTTTCTCTTTTTACGAAATTTCATTGCGCCCACCATGTGATTTCTCGGTTCTGAGATTTAACTTGTGATACCCGATTCGAGGAGCGGGAGGCACCGTCTGCGGGTACATGGTGGACCCGGTATGGTACCCTGGGGCGAGTGGTGATTTCGTGGTGTAGGCGATAAGCCTGGCAGAGGGACCACTACCTACCGGTGATTTTATTGGACTCGGCGGTTATCATGGGTGACCGGAGTGATGTATGACATATCGTCAGGTATAGTCATGGTGACAGCGCCTGAGTTATGAGGATTTACGTGTCGATGCTAGACACGGGTTTCATGATGTTTCGAGTGTCGGTGTTAGACACTTAGGTTTTCATGATTTTTATGTATCGTCGGTGGACATACGGGGTTGATATCCTTATACTTATATACATATATGTTTTCACGATGTTTTGGGTGTCTATGTTTGACACTCAGGTTCCATGAGACTTACAGGATGTGAGGGCCGATCTGTGGATGCGGTGCCTGAGGATTTGGGGATTTGATGTGTCAGTGAGGGACACTGGTATTTTTCCATGCTGATGATTTTGCATGAGATTTTATTATATCATCCCACAACTCAGGATTATTCTTGATATGCATTGTTTCATGTAGCTGTAGTACTCTGATGATGTACCTTTACATGATAGTTGCATATTCATATTGTCAAACTTATGCTATTGGATTACTTATGATAGATTAATCGCTATTCGTGCATACTTGCGATTACAGTATGATATTGATTACTATTCATGAGTTGGCAACTCACCCCCATTGTGCCACAGTGTTTTGTAGGACTTACCCTCAGAGTAGTCGCGGCAGGGCATCTTATCCTCTCTACTTTTGCGGATACCACTACGTTAGGCAGTGAAGCCTTTGCTTTTAGGTGGGTTTACGGTTATCTGCTTGTACATTGTATATCTTTTTATTGGATCTAGTATTCTCCATCTACCACTGTTTGTATATGACTTAGAGTAGACTTGTGAGGATTCGGTGTTGTATTATTTTGGTGACTTTGGGTGTCATGCTCGTGGGAGCCGGTTTTGTTTTGAAAAGTTTACTTCTTATTGCAGTCTTTTCTTTGATGTTTCTTCGCTTCGGCCTCGTATACATGTTGTGGTGATTGTCTCCGCCGTTGGGCTTGATTTTGCTCCCATTTGGGATGCTTTATATTTTATCTATGTTGTACCCGTTTTCGGGGCTAGTTTTTACAAAGGAGGTGCTGCCGAAATTTTTAAGAACGAAAACTAAACTTAAAAATTTTTACTTGAAAATTTCTGAATGTTTAAAACTATGTTTTCTCCGTTGATCCAGTTTTGGGTGGTTTAGATTTCTGGGTTTCGGCTTACTTAAGTTGCGTACGCCTGTAGACGTTACGTAGTTTAAGTGTCGGTTACGGGCCAAATATTGGGTCGTGACAGCATGTGACTGGCACTTGAATCATAAGAAGTCTATAGGACCCCATCTAATTCAAGTAAGCCAAAAACCCAGAAATCTAAACCATTTTTAAAGAAAGTATTTTGTTAAAATAAGCCGAATATGCGTTTTTAAAACATCAAGTCTTTTCTGAAAATTTCGGTAGAGTTTCCTTTGTAAATACTGGCCCCCAAAGGGTACAACATGAATAGTATACGAAACGATAAAAGGCATCCCAAGCAGGAGCTAGCTCTTCGTCAATCGACGGTCACAACCACGCAAGCAATATATTATACAACGCCGAACGGCGAGGATCAAAACTCAAAAGGAAACTCAAAACACCCAAAAACCCCATAATAATACAACGCGCGACTCTAAGATCGAAATAAAATACAACCAGTCTCTAAGTCTGAAATAAATAATACAAGTCTGGTTGATGGAGTTTACTAGATACAACTGAAATATAAATAAAGGTACAATGGTGGTCACGATGCGAGTGAACCCACCTAACAAAACAATCACCTGGAATGAAGTAATGTGCCAGCAAAGCCACCAAGGAAAACCTGTACGGCAAAACCTGCAAGAAATTGTGGCACAACGGGGGTGAGTTGCCAACTCGTGAGTAGAAAACATCACAGAGCAGAAATCTTATGTATGACTCAATCATAGGTCAAAACGATCAGTAAAATATATATCCTCAATATGATAAGGTCTGAAGCATGAAAGGGTGGCAAGGGTAAACATCTATACATAAGTGTAAAACCAAGTGCTCGTGTCAGTGCCTCAGGTAACAACATATCATAAATATGAGGTATGAATGCATGAAAACAGAATACATGTAAATGAGAAAACTGTTTTCATATCTCCGTGAGATTTATGTATATAAAATCGAGATATCATCAATGAAATCAACACAAAACAGTGTCTAGTATCGACACAAAAATATATATCTCTCTGTCTCAATATCTAGGGCTCCGGCGATCCGGACTGGCCCCTGGGCTCCAGCTATCCGGACTGGCCCAAACTCCGATCGGTATTCTCCGGATATCCGACAAATCACAATGAAGTCACCGGCCGGTAGTGTTCCCCTGCCAGGCTCAACGCCATCATCTGCGACCTTCTCACCCTGGGGTACCGCACCGGGTCCACTATACACCCACAGACGGTTCCTCCTCCTGCTCGAATCGGGTGTATCATATCGCTCAAGAACCGAGAAAACTCATGGTGGACTCATCTCAAATCATATCATGAGAAAACCGCAACTTTCATTTAAAAATGATAATAAGTTTATAAAATCCTTGCGGTTTCTCAAAATCCATAAATCTCATGGAAGTCCGAAATCTCAATATCTCAAAGTAAATAAACAATGAATTATAAAATATTAGGCTCCGACAATCCGGACTGGCCCTAATAATAATGCATGAAAATGAACGTATAAATATGCATGACAATCACAGTAATAAATGCAATGTCTAAGCTATCATAATAATAAAACATCGGAACTATCAGCTAACAAGAGATATCAATGAATTAATATTCTCTACAGTGTACGTGGCATGGCAATTATCGATGATGGTGTGAGTGAGCCGGCAAGCAAGTGTACGTGGAACATACGCATCATCGGTAATGGTGCTGGTGTCCTGACCGCATGATTTCAATAATGGCATATGAAAACACAATATAAGCATGCGATGCGATGCGAACAGCTAGAATATGCGGGAGCTGAATAATAAACACAACAATAAGGAAATAAACATTTATATAATCGGGTCATACAGTTTGCCATTTGAAATAACATGAATCGTGGTGTTTAGAAAATAGGACTACGGTATTTTTAAGAAAAAATACGTCCTTTGAAATATCCGTATAATCCCTTGGTCTGTCTTTAAAATATTCACGATTCATTAGTTTTGAAATATGTATGACCTGGGTCTAATCTAACATCTATAAGTAAACTACAGGTCTAAACTAACAGACTAATCGAAAAGGGTAAGGAAAACCACCTAAGTTTGAGTCGATATATATATATAATAATCGGTGATCCCACCTCAATAGTATTACGTACGATACAATACATCATATGACATCCTCGAGTCAACTGTGCGGATCTATAATCAATAAATAGCTCGTACGGTAAATCCGTCGTACGGCATCCCAAATCTGGGTACGGGTCAATATCACATTTATCGTATTAATCAACTGATATCCTTATCATCATATATCGTGAACTGGGGTACTAATCTAAGTCTAGTACATACTGATACCATCTATATATATGTATGCGTGTGTATGAAAACACCACGCCTAAAGACCCGCTAATAACATCATGTCGTGTCTCATAATACGAACCAATCACATCACCGACCTCCTGGCATCAAGCCCAAACTCATTGACTCATCTCCAAGTACTAAGTACTATCATCATCATCCATGTATATGTATACGTATATATATATATACATAGTCCCATACCTATGTGTATTTATATATATATATATATATATATCCCCATATACGCACAAGTTAAAAAATGTATGCAAGTGTGTGTGTGCGCGGTGAAATCTCGTTCTACAGTTCGCAACTAAGAAACTAAGTACGACACTGTCATCAAATTACTAAAATTTAACTTATGATCTTCTAAGATCAATCTCCATTATCATTTAGTCTCACATAACGCAAATTATGTATAATATATATATCGTATACTACACTACGAACTGTGGGGATGCTATACGCCATCCACCCGACATCCCCCGTAGATGTATATCTACCCACATTGATCCTCGCTTGCCGATGCCGATGTCGCCGCGCGCTTTCTTGTTGTCTCGAAGTCCTCGTGAGGGTACCAACATATCATAACACATCGTATCGCATTAAAATCCAATTCGCAATCGAAACGGCACACGAATCACTCATAGATTAAAACCTATGGTCTACTCACGCAAATCAGCCAAACAACACCCGATATAGACGTACAAATGTCAAGTGATCGATACAAAACACAATTACCAAAACTAAAATCCATAAACATCGCAAAATATAAAGCATAAACGATGAAAACATGCTCCAGATTTTAGTCCTGGGAAAAACAAGGTCCACAAACAACACTGGGGTGATATATAGGGTGTATATGAGCTACACAAACAACCTGGGCACCAAATTCATCAATGTGGCCGGCCACATACACCTAAAATCCGGCCACCTCGGTTAGACTGGCTCCGTTTGGGTTCGTCTGGTCAAGGTGGTCTCCTATTGGTCTAACTAGGTCCCTGGTATTGTTTGTAAGTCGATGTAGTACACCCCAGTACTTGTGGGGAGGCGGAATTTTCAAAAACGATCAAGTTTAAAGAACGAACATCGACTAACCGCTTAAATCGAAGCTAAACGATAACTAACCAAACATATAGTTATTCTAAACTACTATGCTTAGGGATTATACCTATCGAAACTAGTCCTTCGTCTTTGTGTCCTCCTTTGTTCTCCTCGACCTTCTCTAGGTAGTAGACGATCCACCCGAGAGCAAAACACCAAGCTACACCTCTAACTTGAGGTAACTAATCTACTTTGATTGCTAATCAAAGAAGAAAGGATGATATAGAGTGAAGGTAATGGATGTTTAAGTCTAACTAAACCTTTGATCTCAACACATGAGGATTAAGGATTAGTCTCTTGAAGATGAGAGCTTGAGGAGAGAGAATGTGAGATAAGATTATGAGATGAGAGAGAGTGTATCATAATATATTATGAAGCATTCTCATTTATCAACAAAAGAAAATGAGTGATGAATAAGCATGCTTCACAAATATCTAATGGTGATTCATTAAGCATGTGTCATTATCATTTATGGTGCAATAATGATAATGATGAATCACTCTCATGACTCACAATCTTATCCAAAGTAACCTCCTTAGTCACATCTTCTAGAAGCTTCTCGTACAATTACGAGAAAGCCCCTCCAATCCGCAAAAATACGGAAAAACTTTAGACTGTAAAAATCCAATAACCGGATACCAGTAACTGGCTTAAACCAAAGCCGACTGGTAAAAACTGTCCGAAAGTCGTACGTGCGTAAACGCACGTATGCGTCCGAACCCTTTGTCGCAAAACCATGCGACCTCTATATCGTTTCGCCTGGAGTAGGAAACTCTCTGTGTGGGACTCTAGAGACTCGACTACTACGCTGGCAGTGGGTTTAACCACAGACCGCAAGCGGCACTAGCTGTACGTAACGGTCCCCAGGTAGTTGTCGATAAGAAGGCCAATGAGAAACCCATCCGAACTCCTATTGAGTTTGATGTGACAATCTCCATACAGTCCGGTCCGTTTGTCCAAGACTATCGCATATCGGGCCTAGGGGGGCGGCAAGTGTCAGTCCCCTAATAGCGGTATAAGTCGTGTCGGAGGGAAGCCCATTACACCCTGAGAAACTACTGGAACCTACCAGCAAATCTCGCTTGCCCTGGCCAAGGACTTTGCGTAATGGCTCTCTGACACAGCACGATATCTACTCCCAATACCGGGAGGGACGAATCCTGTCTAACCGCCACTGCCTCCAAGTGCTCGGGACTGCACCCAACTGCTACCTGTTTGCACGACTCCTTTGAGCCGTGGTAGGGTAGCAATCTAAGAACAGTGGGACACACTCGAGGCGAAGTAGCAGTGTCAAGTCTGCGGACTACGCTGTACTCATGTCACCTGGGAACTGTTCACTGACGACTGGTATCAAACCAACCAACAGTTCCCTGTGAGTCCTGTCCGGTGTACCCGTAACCTAACGAGCACCTGCATACTATCTCCAGTACGACGTACTGACGGCTGTGGGACAGACCATCTCCCCAACTGGGATGAGAAGCGTACACACTAGTCTACTCCGGAGTATCGATGCTCTGTCTCGATAATCCAACGACCAGGGACCTGAATAAGGATGTGCTTGTAGACTACCCAGCCCCACTAGTGTGACTGCCATCACAACGCTGGTAGACAAGCAAGATCCTAAGAGCTCTATCAATACGTACACTCACATATTAAGATAGAAAAACCAAGTAGCATACTACCATGTTTAGCAAGACTGTTATATACATGTGAATATCCCAAGCTTCCATTAAGTAATATACAAGCTAGTATGATACAGTAATGGCCTTCTAGGGCATAAACACTAACAATCTCCCACTTGCACTAGGGCCATGTACTGGCGTATCGAAGACCGATGATCTCGAGTAGCCGCTCGAACTGAATCTGAGGAAGGGCCTTTGTGAATGGATCAGCAATGTTCTCTTCTGAAGCAACTCTCCGAACCTCGATCTCCTGACGATCAATGATCTCCCTGATCAGGTGATACCGCCTCAAGATGTGTCTGGACTTCTGATGGGACCTTGGTTCCTTCGCTAAAGCTATAGCTCCGTTGTTGTCACAATACAGAGGTATTGGATCAACTATGGTAGGAACAACCTGAAGTTCTGTTAGGAACTTCTTCATCCAGACTGCTTCTTTTGCGGCATCGCAAGCAGCTATATACTCCGCTTCCATCGTCGAGTCAGCAACAGTGTCCTGCTTGGAGCTCTTCCAGCACACCGCCCCTCCATTGAGGGTAAAGACATAACCCGACATGGACTTGGAATCGTCCTTATCACTCTGGAAGCCGGAATCAGCAAAGGCCTCCAACCTGAGGTCTTTTCCGCCGTAAACCAAGAACATCTCCTTAGTCCTCCTCAGGTACTTGAGAATGTTCTTAACTGCTATCCATTGTTTCTCCCCTGGGTCTGACTGATACCGGCTTACCACGCTTAGTGCGTAAGCTACATCTGGTCTGGTACACAACATCGCATACATTATAGAGCCTACCGCAGAAGCGTAGGGTATAATAGACATGCGTTCCCTTTCCAAATCAGTCTTGGGAGACATCTCGTTGGAGAGGGTGATTCCGTGACAAGCCGGTAGATTACCGCACTTAGAATCTTCCATACTGAATCTTTTCAGTACAGTGTTGATATACCTGTACTGCAAAAGTCCCAACATCCTCTTGGATCTATCACGATAGATCCGGATCCCCAGAATGTAAGAGGCATCACCCAGGTCTTTCATGGAGAACCTATGTGACAAGAATCCTTTGACAGATTGTAGCATAGGAATGTCATTTCCTATCAATAGAATGTCATCCACGTACAAGACGAGGAATACGACACTTCTGGCCACAACTTTACTATATATGCACGGTTCATCTGGATTTTTGACAAAGTCATATTCTTTGACTGTCTCATCAAAACAGATGTTCCAACTCCGCGATGCCTGCTTTAGTCCATAAATAGACTTAAGCAGCTTGCATACTTTCCCGCTGCTCCCACTCTGATTGAAACCCTCTGGCTGATCCATATAGACGCTCTCTTCTAAATTTCCATTCAGAAAAGCCGTCTTTACGTCCATCTGCCAGATTTCATAATCATGGAAGGCAGCAATAGCAAGAAGAACCCGAATGGATTTGAGCATAGCCACTGGAGAAAAAGTTTCGTCATAGTCCAAACCAGGTCTTTGACGAAAACCCTTTGCAACAAGTCTAGCCTTATAGGTTTCCACCTATCCATCTACACCAATCTTTTTCTTGAAGATCCATTTGCATCCTATGGGTTTTACCCCATCTGGAGCAAAGTCCAAAGTCCATACTTTGTTGGTGTACATGGACTCCATTTCGGTTCGCATTGCATCTAGCCATCGTACCGAGTCACCGCTCTGGATGGCCTGCTGGAAGTCAGTAGGTTCATCATCATCTATGATGCAATCCTCTCTATCCCCGTCTATGAGAAAACCGTAGTATCTCTCAGGCGGATGAGACGGCCTACAACTCCTGCGGAGGGGTGCGGGAATGTCCTGTTCTTCTTGAACTTCCGGTTCTACCAAACTTTCAGTATTGGTTTGTGGTTCTGGAATTTCTTCCAGTTCTATTTCGCTCCCACTTGATTCCTTTTCTAAAAACAGATGTTCCAGAAAATGGGCATTACGAGAAACAAAGACATTTTGTTCCTCTGCGTAATAGAAATAATATCCCTTGGAGTTCTTTGGATATCCCACAAACAAACATTTTACTGATCGTGCCTCGAGCTTGTCCACATGCTGCTTTTTAACAAAAGCTGGACATCCCCAAATCTTCATATGCTGAAGATGGGGTTTCTTCCCAGTCCACATCTGATATGGAGTGGTAGGCACAGTCTTGGTAGGAGCCCTGTTCAGAAGATATGCCGCTGATTCTAGCGCATAACCCCAGAAAGATCGCGGTAACTCAGCATTACTCATCATGGATCGTACCATATCCAATAGGGTTCGATTCCGTCTCTCCGATACACCGTTATGCTGTGGAGTGTACGGAGGAGTAAGTTGAGAGAGAATTCCTTTCTCTTTTAGGTAACCTAGGAATTCGGCACTCAAGTATTCACCACCTCGATCAGATCTAAGTGTCTTTATACTTTTGCCGGTTTGGTTTTCTACTTCATTCTTATACTCTTGGAATTTCTCAAAAGCCTCGGATTTATGTTTCATCAGATAAATGAATCCGTATCTTGAGTAATCATCCGTGAAAGTAATGAAATAGGAAAAACCACCTCTCGCATGTGTAGACATTGGACCGCATACATCGCTGTATATGAGTCCTAAGAGCTCGCTCGCTCTTACTCCTTGTCCAGTAAATGGAGTCTTTGTCATCTTTCCTTTGAGACAAGATTGACAAGTGTCATAAGTTTGATATTCGAACGTGTACAAATATCCTTCTCTATGCAACTTAGTCAACCTTCTCTCATTGATGTGACCCAGTCTACAATGCCATAAGAAAGCTTTATTTAAATCCGGAGACTTTCTTTTTAGTGTGTTCTGGACATTGAAAATTTGGAGTTGGTTTAAAACATATATGTCGTTATTTAATGTACCGGACCCAATCAAACCATGATTAAGGTGGATGTTGACAACATCTCTTACAAACGTGAAATCATAACCTTTATTTGATAACAAGGAAACTGATATGATATTACACGTTAAGCTGGGTACAAAATAACAGTTATGTAAAACCAAAATGTGTCCGCTCGTCAATCCTAGGTGATAATCCCCGACGGACGCAGCTCCCACGCTAGCTCTGTTAGCAACCCTGAGGATCATATCACCTTCCTTCAGCACTCTACGGTTTCTCAGTGCCTGCAATGAATTGCAAATATGAGATCCTGATCCGGTATCCAATACCCAGGAAGTAGAGTTGATCGACAGACAATTCTCAATTACAAACACACCTGAAGTCGAAGCCACAGCTTGCTTCGGTTCCTGGTTCTTGGCGTTCCACGCCTTGCAATCCTTCTTCTAGTGCCCTTTCCTGTGACAATGGAAGCACTCATCCTGGCCAACTATCGGTACTGCTTTCTTTTTCTTTCCCTTCCCTCCCACCTTACTAACACCGCCTCTAGGTCTGGGTGCGGCCTTCTTCTTCCTTCCTTTGGCCCTAGCCTTGGACCCGGAAGAAGATGAACCGCCAACAAACATAGCGGGTGTTTCCCTTGATGTCTTCAAGGTGCCCTCTGCACTCCTTAACATGTTTAGGAGTTCCGGAAGTTCAACTTCTTTTCTTTGAAGGTTGAAGTTCAGGATAAACTGGGCGTAGGTGTGAGGAAGGGACTGGAGAATAAGGTCTGTATAGAGCTCATTATCCAAAGTCGTCCCAAGGTCTGCGAGCTCTTCAATATAGCTGATCATCTGTAGGACATGTTCACCTACCGATGACCCGGCAGCCAACCTCGCTCGAAACAAGTTCTTAGAGGTCTCGTATCTTTCTATACGAGATTGCTCTCCATAAAGTTCCTTTGTATGGAGAAATATGCCATCTAGGGACATATCCTCGTGCCTCCTCTGATGTTCATTGTTCATCGAGGCAAGCACGATGCACTTGGATCTCGCGCAATCTAAATCCCAGGTTTTGCGGATTTCCTTATCCGCATTGCTGGATTTGGGACCAGGGACAGCAGGTGCCGTAGCGGTGAGGACGTAACCCAGTTTGTCATAGGTGAAAGCCATTTTGACATTCCGCAGCCAATCTTTATAGTTTGGCCCTGTCAGTATATTTTTCTCTAAAAGTAACTTAAGTCCAGTCATTTTCAGGGTCGCTGCAAATAGGAGAGGAAGAAGAAAACTCTTTAGCATGATGCTCTTGCAAGTTTAGAGTGGGTTTTAGTTTATCTAAACTGGATGGCTCCCACTGTTTCTCGAATCCTTCCTCAAACCATAAAAGAAGAATTAGCCAGAACTATTCTCACCGTACAATACTTGCTTAACCGTTCAGCCAGGCTGGTGTCGGTACTTCGAGGGAGGTTTTCCAACGCTTTCGCGAAGTTCCTTAATTAAATAACCTCTTTTCTCTGGGGGCGTAACCCCGCTGACACTTTTCTGGACACCTATTAGGTTTATAGCATTGATCGTTAAGTGACGAATATCCTGATAAGTAGCATATACTCACAGTAGGATCGGGATCCAAATATCATCGTCTGATATTGTTGTAGGAATGCTACCAACATTCATCAAACTCAAAATGGTATGCATCTCTTTGCAAATTTCAGTTTCTTTAGAAATTCCCGATATAAGTTTTTGCCCCATGCTCTTATAACCTTGGCTTTGGTCAAAGTGTCATAAGTCACATGTCAAGTTCTACCCGTCATTATCTTGTCAATTTGAACCCATCCGTATATACCCCTGACTTTGGTCAAATGGTAATACGACTGTCCCAAACCAACTCATCTATCTTATGCAACAAATGAAAACCCAGCAGCTACCAAACACTATGCCTTGACTTTGGCCAAAATGCATAGCTTGAATACTACTGAATACCCAAATGAAATGACGGAGGGCTACGACTGGTTTTGGCGAAACCGTGAACGTAGTGAACTTGATATAACCGAAGGAACCTGATAGCTTTTAAAAGGAGTGGTTAAAGCTCCGCATTTTAAAAATATCTGTTTTAAAAATAACCGAGTGGTTTCTTTTAAATTGTTCCAACGATTAAAACTTTGGTTTATTTTTCTTTGCATTATAGATAATGCGACCCATCATTAACCTATCATTGCAGAAAACAACGAAAATACAACGTCCTCTTATGCCATCCGCATTCGCCACGGGGTCCCGTCATCACCCGTTAGGTTACTTACCAAACGACAGAGCGGGGGCTGGGCTAGCGCGGGTGCAAAACATAAGTGACGTCTAAATAGCTACAATATATATAGATATTTTACATTCGTCTGACGCAATGATATTCATTCCAGAACACAGATAAACAATATTGGATTTGCAAGCAATCTGTATTTCTTTTGAGCCTGCAAGAAAAGACAGATTACACAGTTGTGATGAATAGCCGTTACCCTACCCTCGACCCTTACGGGTACGGCAAACTACCCACCCGGCAGTCTGTGTACCCCACCTTGGGTCAGTCCTAGGAGCAAAAACAGTAAAATGAAATAATACAACGGTGGCTACGACCGCAACCTGGAAGTGCCCCGCAAAAATAATATTACAACAAATTACATTTACAACAAATGAATTAAACAATAACCCATTGCTAACCCCGGCTATACACCACAACAGTCCAATACAGTTTATATGCACAAACAGATATAACCAATTCAGAAATGTGCAACCCCCTGCCAACCGACATACTAGCAGTTAGGGGAGGTTTACGAACACATTAAACAATCATAGATATAATCCAATATGCAAATACTGTACAATTTCGATCGATTAAACAACATCAATATTGCTCCAAAATCTGCTCTGTTAAACAGTAACCTGAGCAAATATTAAATATTCCAGAAAACCCCAAATTTTACACAGAAGCAACAGAAGAAAAATCGGCTCCTGACTCGCCAACTCGGCAGCGGAAGCGCGGCGACTCAGTAGGCTGAGGCCGCGGTTCCGCCGCGAGTTAGACGATTCAGGCGACTGTTTTTCTTGGGTGTTCTACTGGTGTCATGTCAAGCTCTCTGAACACACCAGAAAAATTTTTGGACTTCATTTTAACTTCGACAGAAACTTGACAGAATTAGGGTTTTTCGGCTTCGTTTTTCCGTTCGAAATTCGTACAAATTTGCAATTAAGTTATTTATTGTTTAGCGAGGCTCTGATACCAATGTAATTCGATGTAGTACACCCCAGTACTTGTGGGGAGGCGGAATTTTCAAAAACGATCAAGTTTAAAGAACGAACATCGACTAACCGCTTAAATCGAAGCTAAACGATAACTAACCAAACATATAGTTATTCTAAACTACTATGCTTAGGGATTATACCTATCGAAACTAGTCCTTCATCTTTGTGTCCTCCTTTGTTCTCCTCGACCTTCTCTAGGTAGTAGACGATCCACCCGAGAGCAAAACACCAAGCTACACCTCTAACTTGAGGTAACTAATCTACTTTGATTGCTAATCAAAGAAGAAAGGATGATATAGAGTGAAGGTAATGGATGTTTAAGTCTAACTAAACCTTTGATCTCAACACATGAGGATTAAGGATTAATCTCTTGAAGATGAGAGCTTGAGAAGAGAGAATGTGAGATAAGATTATGAGATGAGAGAGAGTGTATCATAATATATTATGAAGCATTCTCATTTATCAACAAAAGAAAATGAGTGATGAATAAGCATGCTTCACAAATATCTAATGGTGATTCATTAAGCATGTGTCATTATCATTTATGGTGCAATAATGATAATGATGAATCACTCTCATGACTCACAATCTTATCCAAAGTAACCTCCTTAGTCACATCTTCTAGAAGCTTCTCGTACAATTACGAGAACGCCCCTCCAATCCGCAAAAATACGGAAAAACTTTAGACTGTAAAAATCCAATAACCGGATACCAGTAACTGGCTTAAACCAAAGCCGACTGGTAAAAACTGTCCGAAAGTCGTATGTACGTAAACGCACGTATGCGTCCGAACCCTTTGTCGCAAAACCATGCGACCTCTATATCGTTTCGCCTGGAGTAGGAAACTCTCTGTGTGGGACTCTAGAGACTCGACTACTACGCTGGCAGTGGGTTTAACCACAGACCGCAAGCGGCACTAGCTGTACGTAACGGTCCCCAGGTAGTTGTCGATAAGAAGGCCGATGAGAAACCCATCCGAACTCCTACTGAGTCTGATGTGACAATCACCATACAGTCCGGTCCGTTCGTCCAAGACTATCGCATATCGGGCCTAGGGGGCGGCAAGCGTCAGTCCCCTAATAGCGGTATAAGTCGTGTCGGAGGGAAGCCCATTACACCCTGAGAAACTACTGGAACCTACCAGGAAATCTCGCTTGCCCTGGCCAGGGACTTTGCGTAATGGCTCTCTGACACAGCACGATATCTACTCCCAATACCGGGAGGGATGAATCCTGTCTAACCGCCACTGCCTCCAAGTGCTCGGGACTGCACCCAACTGCTACCTGTTTTCACGACTCCTTTGAGCCGTGGTAGGGTAGCAATCTAAGAACAGTGGGACACACTCGAGGCGAAGTAGCAGTGTCAAGTCTGCGGACTACGCTGTACTCATGTCACCTGGGAACTGTTCACTGACGAATGGTATCAAACCAACCAACAGTTCCCTGTGAGTCCTGTCCGGTGTACCCGTAACCTAACGAGCACCTGCATACTATCTCCAGTACGACGTACTGACGGCTGTGGGACAGACCATCTCCCCAACTGGGATGAGAAGCGTACACACTAGTCTACTCCGGAGTATCGATGCTCTGTCTCGATAATCCAACGACCAGGAACCTGAATAAGGATGTGCTTGTAGACTACCCAGCCCAACTAGTGTGACTTCCATCACAACGCTGGTAGACAAGAAAGATCTTAAGAGCTCTATCAATACGTACACTCACATATTAAGATAGAAAAACCAAGTAGCATACTACTATGTTTAGCAAGACTGTTATATACATGTGAATATCCCAAGCTTCCATTAAGTAATATACAAGCTAGTATGATACAGTAATGGCCTTCTAGGGCATAAACACTAACATTGTTTGCTTTTCCCGTAAAATTCTCAGGTCATCCCAGATTCCCTGCACCCTCAAATTACACACAAAACCGACATATCGACATGAAACTTGGAATTTGGGTTAAGTCACTGGTTTGGTCCAGGTTTTCTACACTATGGGGGTTTAAGGTCACCAATAAGGCTTATTAGCACAAACACAACTGAAGAATTCCCCATCCCTCTTCTAGGAAATTTCAAAGTTCACTAAACCGCATTAAAACACTTTTAAACTTGTATGGGTGCTAAGGTAATGGAAATACAATGCTAATGGTATAGAAATTACCTCATTTAGCAACTCAAGAATTTTCTTGAGTTTCCCCAAGTGCTCAAAATCCATCCTTTCTTGGTCCAAAGTGCTTGTAGTGAGCTTGTGCATGTTTTAAATGAAAGGATTTTGGTGTTAGATGTGTTTTTGATGGTGTAATGAGGAGGTAGTGGAGGTGGGAGATGGAGGGCAGCCATGGGAGATGAGGGAAAAGAAATGATGAAGATGATGAAGAGATAACAATGAGCCAAGGTCAAATTGACCCCTCACCCTCTCTCTCTCCTAAGCCCATGCTCTCTTGTCTCACCATACCTCATTGTTTAATTTTTTTCTTTTTCTTTTCCTTTTTCTTTTGTTTTGTTTTTCTTTTCTTCTCTTTTGAGTTAAAACCATACATGAAAAGAAGAAAGAAACCATGGTGGAAAATGTAGCAAGTGTTTGTAAATGTGACATGGTGCATGTCATGTGCATAAAACCGGATTAATGCAAGATTAGAGATATTTAATCGCGATTAACATTAAAATAGAATATAATTAATTATATAACAATCTACAAATGCTCAAATCTTGTAATCTATTTCAAATTGCATAATTTACATAATTTCCAAATATTTCCCAATTTATCGGTATTTAATTATACCGCATTATCGAAATATTCATAATATTTATTATTTAATTATAAAAATTCTCAAAAATAATATTTTATTTTTCTGAAATGTTACACAAAGATCGCCACTTATGTTGTTCAGAATCTTGGAATCAGTGGTGCCTCCGTTAGTTCAAACTGCGCAGCCCTGTCTGCCTCCTCTGGTACTTCTACTCCTTGGATTTTTGACTCAGGTGCCTCTCATCATATGACTTTTGATTCCACTATCCTTAATAACTGTAAGCATGTCTCTTCCCTTTGTATTCATACTGCAAATGGCACGCATCTTGCGGTAACTCATTATAGTGATATCACACCGGCCTCTTACACCACTGGTTGTTTGATTTTATCTTCCATATTGCTTATTCCCAAACTTACCATGAACTTGTTGTTTGTAAGTCAACTTGTTGATACTGGTTATACCGTCACTTTCTCATCCACCACTTGTACTGTGCAGGATTCCCGCACCGGCCAGAAGATTAGGATTAGTTGTAGAGTGAATGGGATGTATCATCTGGAGCATCTTCAGCTCCCTCCTTCAACTACCGGCTTTGGATTTTCTACTTCAGATATTTAGTATCACCGGTTAGGTCATCTTTCTGGTCCTCGACTGAAATTCTTATCTGACTTTGGTTTATTAGGTTCTTTCCGTTTTATTTCTAGTTCAACTTGTAGTACTTGTCTCTTTGCTAAACAAGTTGCTTTACCTTTTTCATCAAGTAATAATAAGTCTTCTAAACCTTTTGAATTTGTTCATTCTGATATTTGATGACCCGCACCGTCAACTTCCTTATCTGGTTTTAGATACTATGTTTTCTTTATTGATAACTATTCATGTTATACATGGGTTTATCTTATGCATGCTCGTTCTAACCTTATTCACATTTACACGGAATTTACAAATATGATTCATACTCAATTCAAAAACGTATAAAAGTGTTTAGAAATGATAATGCTCTAGAATATGTGTGTTTCTAAATGCAAAATATTCTGAAAACCCATGACACTATCCCTCAGCAATCATGTCCTCACACAAATGAACAAAATGGCGTTGCTAAATGCAAGCACCGCCACATCCTTGAAACCACTCGTGCTCTGCTTCTTTCCCACTCTGTTCCTACCTCTTTTTAGGGAGAAGCCATTATGAACGCTGTAAGTCGATGTCGCGCACCCCAAGTGTTCGCGGGGAGGCGGAAATGGCAAAAAATGTTTTTTACGGGCTTCGCAACACCGACTAGAACCAAGGATCGAACATAAACCATAGCTAGCAAACTACTTGAGGTTTACTACTCGGATGAATGTTATACCTCGTAGTATCGTGTCCTTCGGGTCTTCTCGATGTCCTCCTCGTCATCGTAGGCTCCGAGGATCGAAACGGATCAAAGCTTCCTCGTCGGCTTCCTCGAGTCAAAGACGATCCACCCGAGAGTCTATAGTCCGAGCTCCAACCTCATATCCGATATGACTAGGGAAACTAGCTTGCTTAATTAGATGGCCTACGTGATGTAGAGAATGAAGATGAGTTGGTTTGTCTCTTAGAACCCTAGGTTTCTCAAGTCATGAGACTTAAGGGTTGAGAGGAAGAAGAAGGAGATGGCTTGAGGAAAGAGAAAATGTTTTTCATTCATAATGATAATTGAGATGGCTACCATGATATGACTATAAGCATGGGAAGAAAAATATCTCACCCAAAATATCTAGTGCCACAAAATATCTCACAAAATATCTAAGTCAAATAGTCAAACCAAAGACAAATAGTCAAACCATGTAGCCATGACATAATTATCATTTATAAAAATAACAAATAATTTCCTCCACCTCATAATTTCTTTAATCAAGTCAATGGTCAAAACCCTAATGAGGTGTCTCCTTCTAAAAACAATCTTGAGTAATTACAAGAATGCCCCTCTCATCCGTATATACATACCCGCATCCGCATTCCGAAGAATACGAACACAAAGAGACGAAAATAATCCATCAATATAACACTAGGATCCGGCTTAAACCAAAGCCAACCAGTATTATCTGCCCGATCATCATACGCACACAAGTGCACGTACGTGATTGAAGCCCTGCCGTAAAACCATACGACCTCTACATCCTTCGCCCGATGCAGGGAAACTTTCTCTGTGGCACTCTAAAGACTCGACAGTACGCTGGCAGTAGGTTTAACCATAAGCCGCAAGTGATACTAGCTGCACGTAACGACTACCAAGGTATCTATCGATAAGAAGGCCGATGAGTAATCCCATCTGAACTCCTACTGAGCCTAAATGTGACAATCTCTGTACAGTCTGGTATGTTCGTCTAAGAGTATCGTATATCGAGCCTAGGGGGCGGTAATCGTCAGACCCCTAATAGCGCAATACGTCGTGTCAGAGAGTAGCCTAAAACACCTTGAGAAACTCTGGAGTACCTACCAGTAAATCTCGCTTGCCTTGGCCAAGGACTTGTGTAATGGCCTTCCGAACACAGCGCGATATCAACCCCCAATACCGGGAGAGACGAATCCTATCTAATCGCCACTGCCTCTAAGTGCTTCGGGACTGCACCCAACTACTACCTGTTTGCGCGACCCCTTTGATCCGTGGTAGGATAGTAATCAAAGTACAGTGGGAACACACTCGAGGCGAAGTAGCAGTGTCAAGTCGACGGAATAAGCTATACTCATGTCACCTGGGAACTGCTACCCGACGATAGGTATAATACCCACCAACAGTTCCCGATGAGTCATGTCCAGTGTACTCATAACCTAATGAGCACCTGCATACTATCTCCAGTACGACGTACTAATGGCTGTGGAACAGACCATCTCCCCTGCTGGGATGAGAAGCGTATGCACTAGTCTACTGTGGAGTATCGATGCCCCATCTCGATAATCCTACGACTAGGGACCTGTATATGATGTGCTTATAGATTACCCAGCCCCCACTAATGTGACTGCCATCATAACGCCGGTAATCAAGTAAAGATCCTAATGGCTTTACCAATATGTATAAGAGATATGCTAAAAAGTACATACACATATTGAGGTAGAAACAAACCAGGTAGCATACTACCATTTCGAGCGAGACTATTACTATATCCGTGTATATCCCAAGCTCCCATTAAGTAATATACAATCCAGTATGATACAAGAATGGCCTCTAGGGAATATATCACTAACAATCTCCCACTTGCACTAAAGCCATATACTGGCATATCGCAGACCGAAGATCTCGAATAGCCTATCGAACACTGTCTGATGGGTGGCCTCTGTGAGTGGATCTGCAGTGTTGTTCTCCATATCTACTCTCCTCACCTCGATCTCCTGATCAGGTGGTACCGCCTCAAGATATGTCTGGATATCTGATGAGACCTGGGTTCCTTCCTTAAAGCTATAGCGCCGTATGTTGTCACAATACTAAAGTATTGGATCAAAAAATTGTAGGGTTACTAGGCACTCTTACAAGGGTCTATAAGGCATCAACCATGCCCGATTCAAAATTTAGACGTGCCGAACAACCCAAAGCGAGGATCTTTGCTAGATTATTAGGGTTAAGCATGCAAGTAAACACCTTTACAACTAAGAGTGAGGGATTACAACCTTTGTAGTCTTCTCCTTCGCTTCATAAGCTCCGAGTAGTAGTCCCTTTGCCACGATCCATGATCTCCCGGACTCAAGAGAAGCTCCACAACCCGAATGATCCATGCTTTCTTGAAGTCTTCCTTTTTAAAGATGATCTACCTTAATGTTTCTTTGAAACAAGCTCTCACTCACTAATCAAGTATTAATGAAGTGAACACCCTAATATAATAGGCTAGACTAGATGATGATGATGAGGTAGGAATTTGGCTCTCATTTGTTTTCATAATCTCACACTAAATCATCACAAAAGAAAAACCTAGTAAGCTTTTCAAGAGCTCAAGGAAGAAGAAGAATAATAAATCCTTTTGTGATGAATAATGAAAATGTTATATCATTACAATTGCAACCATGGTTAAGTCAAGAAAGATTTAACATTGTAGAGTTTTAACTAGGGTAAAGGGTGTGGTTGGGTTAAGCAAATATCTCCAAAAATATCAACACATAATATCTTTGCAAGAAACAAAACAAAATCTTCTAGAAGCTTCTAGAAAAGATTAACCCAAAACAAACCCAAACCATGTTTAATCTCCACTAATCATGTTGCGTTAGTAATCATAACTTGTTATAGTATTATATATCACATATATAATATATTTTTGTAACAAAAGAAAATAATACATTTAACATATATCGCATATATATCAATGTATTATCCGGTGAGAAAATGAAACAATAAAGCGAGCCAATATTAGATAATGTAATGTAATATATCACATATATAATTATACATTAAATTATCGAATCAACACTTGATCCGACAATCCGGCTATATCGAATATAACCGACTAATATATCATGTTCCGATTCATCGAATCAACACTTGATCCGATGACCCGGCTAATATCAAATATCGCGAGAAGAATACGGTATCTCATATCATATTATTCTCGGTCCCGCACATATCATATATGTACTCCTACTCCGTTTTGCCTGAGTCAAGAAACCTCTGTGTAGGACTCTAAAGAATCGTCAATACGCCGGCAGTAGGTGATGATCATATCAAACACCCACAAGCTGCAAGCGGTCAGCTAAACGTAACAGCCACCCAGGTATTGAGAGATCAGAAGATCAACAAGAAAGCATGTTCATTCTCCTGTGAATCCAATTAGTAACACTACCGTACAGTCCGGTCTCTTCGTCTGATATGTTGCATATCTAGTTTAGGGGTGGTATACGTCAGACCCCAGTAACCGATATGTCGTGTCGATGTGAGGCTCATAACAGGTCGAGAAACTACTGATAACACTTACCGGTAGTACTCAATATCCGCCCTGGCCGGGGACTTCCAGTTATAGCCAATCGAACACAGCACAACATCAACTCCCTATACCGGGAGAGACGAAACCCCTCCTATCGCTCATTGCCTCCATGTGATTCGGGACTGTACCCAAAAGCCACCGTTTTGCACGCCCTCTTGGACGTGGTATGATAGAAATCAAAGCATAGTGAGAATCACACAAGACACTATGACGATCTCGGGTCTACAGACTAACCTGTACCAGTGTCACCAGAGAACTGCCATCTGACGTGAGGTATAATACCATCTGGGAGTTCTAGGCGAGTCCGTCCAGTGTACCCAGTCTCCACTGAGCACCCGTACACCATGTTTGATGTCAAACACCGATGGATATGGGATCATCCATCGCCCATCATATGGGTCAATATGCGTATATGCTAGTCTACTCTGGTGTATCGATGCCCTGTCTCAACACACCCTCGACTAGGAACAGTTATAGGATGTACTCGTTGACTACCATGGCCCCACTTGTATGATCTCATAGTCCCAGTAGTCGAGTACATATCATAAGGGCTTTATCAACATGTGCGAACAAGACAGTAAACTAATATAAGTCAACATGTTAAGATAAAGTGAAACCAAATAGCATACTATCATGACGAGCAAGAAAGTCCTCTCTATATATATCCAAGCATCCATTATAATATACATCATATGTACAACAATGGCCTCTAGGGCATATACAAAACTAACAATCTCCCACTTGAACTAAGGCCAGCTGTTGTAGTATCTCATACCTAGCATCCCGAATAATCTCTCAAACTGTATCTGGGGAATGGCCTTTGTGAGTGGATCCGCAGTGTTGTCCTTCGTATCAACTCTCCTGACCTCGATCTCCCAGCGATCAACTATCTCCCTGATCAGGTGATACCGCATCAAAATATGTCTGGACTTCTGATGGGACCTGGGTTCCTTGGCCAAAGCCACAGCTCCATTGTTATCGCAATACAAAGGTATTGGATGCTCAATAGACAGAACCAAACCAGGTTCAATAATGAACTTCTTCATCCAGACAGCCTCTTTGGCAGCATCGTTGGCAGCGATGTATTCAGCCTCCATCGTCGAGTCTGCAACGGTATCCTGTTTAGAACTCTTCCAACACACCTCCCCTTTATTGAAGGTAAAGACAAATCCCGAGTGTGACTTAGAGTTGTCCTTATCACTTTGGAAGTTTGAATCGGTAAAAGTCTCCACCTGGAGTTCTCCGTTACCATACACCAAGAACATCTCCTTAGTTCTTCTCAAGTACTTGAGAATGTTCTTCACGGCTATCCAGTGACTCTCTCCAGGATTTGCTTGATACCTACTCACTCCACTTAGTGAGTATGCTACATCGGGTCTGGTACATAGCATCGCGTACATGATAGAGCCTACTGTCGAAGCATAGGGTATCCCTTGCATGCGTGCTCTCTCCAAATCAGTCTTGGGAGACATCTCTTTAGAGATAGAGAGTCTATAGATCATGGGTTGGTTTCCACACTTAGATTCTTCCATACTAAACCTCTTTAGTATGGTGTCGATGTACCTGGATTGGAACAATCCATCCGTTTAGATCTATCTCTATAGATCATAATTCCCAGTATGCTGGAGGCATCACCTAGATCTTTCATTGAGAATCTTTATGACAAGAAGAGCTTGACCGATTGCAGCATAGGAACATCATTTCCTATCAAGAGTATGCCATCCACGTACAATACAAGGAAGACAACCTTACTCTCTGCAACCTTTTTGTAAATACAAGGTTCATCTACGTTTTTGATGAAGTCAAACTCTTTGACCACAACATCAAAGTAGATGTTCCAACTCCGCGATGTTTGCTTTAACCCATAAATGGATTTAAGCAGCTTGCATACCTTTCCGCTGCTCCCACTATCTACGAAGCCCTCTGGCTGAGTCATGTACACGCACTCTTCTAAATCACCATTTAGAAAGGCAGTCTTAACATATATCTGCCAGATTTCGTAGTCATGGTATGCAGCAATGGCAAGTAAGATCCGGATGGAATTAAGCATAGCCACTAGAGAAAAGGTTTTGTCATAATCCACACCAAGTCATTGACGAAAACCCTTTGCAACAAGTCTAGCTTTGAAAGTCTCAACTTTTCCATCTACACCAAGTTTCTTCTTAAAGATCCACTTGCTCCCAATGGGTTTTACCCCTTCAGGAGCAACTTCCAAAGTCCATACTTTGTTGGTGTACATGGATTCCATCTCAGATCGCAATGCATCCAGCCAGTTCACAGAGTCACCACTCGTGATGGCCTGCTCGAAACTAGTCGGGTCATCATCTTCCATGATGAATCCTCACTCCCACCATCTATAAGAAAACCGTAGTATCTCTCAGGTAGATGTGAAACCCTACTAGATCGGCGGAGAGGCTGGGGTTCGTCTGGAACTACTGAATCCTCTGGTTCTACTAAATCTTCAGTTGCAGTTTGTGTCACTGGAACCTCTTCCAGCTCTACCTCTTCGTCACCAATTTCTTTTGCAAGAAATTCCTTTTCTAAAAAGGTGGCATATTGAGAAACAAACACTTTTTGTTCCTTAGCATGGTAGAAAAAGTATCCTTGGGAATTCTTAGGATATCCCACAAACTTGCAAAGAACTGATCGTGCCTCAAATTTGTCCGGATTTTGCCTTTTGACATAGGCCGGACAACCCCATATCTTAACTAGTTTAAGATACGGTCTCTTCCCACTCCATATCTCATATGGTGTGGTAGGTACAGATTTGTCACGACCCGAAAGTACGGAACATGACCGGCACTTAGACTACGAACGTCTCAAGGAGTACGTATGCTAAGTAAGCCGAAACCCAGAAATCCAAACCAAGGGAAGTAGTAGAGAATAGGAAGAAACATATCAAATCAACCTGTATGCAACATAATATACAACGCCTAAAGGCGAGGATCACAACAGAAATGGAACTCAACCAGCAAGAAACTCAAGAAATATAGCATGCTACTCTATGGTCGAAAGAATAACATTACTGGTCTCTATCTCAAAAAAATACAAGTTTGGTTGATGGAACTTCTAGATACAACTGAAATATAATATACAAGGTATAATGATGGGTAAGATACAATAAACCCACCTAGTAGCAAGTCACCCGAAAAGAAACCGTGCCCGCAAAGCCGTAATGAAATCCGTACGGCAACACCTGCAAGAAACTGGGGCACAACGGGGGTGAGTTGCCAACTCGTGAGTAGAAAAAGATCTACGAACAGAAAATCGCATGAATAACGCAACCTAGGTCAATGATCATAATATAGCCTCAAATATATGAATAACATGCAGCCTATAACAATGGCTAGGGTAATATCTAACCCGAGTATGATCTCATGTGCCCGTGTCAGTGCCTCAGGTAGCAATATATCATATGAATGAGGTATGAATGCATGAAAACAGAATACATGTAAATGAAGAAACTGTTTTCATAAATTAGTGAGATTTCCTTTGTATTTTTAAAATGAGGTATCATAAATGAAATCAGCATCAACAGTATCTAGCATCGACACAAAACATAAATCTCAATGTCTCAAAACCTCAGGCTCCGGCCATCCGGACTGGCCTGTATCATCAAATCTCAGTACCTCAATATCTCGAAATCTCAATGTCTCAATCTCAATATCTAGGGCGCCGTCAGTCCAGACCGGCCCCTACCATCCATCTCAAGACCACGACGGTATCCTCCGGATATCCAACGCGTCGGGTAAAATCACCGGTAGGTAGTCTCCCCCTGCCAGGCTCATCGTCATCACCACGAGCTTCTTGCCCCGGGGTACCTTACCGGGTCCACCATGTACCCGAAACGGTTCATCCAACTCCTCGAATCGGGTCTCCAAATCTATCAGCAAACTCATGGTGGACGACTCATACATCATGGGAAAAACCGCGCTTTTTATTTAAAAAGAGAAAGAAGAAGTTTGTATATGTTTTGCGGTTTTCCCCAAATCCAGAAAATCTCATGGAAATCCAAATACAAAACCTCAATAGCACGTAAAAAGTGAATATATGCATGAGAATCCATGAATGCGGCATAACAATGAATAACAGTATGCATGAGGTAGCAGGTAATAACTATAATGTCTAAACTAACATATAAGGCAAGTACACTAATATCATGTCTAAACTATTAGCTAACAGGCTATGTCAAGCAATAATATTTTCTAAGGTGTACGTGACATGGCAATTACCGATGAAGATGTGTGTGAGCCGGCAAATAAGTGTACGTGGTACATACGCATCATCGGTAATGGTACTGGTGTCCTAACAGAATGATGTCAACAATGCAATATGAAATAACAATGTAAATATGCGATGCGGAGCGAGCAACCAAAATGAGCGGGAGCTAAAAACTAGACGCAACTATAACTAATCTGCATTAATCTAATATAAGTCCTACAAATGGTGCCATTTGAAATATCCCGAACTGCGGGGTTTTGAAAATAGGGCTACGGTGGTTTTTAAGAAAGGATACGTCTTTTGAAATATCCGTAGATCCCTTGACCTGTCTTTTAAAATACCCACGATCCGCTTGTTTTGAAATAGGTAGGAGTCTAATCTAATCTAACAACTACACTAAACTATAAGGTTGAACTAACAAGCTGAACTACAGGTAAGGAAACCGCCTAACATCTGAGTCGATCCATATACATACCTGTATATGTATAGTCGGTGATCCCACCTCAATAATATCATATCCGATACCATATCTATAATCAGGCATCCCAAGTCAAGAGTGCGGATCAATCATCAATATAGCTCGTACGTAAATCCGTCGTACGGCATCCCAAATCTGGGTACGGGTCAATATCACATTCATCCTACTATTCACCTAGTATCCTCTTTATCCAAGATCATAGTCTAGGGTACTGACCTATGTCTTGCACAATACTGATACCGCCTAAGTATGCATGGATGTGTGTGAAACACTACGTCAAGGACCCGCTACAACTTCATGTCGTATCTCAAATACGAACCCTGCTAGGTCACCGAATTCACAACCTCAATACAAATCTCATCGACTCTTCTCAAACCCAAATATCATCCTCAAATCCGTATGTGAACACATAGTCCCATACCCATGTGAACACATAACTATATTTTCCGTAAAGAACAAAAGAAGGAAGAAAGTATGCAAGTATGGGTTGGTGTGTGCATGTGTGGTGCGACCATTACTCTAGGGTTTCACGACACTAAATCATCCAAGAACACTAAATATCCATATTATCATCAATATACTCAAACAATATATAAACAATATATATATGTGTATACGTATTCGTACACATCACCACGAATTGCGGGGGTGCTATACGCCATCCACCCGACTTCTCCCCGTAGATATAAATCTACTCGCCTGGTCCTCGCCCGCCGGTGCCGACGTCGCCACGCGCTTGCTTGTCATCTTGAAGTCCATATGGGGTTACCTACATATCATAACGCACCATATCGCATTAAAACTACATTCGAAATCGAAACGGCATACGAAAATCAAATCGGCACGCGTATCACGCATAGGTCCAAACCTATCGCCTACGCATGCAAGAATAGTCAAACCAACCCTCGATATCGATGTACAAACGTCAAACCAACGAGAAAAATCCAATCACACTCATTTGCACATTCACGAACACTAATTTTAATATAAACCAGGTTAAAACTCACAAAAACCCCAATTTCACTTAAAAAGTCATTTTTCCGAAAATCTAGTAAGCACAATTCGCCGTTTTTGTACAAAACATGACGTTTAAATGAATGTAGCGGCCAATATACGTATTAAATATCTTAAATAAGTCATATAAACAATTCCCGGAATTTAATCTCATTAAATTCCAAAAACCCTAATATTCTAGTTTACAAAATACCTAAAATTTAACAATTTCAAAGAAAAAATGCACAAACTACAATCTAGGTTGGATTTCCATGATCTAAAGCATTAAACCACACTTAATAAAGTTAATGAAGTCATGAAAAACCTAAACATATTTTTAATCCCAAGTATTTAACCAATTTCAAAAACCTAGTAAGCAAATTAGCAATTTAACACAATTTTAAACTAACCATTAGCACAAGCTACTAATCTTGTATTAACATGACAAAAACCTAAATATAACACACAACCATACACTAATTTTACAAAACCCTAATTTGCATTCAAATTCATAACTTGAATTTCAAAACTTGCAATTAAACTCACATATCCAAATTAGCACTTAATTAAATTAGCTTAAGACATTAGTAACAAATTAAGCAACAAAAATGTTTAGAATTATACCCAAAATATATGAAGATCCACAAGCACACACATAGCCTCCCAAATTGGAATCTTGTTCCCTAGATCCATGCAATTTTGGCTAAGCTAAAATGGGTAGGAGTCGGATTTGGGTTTTGGGATTTTTTTGATGGATTTTGGGGCAATTTTTGAAGAAGTTTTGAAGAGAAAAGAGAAGGGAAAGGGGGGGCTGTTGCTGCAGTAGGAGAGGGGAGGGCTGCTGGAATTGGAGTGGGAGAGGAGAGAGAGGGAGGTAGAGAAAGTGGGGGAAGAAGTCAAAGTCAACCAAAGTCAAAAGTCCACCTAATTCACCCATTTTCTTTTCTTTTCTTTCATATCTTTTCCTTTGAAAATCAAGTGGGGAAAAATATGGGGGCTGCTGAATTCAGCCATGGGGAGGAGTAAGTGGGGGTGTGTGGGTGTGGGTACGGATGTGGGGTGATGAAAAATGATAAATACAATACCCCAAACATCCATTTACGCAAAAAAAAGCCTTTTTTCTTCAATAATTTCTAAACCGTTTTGGCAAATAATTTCGTTCCAAAAACCACATGATAAAATTTTATTTAATGTTTTATGATGCAGAAAATTTGTTTCAACTCATTCCAATTTGTAATTTTCCCTAATTAAATGTATTAGTGACGGCTTAAATAATAATAAAATAATATTTTTTTCAGAAAATTTGAAATTTCACCAGCGGATCAATAAACACCAAATAATAGCAATTACATAGCTAAAATATGTATATTTAAATTTTATAATAAGATATTTGTATTTTGACTTTTTACAGAAAACCCCCTCATTTTACCGATTTTCCGAAATTTCACCGAAACGATTTTCTAAACGCTACAATCTTCCCCCCTTAAAGAAATTCGGTCCCCGAATTTAATTTCAAACTCCCCCAATTACTAAAACATCTAAGAAAAACCATCAAGTCGTCGGGGCTCCGAAATTGTAAATACATAAAACAAATCGTAGCGCAGCGCATGCGCTTGAAAAATGAGTATATAACTCAAATCAAAACTCCGTCAAGAATCCCGCGATCATCGGAGTCGTGGAGAAGACATCAATGCCAAATCCAAATCAAACCAATATGATATAACTCGAAACTATACATGTAAACATCGAATCTATATCTGTAAGTATCTGAAGGAAATGCTTGCCAAATCTTTTTAAGTCGCTGTGCAACGCGTATAACACTGCACAGTGGCGGACGTCTATCATAAGAAAATAACTATATACATATATACCTTTGTTTGAAATGTACGTTCCGCCGTTTTGGAAACAATTTAGAAGGGTCTCCTTGTTTTAAACATTTCGTGTCATATCAGACACGTAGGTAAATACTGAGGCTATAGCTCGCTTTTTGGAAATCCCTTCAATAACTATCAATGCATGCAAAATGTATTCAGGTACTGTCCTCTGACTAGTCCTGCTTAGTACGAAAACACATAGCAATATCATAAAAACGTACTGCTCTATAAGAAATCAATCCCAAAATATGCACATGAATACTACGTGCGTCTGGTGCGCACGGAAATCAAAATCCATGAATGTGCTATACATGCGCCCAGAAACAACATCTAAGTGCATCAGGTGTGCACGAAACATCTGTCGTAGGCAACATGTGTGCCTGACAGCAAAATCAGGTGCATCTAACATGCACGAAGAATCTCGATTTAGTGCATCTGGTGTGCACCAAAATCGTATCTCAAAACCTGCTCTCAATCATGCGCGAAAACCCAAAACCAGGGGCATCCATCATGCACGAAATCATGAAATCCAATATCAAGCGCCGAACATGCGTAAAATCAAATCAGGTGCACAAGGTGCATAAAACAAACATCGAGTATCACAATCGAAATCGAAGTCCAGTGCATCTAAGTGCACAAAATGCGTATCACTGCACTGCAAGCATATGTGAACTATACTGAGTGCAAAAACCAATTCGTATGCGTACATACGCACAAAATCAACTCAAATGTCTAAAACCGTAAAATCACAAACATGTGAAACTAAAGCACGAAAACGATATCAAGTGCAACACTGTGCAAAGATCGTAAATCCTCAATCATCAAAATCAAATCATACGAATAAATCACCCAAAATATCGAAATCAATAATGGCGGAACAGTACCGCTCAAGTGCATCCTCTAAGAATCTCGGGCCAACTGTCGTGGTCACTAGTGGGACGTCTCGTCGATGATCATGAACTCTGGCCTGCTGGTGTGCATAACATGACCACTCCTGGGTCCAAGTCTTCTCCGTGGATTACCAATCTCACAATCCATCGGCTCATCGGCCCTGTCAAGGCAGCATATCACTGGCGTCGGCCTCTGGCTCTCTGAATGCACGTTACACATCTGATCCTGGGTGCAAATATCATTGCATCAGTGTCCTGGAAGGAATCCTGCTCACGGTCTATTCCATGCCTCGTCTCTGCCAACTGTCCGGAAGTCGTTGTCCTTTCCTATATCTGCATCTTGCTCTGGAACGACTCCATACTCATCGCGACTCCTTCTGGAAGGTATATCCAAGTACAATGCCTCGGCATGCGCATCGCATCTCTGATGTCGGCAGAGTGGAACGTCATCATATCCAGGTATGTACGAACCTCTTACTCCACTTTTTCTCTAATGTCGACTGCTTCGGACTCGTCCCGTCGTGGCTGCATGGACTGAGCTCCAACGGCTATCCTCGTATCTGGAATCTCCCCAGAAATGCATCTCACCACCTAGCATCCGAATTAAGTCGAGCCATCCAATCGATTCGTCAAAACCTCATAATCTCCCAAGAGCTCAACATCTTGGGTACAGTTTAATAGTATCGAGTACATACCACAGCAACGGTGGTCCAGCCGTAGAAGGGCAAACCCAAGCCTCACTAATGGCGCCGTAGAACTGCCGCAAACCCGAAGGTTCAAAGGCTTTCACACGGTCATTAAGTCGAGTTAGGGTTTCATTCTTCTAGAGGGACCATAGAATTGCCTGCATGTCTTTCCGACTACTTTAAACTTGGAATAATAGGTTTCTGACATTCGATCGTCTCTGTCGACTCCCAACGTCTCCGCGTGAAGTCGTCTCTAGCTAGAATCAATCTATCTGATGACCTCTCATCAGGTAGGCGAACGAATCACATGTCTCAGTCATTCATCCGTGGGTGACTAGCGACCTTCTATCATTGGCTCAATCCTCTGGTGCTGATCTGTCTGTCCGAGTAATCTCATACAGTGATCGATCAACGCTCGTGGTGCGAAAACACAATCAAAAGAGACCTCTCTGCAATCGTGTGTCGCCGGAATTTCGCCCTGGTCAGTCCTCGTTCGTGACGAGCTTGTGCTGACCGCAACTCTAGCCGTAGCTCTCCCTGCCCATAACCGTAGCAGCAAAACCAAACTGGTACCGATGAGGCAAGATCAGGAAGGAATATAATACTGAACAAGGAAATGTACATCCTAAGGCTTCATAAGTGGAGTGGCGTGTCGTAAATATGCCGCGGAACATACCAACGGTACGTCACTCTACTTTAGTCACCTATTCCATCAACCAAGGGTCATCCTATGCTCCGAAGGTAAAACCTAACGCTCTGATACCAACTTTGTCACGACCCGAAAGTACGGAACATGACCGGCACTTAGACTACAAACGTCTCAAGGAGTACGTATGCTAAGTAAGCCGAAACCTAGAAATCCAAACCAAGAGAAGTAGTAGAGAATAGAAAGAACCATATCAAATCAACCTGTATGCAACATAATATACAACGCCTAAAGGCGAGGATCACAACAGAAATGGAACTCAACCAGCAAGAAACTCAAGAAATATAACATGCTACTCTATGGTCGAAAGAATAACATTACTGGTCTCTATCTCAAAAAAATACAAGTTTGGTTGATGGAACTTCTAGATACAACTGAAATATAATATACAAGGTATAATGATGGGTAAGATACAATAAACCCACCTACTAGCAAGTCATCCGAAAAGAAACCGTGCCCGCAAAGCCGTAATGAAATCCGTACGGCAACACCTGCAAGAAACTGGGGCACAACGGGGGTGAGTTGCCAACTCGTGAGTAGAAAAAGATCTACGAACAGAAAATCGCATGAATAACGCAACCTAGGTCAATGATCATAATATAGCCTCAAATATATGAATAACATGCAGCCTATAACAATGGCTAGGGTAATATCTAACCCGAGTATGATCTCATGTGCCCGTGTCAGTGCCTCAGGTAGCAATATATCATATGAATGAGGTATGAATGCATGAAAACAGAATACATGTAAATGAAGAAACGGTTTTCATAAATTAGTGAGATTTTCTTTGTATTTTTAAAATGAGGTATCATAAATGAAATCAGCATCAACAGTGTCTAGCATCGACACAAAACATAAACTCAATGTCTCAAAACCTCAGGCTCCGGCCATCCGGACTGGCCTGTATCATCAAATCTCAGTACCTCAATATCTCGAAATCTCAATGTCTCAATCTCAATATCTAGGGCGCCGTCAGTCTAGACCGGCCCCTACCATCCATCTCAAGACCACGACGGTATCCTCCGGATATCCGACGCGTCGGGTAAAATCACCGGTAGGTAGTCTCCCCTTGCCAGGCTCATCGTCATCACCACGAGCTTCTTGCCCCGGGGTACCTTACCGGGTCCACCATGTACCCGAAACGGTTCATCCAACTCCTCGAATCGGGTCTCCAAATCTATCAGCAAACTCATGGTGGACGACTCATACATCATGGGAAAAACCGCGCTTTTTATTTAAAAAGAGAAAGAAGAAGTTTGTATATGTTTTGCGGTTTTCCCAAAATCCAGAAAATCTCATGGAAATCCAAATCCAAAACCTCAATAGCACGTAAAAAGTGAATATATGCATGAGAATCCATGAATGCGGCATAACAATGAATAACAGTATGCATGAGGTAGCAGGTAATAACTATAATGTCTAAACTAACATATAAGGCAAGTACACTAATATCATGTCTAAACTATTAGCTAACAGGCTATGTCAAGCAATAATATTTTCTAAGGTGTACGTGACATGGCAATTACCGATGAAGATGTGTGTGAGCCGGCAAATAAGTGCACGTGGTACATACGCATCATCGGTAATGGTGCTGGTGTCCTAACAACATGATGTCAACAATGCAATATGAAATAACAATGTAAATATGCGATGCGGAGCGAGCAACCAAAATGTGCGGGAGCTAAAAACTAGACGCAACTATAACTAATCTGCATTAATCTAATATAAGTCCTACAAATGGTGCCATTTGAAATATTCCGAACTGCGGGGTTTTGAAAATAGGGCTACGGTGGTTTTTAAGAAAGGATACGTCTTTTGAAATATCCGTAGATCCCTTGACCTGTCTTTTAAAATACCCACGATCCGCTAGTTTTGAAATAGGTAGGAGTCTAATCTAATCTAACAACTACACTAAACTATACGGCTGAACTAACAAGCTGAACTACAGGTAAGGAAACCGCCTAACATCTGAGTCGATCCATATACATACCTGTATATGTATAGTCGGTGATCCCGCCTCAATAATATCATATCCGATACCATATCTATAATCAGGCATCCCAAGTCAAGAGTGCGGATCAATCATCAATATAGCTCGTACGTAAATCCGTCGTACGGCATCCCAAATCTCGGTACGGGTCAATATCACATTCATCGTACTATTCACCTAGTATCCTCTTTATCCAAGATCATAGTCTAGGGTACTGACCTATGTCTTGCACAATACTGATACCGCCTAAGTATGCATGGACGTGTGTGAAACACTACGTCAAGGACCCGCTACAACGTCATGTCGTATCTCAAATACGAACCCTGCTAGGTCACCGAATTCACAACCTCAATACAAATCTCATCGACTCATCTCAAACCCAAATATCATCCTCAAATCCGTATGTGAACACATAGTCCCATACCCATGTGAACACATAACTATATTTTCCGTAAAGAACAAAAGAAGGAAGAAAGTATGCAAGTATGGGTTGGTGTGTGCATGTGTGGTGCGACCACTACTCTAGGGTTTCACGACACTAAATCATCCAAGAACACTAAATATCCATATTATCATCAATATACTCAAACAATATATAAACAATATATATATGTGTGTATACGTATTCGAATACATCACCACGAATTGCGGGGGTGCTATACGCCATCCACCCGACTTCTCCCCGTAGATATAAATCTACTCGCCTGGTCCTCGCCCGCCGGTGCCGACGTCGCCACGTGCTTGCTTGTCGTCTTGAAGTCCACATGGGGTTACCTACATATCATAACGCACCATATCGCATTAAAACTACATTCGAAATCGAAACGGCATACGAAAATCAAATCGGCACGCGTATCACGCATAGGTCCAAACCTATCGCCTACGCATGCAAGAATAGTCAAACCAACCCTCGATGTCGATGTACAAACGTCAAACCATCGAGAAAAATCCAATCACACTCATTTGCACATTCACGAACACTAATTTTAATATAAACCAGGTTAAAACTCACAAAAACCCCAATTTCACTTAAAAAGTCATTTTTCCGAAAATCTAGTAAGAACAATTCGCCGTTTTTGTACAAAACATGACGTTTAAATGAATGTAGCGGCCAATATACTTATTAAATATCTTAAATAATTCATATAAATATTTCCCGGAATTTAATCTCATTAAATTCCAAAAACCCTAATATTCTAGTTTACAAAATATCTAAAATTTAACAATTTCAAAGCAAAAATGCACAAACTACAATCTAGGTTGGATTTCCATGATCTAAAGCATTAAACCACACTTAATAAAGTTAATGAAGTCATGAAAAACCTAAACTTATTTTTAATCCCAAGTATTTAACCAATTTCAAAAACCTAGTAAGCAAATTAGCAATTTAACACAATTTTAAACTAACCATTAGCACAAGCTACTAATCTTGTATTAACATGACAAAAACCTAAATATAACACACAACCATACACTAATTTTACAAAACCCTAACTTGCATTCAAATTCATAACTTGAATTTCAAAACTTGCAATTAAACTCACATATCCAAATTAACACTTAATTAAATTAGCTTAAGACATTAGTAACAAATTAAGCAACAAAAATGTTTAGAATTATACCCAAAACATATGAAGATCCACAAGCACACACATAGCCTCCCAAATTGGAATCTTGTTCCCTAGATCCATGCAATTTTGGCTAAGCTAAAATGGGTAGGAGTCGGATTTGGGTTTTGGGATTTTTTTGATGGATTTTGGGGCAATTTTTGAAGAAGTTTTGAAGAGAAAAGAGAAGGGAAAGGGGGGGCTGTTGCTGCCGTAGGAGAGGGGAGGGCTGCTGGAATTGGAGTGGGAGAGGAGAGAGAGGGAGGTAGAGAAAGTGGGGGAAGAAGTCAAAGTCAACCAAAGTCAAAAGTCCACCTAATTCACCCATTTTCTTTTCTTTTCTTTCATATCTTTTCCTTTGAAAATCAAGTGGGGAAAAATATGGGGGCTGCTGAATTCAGCCATGGGGAGGAGTAAGTGGGGGTGTGTGGGTGTGGGTACGGATGTGGGGTGATGAAAAATGATAAATACAATACCCCAAACATCCATTTACGCAAAAAAAAAGCCCTTTTTCTTCAATAATTTCTAAACCGTTTTGGCAAATAATTTCGTTCCAAAAACCACATGATAAAATTTTATTTAATGTTTTATGTTGCACAATATTTGTTTCAACTCATTCCAATTTGTAATTTTCCCTAATTAAATGTATTAGTGACGGCTTAAATAATAATAAAATAATATTTTTTTCAGAAAATTTGAAATTTCACCAGCGGATCAATAAACACCAAATAATAGCAATTACATAGCTAAAATATGTATATTTAATTTTTATAATAAGATATTTGTATGTTGACTTTTTACAGAAAACCCCCTCATTTTACCGATTTTCCCAAATTTCACCGAAACGATTTTCTAAACGCTACAAGATTTATACGGATCTTGATTCAATAGGTATGCCGCTATCTCAAGCGCATATCCCCAGAAGGAAATAGGTAACTCAGCATTGCTCATCATAGAGCGCACCATATCTAATAGGGTGCGATTCCTCCGCTCCGATACACCGTTTTGCTGTGGTGTATAGGGAGGAGTAAGCTGAGAGAGAATTCCATTCTCTTTTAGATAGTCTAAGAACTCATTGCTCAAGTATTCTCCTCCCCGATCATATCGAAGGATCTTAATACTTTTGCCCGTTTGGTTCTCTACTTTGTTCTTATATTCTCTGAATTTCTTAAAAGCTTCAGACTTGTGTTTCATCAGGAACACATGTCTGTATCTAGAGAGATCGTCAATGAATGTAATGAAGTAGGAAGAACCGTTCCTGGCATGTGTAGACATGGGACCGCATACATCACTATGTACCAGTCCTAAGAGTTCCTCAACTCTTTCTCCGTGTCCACTAAACGGAGTTTTGGTCATTTTACCTTTGAGACATGAATGGAAAGTATCATAAGATGATAATTCAAACGGATTCAAATATCCATCCTTATGTAACTTAGCTAGCCGTGTCGCATTGATATGACCAAGTCTACAATGCCACAAGAAGGATTCGTTCATTTCTGAACTTTTCCTCTTGTGTGTGTTTTGTATATTAAGGACTGTATTTTGATTGAGAATGAATATGCCATTATGTAACGAGCCTGATCCAATCAACTTTTGATTTAGGAAGATATTCATAACATTATCCTGTATTACAAAATTATACCCTTCTTTACTTTATAAAGAAACTGATATAATGTTGCACATCATGTTCGGTATATAATAGCACTCATTCAGAATCAATGTATTACTACTTGGTAATACTAGGTGATATTCGCCAACTGCTTTGGCTGCAATACTTGCACCATTCCTAACTTGTACGGAATGATCACCCCTTTCCAGTTCTCTACCTTTACGTAGCCCACGTAACAGTTTACATATGTGGGATCCCGATCCGGTATCTAATACCCAGGACGTAGGGTGAACTGAGAAACAGTTCTCAATAACTAACACACCCGAAGAAGATGCGTCAACATGCTTGTTCTTCGTTTGGGCGGCGTTAGAATCTAGATATTCTCCTATTTCCTGTTCAGTCTTATAACACTTATAAGAAAGAACGGGACCAACGTTCCCTTGCTCAGTATAATAAGCGGGTTCAGTCAATACATCCATATTATTATCTTAATTAAGGTCGGACATGGTCGCTACCTGGAGAGAGAGAGAAGGAAACACTTTAGCGTATGCTCTTGCAAGATTAGATTGGTTATTATCTTATCTAATCAGGATATCTCCCACTGTTTTTATCAAATCTTCTTTCAAACCCTAAAAGGTAAGATTAGCCGGGATTAATTACACCCTACAATTTCGTCAATCTTTCAGCCAGATCAGTGTTGGTACTTTGAGGGAGGTTCCCCGTGCTTTCGCACAGACCTAGTTAAAATAAACCTCATTTTTCCAGAGGCATAACCCCGTTAACACCTTTCTAGACACCTACTTAATCGGCTAATTTTCCTATGTAAAATTCTCCCAGGAGTAACTCTTACTCGCAGTGGGTATCGAGATCCAACTATCTCATAGTAGGTATGCAATCTCATTGCAAATTTCAACACTTGAAATTCCCAATAATGCTTTTGCCCCTAGCAACTTATGACCTTAACAAAGTCAACAAATCATAATTGCTAGCCAAGTTCAACCCGTCATTTCCCAATTGAATTAAACCCACCTGCACGACCCTTAACATAGTCAACAAAGTCGTACAACTACCCTAATCCAATCACATCTCATGTTTTAATAGATAAGCATTAAATAGCTACCGCACACTATGCCTTAACATAGTCAACAAACGTAGCACGTATACTAAGTAGTATTTATCTGAAATGACGGAGGGCTACAACAGGTTATTCAGAAAACCTATTGTGTAATGAACTTGATATCGTTGTAGAAACAAGTGATTTTGGGAAAAGGGAGTGTTTTTTAGGCTTTTCTAGTTTCGCTAAAGAGGTCACTCCCGGTGAAGGGATCTCGGCTCTTTCCCTATCGAATAAGGTGCAGGGTTTATCATATATACCGATGTACAAAGCAAGAACTATATAGAAGCCGTAACACCTTAGGTTGTGTTTAGTGGTTAATTATATTTTAATATACAGTTTTTAATAAAAGTTTACCAAATTAAGTTTCAAATATTTTATCCTATTTAATGAGTATTTTATTAGAATTTTTCTAGGCATACACACACTTGTGCGTGTAAACTAGGGTTAAGATATGGGGTTAACCTTGATTAGCAACCATGATGGACTAACCATTCCCTTAAGCCATTTTAAGTTTGTATTAAGTTATTTGGGTTTTAATTATGGTTGTTGTTTTCTTTTTTTTTATGGAAATGATTTGCTTTGTTGACATGGTGAGAGAGAGGGAGTATGGGCTTCATGGTTGAGGCATGCTCATTAAATGAAGAGAGAGGGAGAGAGGGGGATGTTTGACTTGGGTTCTCTCATTCTCACTCTCACTTCTCACTTTCACTCTCACTCTCATACACACACACACATACTCACCTAGCAGCAGCAAAAGAAGCACCAGCAGCAGCAACTAGCAGCAACAGCAGCAGAAGAGGCAGCAGCAAGCAGCAGCAGCAACAGAAGCAGTAGCAGCTCCAGCAGCCTCAATAGCAGCTCTAGATCATCTCCTTCCTCTCCTCTAAGATCTTTTAGTGAGGTATATGATCTGAGCCTAACTTTCTTGCTTGCTAAACTGGTGATTTTTTTTAGTTTAATTAGTGTTAAAAGTGAGTTTTTGTGCTTGTAATGGTGATATGTGTAGACTTTTGGTTAAGTGATGTTAGTGTTGGTTAACCTAGCCTAATTAGGTTTTATTAAGACCATGTAAACCTAGTTAAACCCCAGATTACACTAAAATACCATAGGGTTTCAAATTGTGCAGAATTAAGCGTTTTAAGGTGAAACTTTGGCTTTCTGTGATCTGCTATAGGCCCGAGTAGTTCAGGTAAAAATTGAGTTAACTGGATCTTATATACTAGGTATAGATAACACTACCTGAGCACGAAACCCTAATTCCAAACTTAGGCCACCGGTTTAATCTTTCTGGCCGCAATTTGCGGCCAGATGAGGGAGTTTTTGGGTGTAATCTGTGTGGGTAGGAGTCTGCTGTAATTTTAGGGCCAGTGGTAGGTGAAATTTTGTAAGTTTCTCTCTGTAGGAAAATCTGGGACGTTATATCGTATTTCTAGTACGTTTGGTTCGCGCGATACGCGCGATACCCGAGTGGGTTCTTTGATCCAGCGCGTCGCGACGTGTCGGGTTAGTTTTTAGACGCGTACACACGTTTTAGCGTATCGTATGTAGGGTTCCTAGGCACACTCATGAGGTTCTACTACTGATCAACCATGCTAAAATCCAAAATTTTCATGTGCCGAGAAACCCTAATGCAAGATCGTTACTAGAGGTTAGGCGAAAAAGAAGCTAGTTAACTACTTTAACTATAAGTGAAAGGGATTACAACGTTTGTAGATCCGGTCCTCCACTTCTTTAGCTCCGTGTTGACGTCCCTCCGCTGCGATCATCGGAATCCCAGACTCTAGCGATGGTTTCGTCGGAGAAACGAGCGGGCTAGGTCGTTGACTTCGGTGCCGAAGTTGATCTACGTCGAGGCGACTCAAACTCAAGCTCCATCTTCACTTGGTCATGAACCTTGTGAAGAAAACACCCTATACAATATGGCAAGTGGTAGAGGATGAAGAAATAGGAAGTGGGTTCACTTTGGATTTAGATTTCTCACTTGATTTCAACACTTGAAATTTTCTAGCAAGCTTTCTTCACTTCATCAAGAAGAAGAAGAAGAAGAAGAAGAAGAAAAGAAAATGAATTATCTTTTAAAAGAAAATTCAAGTGATGTCTATCATATTACAACCATGGGTGAGATAAACTCATATAGAGAGTAAACTAGGGTTTAGGTAATGGTTAGGTTTAAGAACAAAACAAAAATGGTTAGATTTTTCAAAGATGCTTGAAGCATCATAAAGCTTCTAGCAAATAACAAACAAAGCCACCATTTTGTTTTTACAAAATAAATAAAGAAAATAAAACCCTAACCATTAACTAAACATGGTTTAAATCATACACACACCCAAGTTTGCATGTATCATCAAACATGATACAAACTAGTGCACAAACATATATCATATATACAATGTGCACAATCTAGTGAGAAAAATAATCTTAAGTGAACCAATACTAGTTAATGTAAAGTAATATATCAAATATATAATTATACATTAAATCATTAAATCAACACTTGATTTAATGATCCGGTCATATTACATATAACCGACTAATATCAAGCGTATCAATCTATCGAATCAACATTTGATTCGGTAACCCGGCTATATCTCATATAATCGTCTGATGATACATATCGCGAGAATAGAATTCAGTATCACATACTGGTATTATTCTCGGTCCCGCACATATCTCATATGCGCTCCTATTTCGTTTCGCTTGAGCCAGGAAACCTCTGTGTAGGACTCTAAAGACTCGTCAATACGCCGGCAGTAGGTGATGATCATATCAAACACCCAGAAGCCGCAAGCGGTCTGCTAAACATAACGGCCACCCGGGTATTAAGCGATCAGAAGATCAACAAGCAAGCCTGCTAGTTCTCCTGTGAATCCAATCAGTAACACTCCCGTACAGTCCGGTCCCGTCGTCTGATATGTGGCATATCTCGCCTAGGGGTGGTAAACGTCAGACCCCAGTAGCTCGATAAGTCGTGTCGATATTTGGTCTATAACAGTTCGAGATACTACTGATAACACTTACCAGTAAATCTCAGCAACCCTGGGCAGGGATTTTCGGTTATAGCCAATCGAACACAGCGCAACATCAACTCCCTATACCGGGAGAGACGAATCCCCTCCTATCGCTCATTGCCTCCATGTGATTCGGGACTGTACCAAAAAGCCACCTTTTTGCACGCCTTCTTGGACGTGGTATAATGGAAATCAAAGCATAGTGGGAATCACACAAGACTCTATGACGATCTCGGGTCAACAGACTAAGCTGTACCAGTGTCACCAGAGAACTGCCATCTGACGTGAGGTATAAAACCATCTGGGAGTTCTCGGCGAGTCCGTCCAGTGTACCCAGTCTCCACTGAGCACCCGTACACCATCTGTCACGACCCGAGGTTTAGCCCATGACCGACACTTAACCATGCAACGTCTACAGGCGTAACGCGACTAAGTAAGCCGAACCCAGAAATCAAAACCATTAAAAGTAGCGAGTGTTGAAAACATTCAATTAAACATTTAGAAAACCTTAAATAGTTCAATAAAGTTTTTTTTAAAGTTAAGTTATCCTTATAATAATTTTGGCAGCATTTCCTTTGAAAAAGTAACCTCGAAAATCGGGTATAAAACAGGATATAAGTGAAATGATATATAATGAAATAAGGCGTTCCCAAACGGGAGCAATCACGCCCAATGGAAGAAAACAACAACACAAAAGTAATATACGATGCCGTAGTGAAGAATGAGCAATAAGTAAACATCATAGCATGATAAACTGCATAAATACAAACAGTCGGCTCCCACGAGCTCGACACCAGAATACAAAGATATACATCATCGTCCTCACACTGTCTCTTAGTCCAGTACATATATGGTAGATGAAGAATACTAGATACAAAAGTGTGTACAATAGAAGTAACCAGATACCACAACCCACCTAAAAGCAAAATAGTCTTCGCACCAACTGTAGTGGTATCTGTAGCCAAAAGATGCAAAAAGGGCAGCTGCCGCGACTACTCCGAGGGGCAACCTGCAAACACTGTGGCACAACGGGGGTGAGTTTCCAACTCGTGAATAGAAATAACATATAAAGGTAATCGCGAGCATGCACGTACTGCGCTACTCTATCATATGCCAGCAGATAATATCAATGCGTGATGAGCAGTATGTGAAATAATCATGCAAGTGCTCTATCAGGTAATATATATAACTACAGGATGAGATACAATAAGGAAAGCTGAGCATGGGAAATATAACATCTACACGGAATGTCAAGATGGAATAAATATAATCGGTGTCCATCAATGCACCCAGATCCCCAATTAGCTCAGGCGCCGGCACTCTCATCGGCCCTCTAATCCTGTAAATCTCTGAGAATCACGAGTGCCCAACATCGGCACCCAAATATCATAAGTACTCGTGTCCAGTATCGACATGCAAATCCTCATCCAACGGGCATCCGTCAGTCCGGACCAGCCAACGGGCTCCGTCTGCGGTATCGGCCCTCGGCCCAGTAGTACGGATCATCCCGCATCCATCTATCGACTCTGGTCAGTATTCTACGGATAACTGCCAGGTCCAACCAATCACCAGTAGGTAGTAGTCCCTCTGCCACGCTCACCGTCTAATACACAGTGAAACAGTTCTCGCCCTGGGGTACCATACCGGGTCCACCATGTTCCCGTAATCGGCCTCATCCAACTCCTCGATTCGGGTTCACATCTATCACTCTAGCACCGAGAAATCATATGGTGGACGCAACGAAATATCATATCAAGGGAAACCGGGTTTTTAAATAATTAACTATTCTCTTTTGAAATATTCACGGTTTCCCAAATCCAGAATTAACATGGAAACAACATATCTCAATGCGTAATCTAAGCAAGTATGAAGATCTCAATGTATGGGTGCACTGGTATGAATATACAATGTGCATGTCAAAGAAGCATGATATATGTATCAAGTATGAATATCAGGTAATCCGAATCAATGTGCAAGTCAAGCAATGTGATATATGTATCAAGTATGAATATCATATAATCCGAATCAATATGCAAGTCAAAGCAATGTGATATATGTATCAAGTATGAATATCAGGTAATCCGAATCAATGTGCAAGTCAAGCAATGTGATATATGTATCAAGTATGAATATCATATAATCCGAATCAATATGCAAGTCAAAGCAATGTGATATATGTATCAAGTATGAATATCAGGTAATCCGAATCAATGTGCAAGTCAAGCAATGTGATATATGTATCAAGTATGAATATCAGGTAATCTGAATCAATGTGCAAGTCAAGCAATGTGATATATGTATCAAGTATGAATATCATGTAATCCGAATCAATGTGCAAGTCAAGCAATGTGATATATGTATCAAGTATGAATATCATATAATCCGAATCAATATGCAAGTCAAAGCAATGTGATATATGTATCAAGTATGAATATCAGGTAATCTGAATCAATGTGCAAGTCAAGCAATGTGATATATGTATCAAGTATGAATATCATGTAATCCGAATCAATGTGCAAGTCAAGCAATGTGATATATGTATCAAGTATGAATATCATATAATCTGAATCAATATGCAAGTCAAAGCAATGTGATATATGTATCAAGTATGAATATCAGGTAATCCGAATCAATGTGCAAGTCATATAAAAGATGAGCTACAGCATAATGATCATGGAAATTCTACAGTGTGAGTGTCATGGCAATTACTAACGGTGTGTGTGTAACATGCAGGATAGTGCTCGTGCAATATGAACCGTTAGTAATGGTGCGGTGTTCTATCAATTCTAGTTTATATACCTATAGCAGGGAATGTGGTATGCACAAAATAGTAGCCATGAACAGTCAATGTAGGTAAGTGTAATATGCTGCTACAAGGTCCTATCAGCCCTGACGCATAACGCCATGCGGGCGATTTCCCCATAGATGTTAAATCTACTCACCGTAGTCTCTCGCTAGGTATAGCCAACGATTTGTTTCCCTTTCTTCACGGCGTCCGTCGCACTTGCCTGCGAACCTAGAATTCCACAGAATATCACACATAAGCTCGAAACCATACAAACACGACATTTAAAGTCAACTAGAAACCCGTGCCGCAAACCAAGCTCGCGTGTGCGCGATACACTATAACGTGTGATTACGCGCCTGAAGCCACTCCGACGCGTCGTGATACGCAGAAACCCAAAACCCATACACACGTATCACGCGTGTTGCGAAGATTAAAATACGGGAAAATAGGTATTCACCTCCAGATTTTGATACAGAAATGATATTGTAAAACTACATATACCAAAATAACCCATATAGCAGCAGACACCATCACCCCAAACTCCAACCCAAAACACCCCCATCTGGCCGCAAATTGCGGCCAGAATGTTTATTTCAGCGGCCTGGGTAGGGAGAGGGACTCCCAGATTTAGTGTGTGCACTCTATACCCCCTACACAAGCTACAGTAATTCCAATTTCATTCTGAAACATCTCGGGTAGTAGCAGATCCTACAGAACCCTATATTCTAGTTAAAAACTATATTTTGCACTAAAATGATACATTATGGTATTTCTGTGCAAACTAAAACAAAACCTAGCCTAAAATATCTCTAATAACACATAATAGAGCTAACCAAGCTAACAAAATCCTAATCTAACATATGAATCACAAATATCCTTTAATATCGCTAAAAATGCACAAAAAAGAGATTTTTGCTAAAGAATACTACAAGTTTAAGGAAAATGAATGCTAACATGAGTTAATACCTTCAAAAGACCTTATAGAACACCAAAGTTTCAGCTCTCCCCTCAGGTAAGCAGATTTGCTCCCAAACACCTTAAAAAGCCCCTTTTTCCCAAGGTTTTGTGATGAAAATGTATTGATTTGTGTGGGGTTTTTAATAGAGATCAAAGGGAAGTGAAAAGGGAATGAAAAGGTGATGATTTTCTGGTGTTGTTGCTGCCTCTCTGCAGAATTTCCAGCAATGAGAAAGGAGAGAGAAGAGAGAAGAGAAGATGGGTCAAAAAAGTCAAGTGTTCACCTAACCACCATACCTCATTTGTTTAATTGGATTTGAATTATTGAATAGGGTTTTGTTTTGATTAAAGGGTGGGGAAAATAATAAGGAATCATGCAAGGAAAGAATGGCTAACTTTTTACCCTAGGTTACAACATGTTACACTAAAAGACCTAAATCACAACATTGGCTAAGTGTGCAAGTGTACACTACAAAGGAAAATTTTCCAATTAGGGTAAACCCGACTAAAATAACTAGTAATTCTATGCACACATATAAATATAACACACACAATTACTAATTATCACGAAAAGACATTCTAACGAAAATTCAAAGTGTTGCACCATCCTTGATGTCAAACACCGATGGATATGGGATCATCCATCGTCCATCATATGGGTCAAGATGCGTATACGCTAGTCTACTCTGGTGCATCGATGCCCTGTCTCGATACACCCACGACTAGAGACCTTGAAGGATGAACTTATGGACTACCATGTCCCCACTAGTATGATCCGCATCATAGTCCAGGTAGTCAAGTACACATCATAAGGGTTTTACCAACATGTAACAAAGAGACAATCAGTATACACGTTAAGGTAAAGTGTAACCAGATAGCATACTATCACGTCGAGCAAGAAAGTCCTCCCTATATATGTCCAAGCATCCACTACAATATACATCGTATGTACAGTAATGGCCTCTAGGGCATACATATAACTAACAATCTCCCACTTGCACTAGGGCCATCTATTGTGGTATCACATACCCAACAACTAGCTGTGGTTGAAGTATCTCATACTCAACCATCCCATAAAAGTCTCTACTGGGGAAAAGGCCTTTGTGAGTGGATCCGCGTTGTTGTCCTCTATGTCTTCTCTCCTAACCTCGATCTCCCTGGAGATCATCCATCTCCATGATCAGGTGATACTGCCTAAGAATTATATCTGGATTTCTGATGGGACGGGGGGGGGGGTTCCTTGGCAAAAGCCACAACTCTATTGTCACACAATGGTAGGAACGAAGTTCATCTCATGAACTTATATATATCCAGACTGCCTCTTCGGTAGCATTCTTGGTAACGATGTATCTTGCCTTTAATCGTCTAGTATGTCACGGTATCTAGCTTGGAACTCTTCCAACATACCGTCCCTCTACTGAGGGTAAAGACAATACCTGCAACTGACATTCAGTCGTCCTTATCACCCTGGAACTTTTCTAGTGATTCTCCCCAGGATCCATTGATACCTTCTCACTACAACTAGTGAGTATCCTAACATCCAATTAGATCTATTTCATAGATCCAAAACCCAGGATTTAGTAGGTATCATTTTGATCCTATATGTAGAATCCTTGATAAGCGGAGATTGACCGAGCGTAGCATAGGAAACACCTTCCCTATCAAGAGTATGTCATTCACGTACTCTACGAGGATCATCACCATACTCCCTACTACCTTTTTGTATATACAAGGTTCATCTACCATTTTGATGAAGTCAAACTCTTTTACTACCACATCAAAACAGATGTTCCAACTCCGCGATGCCTGTTTTATCACATAAAACATCTTGCACACGTTTCCGCTGCTCCCACTGTCTACGAAGCCCTCTAGCTGTGTACTTATTGACGCTCTCTTCTAAATAATCATTTAGAAAAGCAGTCATGACACCCAACCACCAGATATCGTAGTCATGGTATGTAGCCGTGGCAAGTAGGATCTGGATGGACTTAAGCATAGCTACTTAGAAAAGGTTTCATCATAATCCATACCTGGTTAATGATGCAAAGCTTTAACAAGTCTAGCTTTGAAAGTCTCAACTTTTCCATGTACACCAAGTAATCTTCTCAAGATATACTTTCTCCTGATGGGGATTTAACCCTTCAGATAAAGCAACCAAAGTCCATACTTTGTTGGTGTGTAAGGATTCCATCTCAGATCGATTAGCATCCAGCCATTCTTACAGAGTCACACTCCTGATAGCCAGCTCGAAACTAGTTGGGTCATCATCTCATGATGCAATCCGCGCTCCCACTGTCATAGAGAAACCGAAGTAACTCTCAGGTGGGTGAGGAACCCTACTAGATCGGCGGAGAGGCGGAGGTTCGTTGGTTACTATTGAATCCTTTGGTTCTACCAAATCATCAGCTGCAGTTTGTATACCTGGAACCTTTCCAGTTCTACATAACAGACCTTGCCTCGAGCTTGTCCGGATTTTGCTTTTAGACATAGAACGGACAACCCCAAATCTTAACAAACTTAAGATATGGGTTCTTCCCTTTCCATATCACATATGAAGTGGTAGGCAACTGATTTGATTTGAACCCTATTCAATAGGTATGCAGCTTCTCAAGTGCATAACTACCAAAAGGAAATAGGAAACTCAGTAGTACTCATCATAGAGCACACCATATCACATAGGGTTTTATTGCTCCGCCCCGATATACCATCGTGCTATGGTGTATACGGAGGAGTAATGCTGAGAGAGAATCTCATTCTCCTTTAGAATAATCCAGGAATTCCGTGCTCAAGTATTCTCCTGCTTGATCACATCAAAGGACATAATACTTATACCCTTTTTGGTTCTCTACTTCTAACTTATATTCCGTGAATATCTCAAAAGGTTCGGACTTGTGTTTCAACAGGAACATATGTCTGAATCTAGAGAGATTATCAGAGAATGTAATGAAGTACAAAGAACCGGTCTTGGTATATGTAGACAGGGGACCTACATACATCAACATGTATCATCCCAGGAGTTCAATAAATCTTTCTCTGTTTCTAATAAACAGAGCTGTAGTCATTTTATCTCTGTTACATGACCGGCAAGTTTCACAAGATGTAAATTCAAACTGATTTAAATATGAATCTAAATGTAACTTTAGCTAGTCGGGTCATATTGATTTAACCTAGTCTACAATACCTCAAGAAGGATTCGTTCATTTCTGAACTATTCCTCTTGTGTGTGTTCTATATACTAAGAACTGTAGTTTGATTTAGAACGTCAATGCTTTTAGATAACGTGCATGAACCGATCAACTCTTGATATAGGAAATGTTCAAAATATTATCCAGCAATACAAAATTATATCCTTCTTTACTAATAAAGAGACTGATATGATGTTGTATATCAGGTTCGGTATCTAATAACATTTGTTCAGAATCAATGTATTCTGGTAATACAGGGTGATAGTGACCAACAGACTTGGCTGCAACGCTTGCACCGTTTTTCTGTCTCATGAAACTTATCAACCGTTCTCAGTTCTCTACCTTTCTGTAGCCCATGTAACAGATTACATATGCGGGATCCTGATCCGGTATCTCATACCCAGGACGTAAAGGATACTGAGAAATAGTTCTCTGTAATGAACACACCCGAAGAAGATGCATCAGCATGCACTTTCTTCGTTTGGGCGGCACGAGAAATCTGGTATTCCCAAATTTCCTGCTCTGTCTTATAACAATTATAAGTTGGAGCGGGACCAACGTTCCCCAGCTCAGTATAATAAGCGGGTTCGGTCAATATATCCGTTTTATTATCTTGATTAAGGCGTGATATGGTCGCTACCTGGAGAGAGAGAGAAGAAAACACTCAGCGTATGCTCTTGCAAGATCAGATTGGTTATTATTTTATCTAATCAAGATGGCTCCCACTGTTTTTTTTATCAAATCTTCCTTCAAACCCTAAAAGGAAAGACTAGCCGGGATTAATTACACGCTACAAGTTCTCCAATCTTTCAGCCAGGCCAGTGTCGGTACTTTGAGGGAGGTTCCCCGTGCTTTCGCACGGACCTAATTAAAGTAAATCTCGTTTTCCCAGAGGCATAACCCCGTTAACACCTTTCTAGACACCTACTTGATCGGCTAATTGTAATATGTAAAACTCTCCCAGGAGTAACTCTTACTCGCAGCGGGTATCGGGATCCAACTATCTTATAGAAGGTATGCAATCTCATTGCAAATTTCAACACTTGAAATTCCCGATAATATTTTGCCCCAAACGATCTATGACCTTGACAAGGTCAACAAACCATAGACCGTAAGTCAAGTTCAACCCGTCATTTCTTGATTGAATCAAACCCACCCGCATGACCCTTGACAAGGTCAACAAGGCCGTATGACTACCCTAAAACAATCTGCATCATATGCATAAATAGATAAATACTGGTCAGCTACCGCACACTGCGCCTTGACAAGGTCAACAAACGCAGCACGAATACTAAGCAGGATTTATCTGAAATGACGGAGGGCTACGACAGGTTTTTCTGAAAACCTATTGCGTAATGAACTTTATATCGTTGTAGAATCAAATGATTTTAAAATGGAGTGTTTTTTAGGCTTTTCTAGTTTTGCTAAAGAGGTCACTCCCGGAGAAGGGATCGTCGGTCCTTTCCTCATCGAATAAGGTGCAGGATATATCATATATACCACTATGCAAAGCAAAAACTCCAAAAGCAATCAAAAGACAAACCGAGGGGTGTAGCATCTGCCAGTTATTGCTAAAGGGGTCACTTCCGGTGAAGGGATCTCGGCCCTTTCTCGGCACTTCCGGTGAAGGGAACACCGCGATGCAAAGCAAGAACCGTAGCTACCTGTTTTTGAAAATTCGATTCCACAACATCTTTTAGGTTTCTTTTATTTCATTAATCATATTAATGAAGTCCCATCATATAAGTCACCTAAACATCATAGATAAATACGACGTACACTTATTCCATCCGCATTCGCCTCGATGTCCCCTCGTGCACCGTTAGGTTAGGTAACTAACGGCAGAGCGGGGCAGGGCTAGCGCGGGTGTAAAACATAAGCAACGTCTATATAATATATCATATATACTATATACAATATTTATCTGAACATATCACATGATCACATCACAGATAACGCAGCAGAAAATATCATATGAAATATTGGATATACTAGGACGTCCGTGTTTTATTTTGAGCCTGTATAAAACACGGATTCCACGGTCGTGATGAATAGCCAATCCCACACCCCTAGACCCCTACGAGAGCGACAAGTAACCCTACCAATTCTAGAGTTAGGAGACCCGAACTCGACTCCTCGAGATAGTCTCCCACTGGACCCTAGAACCCGGTTACTTGTTCTCCCCTCCTTGGGTCTATCCTAATGCGGAAAAGTAAATAATATACAATGGAGACATCTTCCGCAACCTGGAAGTGCCTCAATAAAAGAATATTACATACAAGTTTTTTACATGAATGAAAAAGAAAAACACTCATCTCACATAAAAAAAAACCCGGCTATTCAAACACGACGATCCAATATAACATATCCAGCAACACATATCATCAACGTAAGTAAATATGCCCATCCCAATTGTCGTTGACATATAGCAACGAAACCGGCGATATCACATATTAAACTTACGGTCACAGAAAAGAAAGTGTAAAACTACAACAGTTGGAATCCACAAACTCATTAGACATCGCATGCCTAACCAAATGAATTCCTTAGACATCGCATGCCTAACATTTATAAACCCCGCATTTTAGTCTCATTATCGAAAACACTTTTCAATATCAAGTCGGGCAATTCAACAAGATTCCCGACATCCTGATCGAATGCTCGTCGCAAACTTTAGTAGACGGCCGCAGCCCCGGATGCCGTCGACGAAGTGCACTAAGGCGGAACACCGCTGCCGCGAGCACTCGAACGGATGCTTTTGGCGACGGGGTTCTTCTACAGTCACTTGGTCGGGGCTATGGGGCATGGCTGTCTATTAAGTTTACCGGCAAGTATCCGCGTACGGTACGTGATTGCGACGGACTTTTGATCACATCAAAATTCCGTGGCAACCGATCAAATGAGACTAAAGTGCTATGTTTATAACATTCAAATCTGTTATCAAATAACAATTTGTGGATTCCAAATATTGTATCACATTCCAGATAAATAGAAAATGTCAAACTTTCCGATCGAACAATTAAACACCCAAGTTTTCCCAAAACAGCTCAACACATGAAATAAGTTTAAAAACATTCACTTCATGCCACAGTACCAACGGTCCAGCCGTAGAAGGGTCAAGCCAACGCCTGACATGTGGCACGCCGTACTGCCCCAAACCCTAAGGTTCAAAGGGCAGTTCAAGACGGTCACATAATCGAGTTAAGGTTTGTTGTCTTCTAGAGCGTCCATCGCGTTACTTGCACTACTTAGAATGTTCTCAAACTACGGAAAAATCCAACACTTGGAAATTTCCCGGCAGGGGAAAAATTGGGTATTTATATCCGGTCGAACTTTTTAACATGTTCTAAAATTATCCGGAAAAACACATAGACGGAATTAAACTTTCCGATCGAAACACCGAGTCCCCAATACAACCCAGAAAACTCAACTCTTGAGTAGACATTAAAATTACCCAGAAGATACAGGAATCACAATGGGACATTACTGTGCAAACAGTGAAGCAAGAGGACACTTTATGGCCGCGGAACCGCCGCACGACCTAGGGTACGGCCGCGGTTCCGCGGCTCCTTAGACGAGTTGAGGTCACGTGCTTCACAGTAATGCTTAGAAATTCCTGCTGATTTTTCTGCATATTTTTAATTCACAAAATTTCACAGTTTTGAAAAATGTACAAAGAGGGGTTGCGATTAGGGTTTCGGGGTTTGATCGGGTTTCTAACTTCGTCTACACTTCGCCTAAAGCTCTAGCTAGTCTCTGATACCACTGTAGGGTTCCTAGGCACACTCATGAGGTTCTACTACTGATCAACCATGCCAAAATAAAAAAATTTCATGTGCCGAGAAACCCTAATGCAAGATCGTTACTAGAGGTTAGGCGAAAAAGAAGCTAGTTAACTACTTTAACTATAAGTGAAAGGGATTACAACCTTTGTAGATCCAGTCCTCTACTTCTTTAGCTCCGTGTTGACAACCCTCCGCTGCGATCATCGGAATCCCGGACTCTAGCGATGGTTTCGTCGGAGAAACGAGCGGGCTAAGTCGTTGACATCGGTGCCGAAGATGATCTACGTCGAGGCTACTCAAACTCAAGCTCCATCTTCACTTGGTCATGAACCTTGTGAAGAAAACACCCTATACAACATGGAAAGTGGTAGTGGATGAAGAAATAGGAAGTGGGTTCACTTTGGATTTGGATTTCTCACTTGATTTCAACACTTGAAATTTTCTAGCAAGCTTTCTTCACTTCATCAAGAAGAAGAAGAAGAAGAAGAAAATGAATTATCTTTTAAAAGAAAATTCAATTGATGTCTATCATATTGCAACCATGGGTGAGATAAACTCATGTAGAGAGTAAACTAGGGTTTAGGTAATGGTTAGATTTAAGAACAAAACAAAAATGGTTAGATTTTTCAAAGATGCTTGAAGCATCATGAAGCTTCTAGCAAATAATAAACAAAGCCACCATTTTGTTTTTACAAAATAAATAAAGAAAATAAAACCCTAACCATTAACTAAACATGGTTTAAATCATACACACACCCAAGTTTGCATGTATCATCAAACATGATACAAACTAGTGCACAAATATATATCATATATACAATGTGCACAATCTAGTGAGAAAAATAATCTTAAGTGAACCAAAACTAGTTAATATAAAGTAATATATCAAATACATAATTATACATTAAATCATCAAATCAACACTTGATTTAATGATCCGGTCATATTACATATAACCGACTAATATCAAGTGTATCAATTTATCGAATCAACATTTGATTCGGTAACCCGGCTATATCTCATATAACCGTCCGATGATACATATCGCGACAATAGAATTCAGTATCACATACTGGTATTATTCTCGGTCCCACACATATCTCATATGCGCCCCTATTTCGTTTCGCTTGAACCAGGAAACCTCTGTGTAGGACTCTAAAGACTCATCAATACGCCGGCAGTAGGTGATGATCATATCAAACAGCCACAAGCCGCAAGCGGTCTGCTAAACATAACGGCCACCCGGTTATTGAGCGATCAGAAGATCAACAAGCAAGCCAGCTAGTTCTCCTGTGAATCCAATCAGTAACACTCCCATACAGTCCGGTCTCGTCGTCTGATATGTTGCATATCTGGCCTAGGGGTGGTAAACGTCAGACCCCAGTAGCTCGATAAGTCGTGTCGATATTTGGTCTATAACAGTTCGAGATACTACTGATAACACTTACCAGTAAATCTCAGCAACCCTGGTCAGGGATTTCCGGTTATATCCATTCGAACACAGCGCAACATCAACTCCCTATACCGGGAGAGACGAATCCCCTCCAATCGCTCATTGCCTCCATGTGATTCGGAACTGTACCCAAAAGCCATCTTTTTGCACGCCCTCTTGGACATGGTATGATGGAAATCAAAGCACAGTGGGAATCACACAAGACTCTATGACGATCTCGGGTCAACAGACTAAGCTGTACCGGTGTCACCAGAGAACTGCCATCTGACGTGAGGTATAATACCATCTGGGAGTTCTCGACGAGTCCGTCCAGTGTACCCAGTCTCCACTGAGCACCTGTACACCATCCTTGATGTCAAACATCGATGGATATGGGATCATCCATCGCCCATCATGTGGGTCAAGATGCGTATACGCTAGTCTACTCTGGTGCATCGATGCCCTGTCTCGATACACCCACGACTAGGGACCTTGAAGGATGTACTTATGAACTACCATGTCCCCACTAGTATGATCTGCATCATAGTATAGGTAGTCAAGTACACATCCTAAGGGTTTTACCAACATGTAACAAAGAGACAATCAGTATACACGTTAAGGTAAAGTGTAACCAGATAGCATACTATCATGTCGAGCAAGAAAGTCCTCCCTATATATGTCCAAGCATCCACTACAATATACATCATATGTACAGTAATGGCCTCTAGGGCATACATATAACTAACATCGTACACACGCGCGTTTAATTCGCGACGCGAGTGTATCGTTACACTTCGATATCGCGTTTTGCGAGATATTTGCTTATGTGGTGTCACGACCCGAAAGAGCACGTGACTGGCCCTTGAACCATATGAAGTCTACAGGACTCCATCTGATCCAAGTAAGCCAAAAGCACAGAAATCTAAAACCAATTTTAAGAATAAGTAAAGAAACTGGTTTAAAGAAGTGAAGAAAAACATGTTTGAAATCAAGGTTTTTAAATAACTAAGCCGAAGGTGCGTTTTGAAAACAGCAAAGTCTTTTCTAAAAATTTCGGCAGAGTTTCTTTTGTAAAACTGGCCCCGAATGGGGTACAACAAGGATAACAATATATGCAATGATAAAGGCATCCCCAAGCGGGAGCTAGCTCTTCGTCAATCGACGGTCGCAACCACACAATGATATAATAATATACAACGCCAAGTGGCGAGGATCAAATCCAAAAGAAAGCCCAAAAGAAACAAGAAAAACCGCAATACAACTAAGCGTGACTCTAAGGTCGAATAATACATCACTAGTCTAGGTCTGAAACAATATACAAGTTTTAGTTGATGGAAATTCTAGATACAATGAATAAAATAAATACAACGGTGGTTCTTGATGCGAAAGAATCCACATACCAAAAGCAAATCACCCGCAAGAAAATAGTGTGCCAGAAATGCCGCAATGGAACCTGTACGGCAGAACCTGCAAGAACTGTGGGACAACGGGGGTGAGTTGCCAACTCGTGAATAGAAATATCTACAAGCAGAAACCGAATGCAAGACATAAACCTAGGTCAACAATCAGTAATATAACCCCAAGAGTACATCTAAAGTAAGATAAGGTGGCAAGGTAACATCTAAATATATCTGTAGTGCCAGGTACTCAGGTAATAGCATGTCGTCAGTATAAGGTATGTCTTCCTGAAGTAAATGTGATGGAATATCAATGATATCAATACACATATATTAGCGTCCCATACCACTATATTGGTGTAAGGGTATATATAACAGCACCCTCATACCCTGTTATATATACAAATGAAGTATGAACAGTGTAAATCCAGTCTGTATATGATCCATGTCTGTATATAATCCATGTCTGTATATAATCCATGTCTGTATATATGTGGAACCCGTCCACCCGTCACCCAATGATAGTAAGCATCATGTATGCAATATGAGGATATAAACAAAATCATGGAAAAACATCATGAAACCCGTGCCTAGCATCGACACGTAAATCCTCGTCCATATGGGGCTCCGTCTGCGGTATCGGCCCTCGGCCCCCGGCAGTACGGGTCAACCCATGTCCATCTCTGGGCTCCGTCTGCGGTATCGGCCCTCGGCCCCGGAAGTACGGGTCAGCCCATATCCATCTCTCACTCCGGTCGGTATCCTCCAGATATCCGCCGAGCTCAAATACAATCACCGGTAGGTAGTAGTCCCTCTGCCGGGCTAACCGTCTACTACACAGCGAAACCGTTCTCACCCCGGGGTACCATACCGGGTCCACCATGTACCCGTAATCGGCCTCAACCGCCTCCTCGATTCGGGTATTCATATATCACTCTAGCACCGAGAAAACACATGGTGGACGCACCGAAATATCATATCAAGGGAGCTGGGTTTTTAAATGATTACATATTTGAATAGCCACAGTTCCCAAATCCAGAAATCACATATAATCCAAACCAAAATGTAAGTCAATGATCCGGTATGATATGTGCGTCAAATATAAATATCATGTCAAGTCACATATAGATAATCTACAACATGATGATCAGATGTGATATAAGCATCAAGTATGAGTATCAAGTCATGTCATATATGTAGGGTTCCTAGGCACTCTTGTGAAGGTTCATAAGGCATCAAACATGCCCGGATAAAATTTTAGACGTGCCGAACAACCCAAAGCCGGGATCTTTGCTAGATTATTAGGGTTTAACATGCAATAAGATAACTTTTATCTAAGTGTGAGGGATTACAACTTTTGTAGTCCGCTCCTTCACTTCACAAGCTCCGAGTAGAAGTCCCTTTGCCGTGATCCACGATCTCCCGGACTCATGAGAGGCTCCACGACTCGAACGATCCATTCTAGCTCGTCGTAATCCAAATCTCCGATGATCTACGTCGAGGTTTCGAAGAACTCAAGCTATCTCACTCTAAAGAGAAGAACACCCTAATCCCAAGGGCTAGTTGAGATGAGGATGAGAGAGTAGTGATTTTTCTTTCTTTCTATATCATTTTCTCATATTTTATCATCACTTAAGAAAATCAAGAGAGCTTCTTCAAGAGAGAAGAAGAAGAAGATGATAATCGAAAAGGAATAATGATAATCCATTTTCTTTTGTGATGAATAGAAATATAAACATATGATTTAATTATTAACCATGGTCAAGGATGAATGGATGAGAATGTGTAGAGAAACAACTAGGGTTAGGGTTTGGTTAAGTTAAAAAATGTGTCATCCAAAATATCTTTACAAATGACAAAAGAAAATTGCTTCTAGAAAGAACTTGAAGCAACTAAACCCAATCAAACCCTAACCTCAATTAATCATCTTTAAACATGTTGAACAATTAATCATATCATGTCACAATAATATATATCACATATATATTATATATTTGCAACAAAAGAAAATAATACAATTAACATATATCGCATATATATCAATGTATCATCCACTGAGAAAATGAAATAATAAAGTAAGCCAATATTAGTTAATATAATAATATATCATATATATTATTATATATTAAATCATCGAATCAACACTTGATCCGACGATCCGGCTATATCGAATATAACCGACTAATATATCATGTACCGATTCATCGAATCAACACTTGATCCGATGACCTGGTTCATATCCATATATCGCGAGAATCTAATACGGTATCCCATATCGCATTATTCTCGCTCCTGCGCATATCACATATGTGCCACTACTCTGTTTCGCCTGAGCCAAGAAACCTCTGTGTAGGACTCTAAAGAATCGTCAATACGCCGGTAGCAGGTGATGATCATATCAAACACCCACAAGCTGCAAGCGGTCAGCTAAACGTAACAGCCACCCAGGTATTGAGCGATCAGAAGATCAACAAGCTAGCCTGTCCGTTCTCCTGTAAATCCGATCAGTAACACTCCCGTACAGTCCGGTCTGTTCGTCTGATATGTTGCATATCAAGTCTAGGGGTGGTATACGTCAGACCCCAGTAACCGATAAGTCGTGTCGATGTATGGCTCATAACAGGTCGAGAAACTACTAGTAACACTTACCAGTAAATCTCTATATCAGCCCTGGCCAGGGACTTCCAGTTATAGCCAATCGAACACAGCACAACATCAACTCCCTATACCGGGAGAGACGAATCCCCTCCTATCGCTCATTGCCTCCATGTGATTCGGGACTGTACCCAAAAGCCACCGTTTTGCACGCCCTCTTGGACGTGGTAAGGTGGAAATCAAAGCACAGTGGGAATCACACAAGACTCTATGACGATCTCGGGTCTTCAGACTACCCTGTACCTGTGTCACCGGAGAACTGCCATCTGACGTATGGTATATCACCATCTGGGAGTTCTCGGCGAGTCCGTCCAGTGTACCCAGTCTCTACTGAGCACCCGTACACCATCTCTGATGTCTAACACCGATGGCTATGGGATCATCCATCGCCCATCATATGGGTCAAGATGCGTATACGCTAGTTTACTCTGGTGTATCGATGCCCTGTCTCGATATACCCTCGACTAGGAACAGTTATAGGATGTACTCATCGACTACCGCGGCCCCACTAGTATGATCTCATCATAGTCCAAGTAGTCGAGTACAAGTCCTAAGGGCTTTTTCAACATGTGAGAGTAAAACAGTAAACCAGTACAAGTCAACATGTTAAGATAAAGTGAAACCAAATAGCATACTATCATGACGAGCAAGAAAGTCTTCTCTATATATAACCAAGCATCCATTATAATATACATCATATGTACAACAATGGCCTCTAGGGCATATACATAACTAACAATCTCCCACTTGCACTAAGGCCAGCTGCTGTAGTATCTCATACCTAGCATCCTGAATAATCTCTCAAACTGTATCTGGGGAATAGCCTTCGTGAATGGATCCGCAGTGTTGTCCTTCGTATCTACTCTCCTGACCTCGATCTCCCGGCGATCAACTATCTCCCTGATCAGGTGATACCGCCTCAGAATATGTCTGGACTTCTGATGGGACCTGGGTTCCTTGGCTAACGCCACAGCTCCATTGTTATCGCAATACAGAGGTATTGGATGCTCAATGGATGGAACCACACCAAGTTCACTAATGAACTTCTTGATCCAGACAGCCTCTTTGGCAGCATCGTTGGCAGCGATGTATTCAGCCTCCATCGTTGAGTCTGCAACGGTATCCTGTTTGGAACTCTTCCAACATACTGCCCCTCCATTGAGGGTAAAGACAAAACCTGAATGCGACTTAGAGTCGTCCTTATCATTTTGGAAGCTGGAATCGGTAAAGGACTCCACCTGGAGTTCTCCGTTACCATACACCAAGAACATCTCCTTAGTCCTTCGTAAGTACTTGAGAATGTTCTTCACTACTGTCCAATGACTCTCTCAAGGATCTGCTTGATACCGACTCACTACACTTAGGGAGTATGCTACATCGGGTCTGGTACATAGCATCGCATACATGATAGAGCCTACTGCCGAAGCATAGGGTATCCCTTGCATGCGAGCTCTCTCCAAATCAGTCTTGGGAGACATCTCTTTGGAGAGAGTGAGTCCAGAGATCATGGGCTGATTCCCACGCTTGGATTCTTCCATACTAAACCTCTTTAGTATGGTGTCAATGTACCTGGATTGGGACAATCCCAGTATCCGTTTAGATCTATCTCTATAGATCATGATTCCCAATATGCAGGAGGCATCACCTAGATCTTTCATTGAGAATCTTTGTGATAAGAAGAGCTTGACTGATTGCAGCATAGGAATATCATTTCCTATCAAGAGTATGTCATCCACGTACAATACGAGGAAGACTACCTTACCCTCTGCCACCTTCTTATAGATATAAGGTTCATCTATATTTTTGATGAAGTCAAACTCTTTGACTACAACATCAAAACAGATGTTCCAACTCCGCGATGCTTGCTTCAACCCATAAATGGATTTAAGCAGTTTGCACACCTTTCCGCTGCTCCCACTATCTACGAAGCCCTCTGGCTGAGTCATGTACACGCACTCTTCTAAATCACCGTTTAGAAAGGCGGTCTTAACATCCATTTGCCAGATTTCGTAGTCATGATATGCAGCAATGGCAAGTAAGATCCGGATGGACTTAAGCATAGCTACTGGAGAAAAGGTTTCATCATAGTCCACACCTGGTCATTGACGAAATGCCTTTGCTACCAGTCTAGCTTTGAAAGTCTCAACTTTCCATCTACACCAAATTTCTTTTTAAAAATCCACTTGCTCCCAATGGGTTTTACCCCTTCAGGAGCATTTTCTAAAATCCATACTTTATTGGTGTACATGGATTCCATCTCAGATCGCATTGCATCCAGCCATTTCACAGTGTCACCACTCGCGATGGCCTGCTCGAAACTAGTGGGTTCATCATCATCCATGATGCAATCCTCGCTTCCACCATCAATGAGAAAACCGTAGTATCTCTCAGGTGGACGAGAAACCCTACTAGATCGGCGGAGAGGCTGGGGTTCGTCAGGTACTACTGAATCCTCTGGTTCCTCTAAATCATCTGTTGTAGTTTGTTCTGCTGGAACTTCTTCCAGTTCTACCTCAGAGCCACTAATTTCTTTTTCAAGAAATTCCCTTTCTAAAAAGGTGGCATGTTGAGCAACAAACACCTTTTGTTGTTCAACGTGGTAGAATAGATATCCATACGAATTGCTTGAATATCCTACAAACTTACAAAGAACTGATCGTGCCTCGAGTTTGTCCGGATTTTGCTTTTTAACATAGGCCGGACAACCCCATATCTTAACTCTTTTAAGAGACGGTCTCTTCCCATTCCATATCTCATATGGAGTGGTAGGCACTGATTTAGTTGGAACTCTATTCAATAGATATATGGCTGTCTCCAGCACATACCCCCAAAAGAAAATAGGTAACTCAGCTGTACTCATCATAGAGCGCACCATATCTAATAGGGTGCGATTCCTCCGCTCCGATACACCGTTGTGCTGTGGTGTATAAGGAGGAGTACGTTGAGAGAGAATCCCATTCTCTTTTAGATAATCTAGGAACTCACCGCTTAAGTATTCACCTCCTCGATCAGATCGAAGAATCTTAATACTTTTGTCCGTTTGGTTCTCTACTTCGTGCTTATAATCTCTGAATTTTTCAAAAGCTTCAGACTTGTGTTTCATCAGGAACACATGTCCGAATCTAGAGAGATCGTCAGTGAATGTAATGAAGTAGGAAGAACCGTTCCTGGCATGCGTAGACAAGGGACCGCATACATCACTATGTATCAGTCCTAAGAGTTCGGTAACTCTTTCTCCGTGTCCACTAAACGGAGCTTTGGTCATTTTTCCTTTGAGACATGAATGGCAAGTATCATAAGATGATAATTCGAACGGATTCAAATAACCATCTCTATGTAACTTAGCCAGTCGTGTCGCATTGATATGACCAAGTCTACAATGCCACAAGTAGGATTCGTTCATATCTGAACTTTTCCTCTTGTGTGTGTTTTGTATATTGAGGACTGTATTCTGATTTAGAATGAATATGCCATTATGTAACGAGCCTGATGCAATCAACTTTTGATCTAGGAATATGTTCATAACATTATCCTGTACTACAAAATTATATCCTTCTTTACTCAATAAAGAAACTGATATAATTTTGCACATCATGTTCGGTATATAATAGCACTCATTTAGAATCAGTGTATTGCGACTTGGCAATACAAGGTGATATTCGCCAACTGCTTTGGCTACAATACTTGCACCGTTCCCTACTTGAACGGAATGATCACCTTTTCCCAGTTCTCTACCTTTACGCAGCCCATGTAACAATTTACATATGTGGGATCCTGATCCGGTATCTAATACCCAGGACGTAGGGTGAACTGAGAAACAGTTCTCAATAACTAACACACCTGAAGAAGATGCATCAACATGCATGTTCTTTTGGGCGGCGTGAGAATCCAGATATTCTCCTGTTTCCTGTTCAGTCTTATAACTCTTATAAGAAAGAACGGGTCTGACGTTCCCTTGCTCAGTACAATAATCAGGTTCAGTCAATACATCCATATTATTATCTTGATTATGGCCTGAAATGGTCGCTACCTGGAGAGAGAGAGAAGAAAACACTTTAGCGTATGCTCTTGCAAGATTAGATTGGTTATTATCTTATCTAATCAGGATGTCTCCCACTGTTTTTATCAAATCTACCTTAAAACCCAAAAAGGTAAGATTAGCCGGGATTAATTACACCCTACAACTTCGTCAATCTTTCAGCCAGATCAGTGTCGGTACTTTGAGGGAGGTTCCCCGTGCTTTCGCACGGACCTAATTAAAGTAAACCTCGTTTTCCCAGAGGCGTAACCTCGTTAACACTTTTCTAGACACCTACTTGAATGACTAATTGTCCTGTGTAAAACTCTCCCAGGAGTAACTCTTACTCGCAGTGGGTATCAGGATCCATCTATCTCATATGAGGTATGCAATCTCATTGCAAATTTCAACACTTGAAATTCCCGATAATGCTTTTACCCCTAGCAACTTATGACCTTGGCTAAGGTCAACAAATCATAAGCGCTAGTCAAGTTTAACCCGTCATTTCTTGATTGAATTAAACCCACCCGTACGACCCTTGGCTAAGGTCAACAAAGTCGCACGACTACCCTAACTCAATCACATCTCATGTTTTAGCAGATAAATACTAATTAGCTACCGTACACCACGCCTTGGCTAAGGTCAACAAACGCAGCACGAATACTAACTAGTCTCTATCTGAAATGACGGAGGGCTACGCAGGTTTTTCAGAAAACCCTGAGCGTAATGAACTTGATATCGTCGTAGAATCATGTAGTTTTTGAAAAGGAGTGTTTTGAGGCTTTTCTTAGTTTCGCTAAAGGGGTCACTCCCGGTGAAGGGATCGTCGGCCCTTTCCTCATCGAATAAGGTGCAGGATATATCATATATACCGCTGTGCAAAGCAAAATACTAAAAGCAATCAAAAGACAAACCGCGTTTTGTAGCATCTGCCAGTTTTGCTAAAGGAGTCACTCCCGGTGAAGGGATCTCGGTCCTTTCCTCATCGAATAAGGTGCAGGATATATCGTATATATCACTGTGCAAAGCAAAACTGTAGCTACCCTTTTTATTAAGTTTTTGATTCTACAACATCTTTAGGTTCCTTTTTCTTTTATTAATCTCATTAATAAAAATCCCATCAGCTTATGCTTCCTAAGCATCACAGAAGAAACGAAAGCAGTAATATTTATTTATCAGCATATATATATATAGTATAAGCATTCGTCTCAGGAAGTAATATGATCTCATCACAGAACATTGCAGCAGAAGAACATATATGAAATATTGGATATACTAGGACGTCCGTGTTTTCAATACGAGCCTGTATAAAACACGGATTCCACGGTCGCGACGAATAGCCAAACCCACATCCCAAGACCCCTACGAGAGCGGCAAGTAACACTGCCAATTCTAGGGTTAGGAGACCCGGTCTCGACTCCTCGAGATGGCCTCCCACTGGACCCTAGAACCCGGTTACTTGTGCTCCCCTCCTTGGGTCTACCTAATGCGGAAAAGTAAATAATATACACTGGTGACAGCAACCGCATCCTGGAAGTGCCCCAAATAAAAGAATATTACATTACAAAAGAATTTTACATGAATGAAAATAAAAACCCTCATCTCACATAAAACCCCCGGCTATTCTGATCGCGACGATCCAATATAACATATCACAGCAACACATAATATCTCATATCATCAACGTAAGCAAGTATGCGTATCCCGATTGTCGTTGATGTATAGCAACGAAGCCGGCGATACACCACATACTACGCTTACGGTCACAGAAAAGAAAGTGTAAAACTACAATATTTGGAATCCACAATCACTTTAGACATCGTAAATCCGAAATATCACATACTTCGTATTTCATGCCTAACTCTATGAATTCCACATATTGTATCACATTCCAAATAAATATACGGTATTAAACTATTTGAACAGATAATCAAACACCCAAAATTTCCCGAAGTGCTCAACTCTTGAGCGGAGTTCAAATAATCCCAGAATATGTCACAGTACCAGTGATCCAGCCGTAGAAGGGCCAAGCCAACGCCTCACATGTGGCACGCCGTACTGCCTCAAACCCGAAGGTTCAAAAGGCAGTTCAAGACGGTCACATAATCGAGTTAAGGTTTGTTGTCTTCTAGAGGGTCCACCGCTTAACTTGTACAATTTTCCGAAAGGTTTAAACCCAATAAAAATTCAACGCTTGAAAGTTTGCCGTGCCGGAATAAAGTGGGTTAATGATATCCGTTCAACCAGTTTAACAGTTTCTAAATATCCGGAAAGAAATACGAATTTAAATATTCCGATCGAATCTACGATTACAAAATAAACCCCATATTTTATAAACACCTGAGACAGATTAAAAATATCCAGAATACTCAGCAAGTAACTACGAGCAATACCATGAAGCCACGTGTCCTGATCTTACTGTTCCGCCGCGGAAGCGCCGCGCAAGCTATGCTTGTGCCGCGCTTCCGCCGCCGTTTGGTGGAATTAGGGGCTCGGGTTTTATGATAATTCTTACAATTCCCTGCTGATTTTTTTACATATTTTTAATTCAGAAAAATCCCAAAATTTAAAAAATTTCCAGAGAGGGGTCATTTTGCGTCGTTTCGGGTTCGATCGGAGTTTTAACTTCGTAAACACATCGCCTAATGCACTAGCTAGGCTCTGATACCACTGTAGGGTTCCTAGGCACTCTTGTGAAGGTTCATAAGGCATCAAACATGCCCGGATAAAATTTTAGACGTGCCGAACAACCCAAAGCCGGGATCTTTGCTAGATTATTAGGGTTTAACATGCAATAAGATAACTTTTATCTAAGTATGAGGGATTACAACCTTTGTAGTCCGCTCCTTCACTTCACAAGCTCCGAGTAGAAGTCCCTTTGCCGCGATCCACGATCTCCCGGACTCATGAGAGGCTCCACGACTCGAACGATCCATTCTAGCTCGTCGTAATCCAAATCTCCGATGATCTACGTCGAGGTTTCGAAGAACTCAAGCTATCTCACTCTAAAGAGAAGAACACCCTAATCCCAAGGGCTAGATGAGATGAGGATGAGAGAGTAGTGATTTTGCTTTCTTTCTATATCATTTTCTCATATTTTATCATCACTTAAGAAAATCAAGAGAGCTTCTTCAAGAGAGAAGAAGAAGAAGATGATAATCGAAAAGGAATAATGATAATCCATTTTCTTTTGTGATGAATAGAAATATAAACATATGATTTAATTATTAACTATGGTCAAGGATGAATGGATGAGAATGTGTAGAGAAACAACTAGGGTTAGGGTTTGGTTAAGTTAAAAAATGTGTCATCCAAAATATCTTTACAAATGACAAAAGAAAATTGCTTCTAGAAAGAACTTGAAGCAACTAAACCCAATCAAACCCTAACCTCAATTAATCATCCTTAAACATGTTTAACAATTAATCATATCATGTCACAATAATATATATCACATATATATTATATATTTGCAACAAAAGAAAATAATACAATTAACATATATCGCATATATATCAATGTATCATCCACTGAGAAAATGAAATAATAAAGTAAGCCAATATTAGTTAATATAATAATATATCATATATATTATTATATATTAAATCATCGAATCAACACTTGATCCGACGATCCGGCTATATCGAATATAACCGACTAATATATCATGTACCGATTCATCGAATCAACACTTGATCCGATGACCTGGTTCATATCCATATATCGCGAGAATCTAATACGGTATCCCATATCGCATTATTCTAGCTCCTGCGCATATCACATATGTGCCACTACTCTGTTTCGCCTGAGCCAAGAAACCTCTGTGTAGGACTCTAAAGAATCGTCAATACGCCGGTAGCAGGTGATGATCATATCAAACACCCACAAGCTGCAAGCGGTCAGCTAAACGTAACAGCCACCCAGGTATTGAGCGATCAGAAGATCAACAAGCTAGCCTGTTCGTTCTCCTGTGAATCCGATCAGTAACACTCCCGTACAGTCCGGTCTGTTCGTCTGATATGTTGCATATCAAGTCTAGGGGTGGTATACGTCAGACCCCAGTAACCGATAAGTCGTGTCGATGTATGGCTCATAACAGGTCGAGAAACTACTAGTAACACTTACCAGTAAATCTCTATATCAGCCCTGGCCAGGGACTTCCAGTTATAGCCAATCGAACACAGCACAACATCAACTCCCTATACCGGGAGAGACGAATCCCCTCCTATCGCTCATTGCCTCCATGTGATTCGGGACTGTACCCAAAAGCCACCGTTTTGCACGCCCTCTTGGACGTGGTAAGGTGGAAATCAAAGCACAGTGGGAATCACACAAGACTCTATGACGATCTCGTGTCTTCAGACTACCCTGTACCTGTGTCACCGGAGAACTGCCATCTGACGTGTGGTATATCACCATCTGGGAGTTCTCGGCGAGTCCGTCCAGTGTACCCAGTCTCTACTGAGCACCCGTACACCATCTCTGATGTCTAACACCGATGGATATGGGATCATCCATCGCCCATCATATGGGTCAAGATGCGTATACGCTAGTCTACTCTGGTGTATCGATGCCCTGTCTCGATATACCCTTGACTAGGAACAGTTATAGGATGTACTCATCGACTACCGCGGCCCCACTAGTATGATCTCATCATAGTCCCAGTAGTCGAGTACAAGTCCTAAGGGCTTTATCAACATGTGAGAGTAAAACAGTAAACCAGTACAAGTCAACATGTTAAGATAAAGTGAAACCAAATAGCATACTATCATGACGAGCAAGAAAGTCTTCTCTATATATAACCAAGCATCCATTATAATATACATCATATGTACAACAATGGCCTCTAGGGCATATACATAACTAACAATATATAATTGAGCTACAATGTTATGATGCGATGTGACATATGTATCAGGTATGAATATCAAGTCAGGTCACATATAAATGGTAATGTGCATATGTCGAGGGAAACCGCTCCTTTAGACTAAATCAGTTTTTAAAGAATATCATGCGGCCCTCAAATCTCTAATCAAGTCAAAATCATATATGTTTGTGTACAGGTCTATGTGTACAATATGCCATGCGGAAATCATATCATGAATGCAGCAGTACTACAGTATAGTGGCATGGCAATTATCGATGATGAAGTGTGTGAGCCGGCAATTAGTGTACGTGGAACATACGCATCATCGATAATGGTGCTGGTGTCCTAACAGCATGATGGTAATATAACAATAAGCACAAGTAATGCGATACAAATAGTATGAACAGGTGCAATCGAATAATCAACGCAATAGTAAAGAATCTAACTCAAAAGCTATATCATGCAGCCTTGCCTTTTGAAATAAGACGAATCGGGGTTTTTGGTAAAACAAGGGCTACGGTGTTTAGAAAACAGGCGCTACACATTTGAAAATATCCGTAGAATCCCCTTTTCCTATCTTGCAATATTCCCGATTCGTTAGTTTTGAAATAGGTATGACTCGGGTCTAGTCTAACATCTACTATGCAACTACTGATCTAAGTATCAAGCCAATCGAGAGGGGTATGGAAACCACCTAAATCTGAGTCGATACACATGTAGATATATAGTCGGTGATCTCGCCTCAACGTCATATCGTAAGATATCCTCGAGTTATGAGTGCGGATCTATCATCAATATTGGCTCGTACGGTAGATCGTCGTATGGCATCCCAATAGCAGGGTACGGTCAATATCTCACTATCTCATCACATAACAGATATCACCATTATCAGATCATATAATCTAGGGTACTATTCTATATCTATTACAAATCGATACCATCAATAAGGTATGCATGCGGGGGTAAACACATGTCCCAAGCCCGCAAGAATCACAAATCATATCCCAAGTATGAATCATATCAAATCACCGATCTCGCGGCACAAAGCCCACATCATCGACTTATCTCCAAAGTCATTCATATCATCCACCAAGTGTAAGTATAAGGAATATACAAGTGTAGGCATGTAGGTGAAATTCTATCCTAGGGCTCGCAACTAGGAACTACGCTAATTACTTCTAACCCTAACTAACCATAATACATCTAACACAAAAACCACGACACAATATAAACTATCATATATCTAATACACATAGTATACTAACTACGGACTGCGGGGGTGCTATACGCCATCCACCCGACTTCCCCCTGTAGATATAATCTACTCACCTGCATCATCATTTGCGGACATCACCACGCATTTGTTTGTCGTCCCGAAGTCTTCATGGGTACCTACATATCAAAACATCGTATGTGCACATTAAAACCAAATCCAAGCTAAAACGGCACATGAAATCCAAAACGATACGATAAGGGGGCCTATAGGTGAGAACCTATGGCACGCCTTCAAAACCATAAATAAATCCTCTATATCGTCGTATAAACGTCAAATAGTCGAGGCAAAACAAAATCCACAATTTCAGAATTAAAATACGGAATACGGAAACACGAATCCGAAACAGCAACTTAGGAAATATGTCCCAGATTTCACCCTAGGTCACTTTATACAAATCTATATATACCAGGGGACTAACACAACTATGTAGGAGCTACAGAACCAATACGAGCCAAGAAGGTGGGACCCAGGCCGCAATTTGCGGCCAATTAGGAGAAATTGGCGGCCGGGAAGAAGAAGTGGGAGCTGGGGTCTTGGTGGTATCTTCCTGGGTGCCTGCACATATCTCTGTCCACTCAATTTCATTTTATGGGTCTCGGGGTGTTAGCAGATTCTAAATAACCTTCACAGATTTCACAAATTTTCCGATATCGGTTTCTAAAATCAGTATTCTGTTTTAGGCTTCAGGTTAGGGTCTCAATTTAGGCACTATGGTGTTTATATAACCTCAACTGAGCTTAATTTCCCAATACAACACAAGTTTCCCTTAAACCCTAACTTGGTTATCCTCAAGTCCATAATACCAAACAATATTGGTTCAATCTAAACATGGGGGTATAAATAATGCTAAAACCAATATAATGATCCAGAAATTACCTCATTTGGCAACTCAAGAATTTTCTTGAGTTGCCCCTAGTGGCCAAAATCCATGCTTTCTTGGTCCATCGGGTAGGTCTCGAGCTTGTGCACACATTTATTGAAATGGAGATTGGGTTTTGGTGTAGTTTTAGAGGTGTTTTGGAGCTTGAAGAGGGGAGGGAAAGTGAGGTGCAGGAGCAGCAGCAGCAAGCAAGAAGAGGGAGAGAGAAATGAGTGAAGGAAATGAAGGAGATGGCTAAGTCTTGGTCAAAGAAGGCCATACCTCTCTCTCTCTCACACCATGCTTCATATTTTATTCCCTTTTCCAATTTCTTTTCCTTTTTCTTTTTAATCCAAAACCCTTCTCACAAGAATAGTAAACCCAAAGTAACATGGTAGAAAATGCACAAGTGTAGGAAAAGTGATATGTGCAAGTTTTGCACAAAAAGCTTAAAAAAATCCGATTAGCGATTTTTAATCGCGATTAGCACTAAATTAGTGTCAAACTAATCACAAAAACTTTAAAATGTCATAATTCTCTAATTTACCCTATTTTAGAATTTTCCATAATTTTTCATAATTTTTCTAACATTTTTCCTATTTATTTGCATTTAATAATTCCAAAATATTAAAATATTCAATAAAATAATATTAAATTATAAAAATTCCAAAAATTAATATTTTACCTTTTTGAAAATGCTACAATCTACCCCCTTAAAGAAATTCGGTCCCCGAATTTAAATTTAAACCCCCACTACTTAAAACAATTTCTGTGATAATCCATTTGTCGGGGCTCTGAAAACATCAACACATAGAGAATATCATAAAATATACTGCTCTACTAGAAATCAATCCCCAAAATGCATATATAAGAATATCCTATGCGTCTGGTGCGCAAGGAATCAAAATCCATATATGTGTCAAACAGGTGTACAAAACAACATCTAGGTGCAACTGGTGTGCACGAAACATCTGTCGTAGGCAACGTGTGTGCCTGACAGAAAAATCAGGTGCATGTGATATGCACGAAGAATCTCGATTTAGTGCATCTGGCGTGCACCAAAATCGTATATCAAAACACTAAAGGTGCATGAAAACTACGCTGGAAGTGCAATTCAAATCACTGCATACGGTAGGCATGAAATCTCAATCAATATCTCAAATGTAATAACTCTGCGCAAATATATAAATATCCAGTAGGTGCATGAAATCAATATCATGAAACTCAATCATCAAAACTAAATCATGCAAATAGAACGCCCAAAATACCGAAATCCAAAATGACGTATACGTGATAATCGAATCACAAAATCACAAATCATAAATACCGTCTTCGGTAGTTCCTCCTTCAAAGTCGAGAAGGAGTCGGTGGATCCACTGCTAGCAGCGCAGGATATCTATGTGCCTCTTGCTCACGGTCTGGCGTCCTCTGACTCTGGGTCCTTATCTTCTCTGTGGGTTACCAATCTCACAGTCAATCGGCTCATCGGCCCTTTCAGGTGTGCTAACGGGGACGATTCCGTTCTGGCACTTCTCTGGTCACCTCTCGGTCAAACCTCACGACCACTCGTAAGGCAGCATATCACTGGCGTCGGCCTCTGGCTCTGTAAAAGCACGCCACACATCTGATCCTGGGTGCAAACATCATTGAAGCAATATCCTGGAAGGAATCCTGCTCAAGGTCTCTTCCGATCTCGCCTATGCCGAACCGTACAGAGGCTGGCTCTCCTGCATAACCTCTTCTCGCTCAAAAGACATCTGTGTCCTCAGCACAATATTTTCTCGGAAACTGGTCACATCCCAACGTCTCTGTAAGCATATCAGGTCTCTAGTCTCGACGGGAAGTAATGACAGCTCGTCAGCGTCTCGCCCGAACCTCTGGTTCCACCTGTCTCTATCGTCGTCCACTATGACGTCACGCCAAGCTACTATGCACTGCACTGTTCTCGGACATGGTCAATCTGAAGTCTCTCGCACGGACTCGAAATCGCGTAATCTGTAGCTTCATCATTCTGTAGAAGATGTCAGGCCGAACAGGTCCTCGAGAACACGTCCCAACCATCGGAGGAATACTCATCACTCGTCCGTCCTTGATCAATTCGCAACGCATCTGGGTAAGTTCCTTATCCGAGCCTGGTCAACTACCTCGTCGACAATGCCGAACTCTGTCCTGCTGGGTGTGCGCAAAACGACCACTCCTGGTCTAGGTCTTCTCGTATCGTTTTCCAGAAGGGTCCTATCGGGGTTCCTTTCTCAAATCTCAATCCTGCCGAATTGCCCGGAAGTCATCATCCAATGCTGAAGCTAAAGCTTATTCCGGAACGGCTGCATACTTATCGCGCTTCTTTCTGGAAGATATATCCATATACCACGCCTCGGGGTGCATATCACATCTCTGATGTCAGCGGAGTGGGACGTCATCTCGCCGAAATATCTTGCGAACTCTTTCTTCACTCGGCTTCCATGTCGACTGATTCGGACTCGTCTCATCATGGCTGCATGGACAGTGCTCCAACGGCTATCCTCGTATCTGGAGTATCCTAAGCAACGCATCCCATCACACGATATCCGAATGATGTCGAATCATCCGATCGACTCGTCAGAACCTCATAATCCCCCAAGAGATCACATCATGGGTACAGTTTAATAGCATCGAGTACATGCCACAGCATCGGTGGTCCAGCCGTAGAAGGGCAAACCCAAGCCTCACTAATGGCGCCGCGGAACTGCCGCAAACCCTAAGGTTAAAAGGCTTTCACACGGTCATTAAGTCGAGTTAGGGTTTCATTCTTCTAGAGGGTTCATAGAATCACCTGCATGTCTTTCCGTATACTTTAAACTTGGAAAATGGGCTTCTGACATTCGATCGTCTCTATCGACTCTCAACGAACCTGCGTGAAGTCGTCTCTAGCTGGAAACAATCTATCTGATGACCTCGCATCAGTAAACGAACAAACCACATGTCCTAGTCATTCATCCTCAGGTGACTAGCGACTCGCTATCATCTCTCTAAGTATATGCTCACGCTGCAGTAGCTCCAACCATCTGGGCAATATCTCGTCATTTGCAGCAGCAACTGGCTCATTCGCCTGTACGCCAAACAGCGCCTCAATCCTCCAGGAAAGGCGACACATTGGCGGTCATCTCTGAATCGGTCTGCTCTAGATCTGAGTAAGACTCTCCACACTGGAAATCTTCAACTCAACTGGGCCCGCTCCGGCGCATAAATCGGACGAATCACCTTCTTCTCTCAAATCGGGTAGACTAGCTATCATCTATCTCATATCTGCCTGAAAGCTCCGGCAATCTCAGCTCGTAAGCTTCAGAAGCGACATCCTGTCAATCTCAGCAACAGCTGGTCCATCTGTCTGCACGGTAGGCGACATCACAATCTCTGAGGTATGCTGTACCTCAACAGTCCTCTCTCAACTGGCAGCTCTAACAATGGCCCGATCATCCGGTGCAAAACCAAGCACTCGCCTCCACTAGAGGTCACAATCACCAATACTAACTCGAGACGTTCCCATGTCACCTGAAAACACAATGGTCGGCCCTCGTACCAGACGAGCTCACACCGGCCGTAACCCTAGCAGCAGCCCAAACTGCGCTCAAACATGGTGACAGGAATCTCAATCGAGTATCAATAAAGCACATCAATGGCAAGAAAGGAAACAACAGATCCAAAGTGGATACATGATCATAGGAAGGAACAGCATCAATGAAGGTATGATCATGAAACTAATAGAATCGGGGATCTCAAATGGATGTATAATCCTGGATATGAAGAGAATCACTGATCTCGAAAATATGTACATCCTAAGGTTCCTTAAGCGGAGTGGCGTGTCGTAAGTATGCCGCGGAACATACCAACGGTACGTCACTCTACTTTAGTCACCTATTCCATCAACCAAGGGTCATCCTAATACGACGAAAGTTCGGGTCTAATACCCCCTCGACCAAGTCTAAGTTCCGTAAGGTCAAGCCTAAGTTCCGTATATATATAAACGCCCTAGGCTCCACATAGTCAAACTCAGACTCGAACCAAGGTCAACCTAGCGCTCTGATACCAACTTTGTCATGACCCGAAAGAGCACGTGACTGGCCCTTGAACCATATGAAGTCTACAGGACTCCATCTGATCCAAGTAAGCCAAAAGCCCAGAAATCTAAAACCATTTTTAAGAATAAGTAAAGAAACTGGTTTAAAGAAGTGAAGAAAAACATGTTTGAAATCAAGGTTTTTAAATAACTAAGTCGAAGGTGCGTTTTGAAAACAGCAAAGTCTTTTCTAAAAATTTCATCAGAGTTTCTTTTGTAAAACTGGCCCCGAATGGGGTACAACAAGGATAACAATATATGCAATGATAAAGGCATCCCCTAGCGGGAGCTAGCTCTTCGTCAATCGACGGTCGCAACCACATAATGATATAATAATATACAACGCCAAGTGGCGAGGATCAAATCCAAAAGAAAGCCCAAAAGCAACAAGAAAAATTGCAATACAACTAAGCGCGACTCTAAGGTCGAATAATACATCACTAGTCTAGGTCTGAAACAATATACAAGTTTTGGTTGATGGAAATTCTAGATACAATGAATAAAATAAATACAACGGAGGTTCTTGATGCGAAAGAATCCACCTACCAAAAGCAAATCACCCGCAAGAAAGTAGTGTGCCAGAAATGCCGCAATGGAACCTGTACGGCAGAACCTGCAAGAACTGTGGCACAACGGGAGTGAGTTGCCAACTCGTGAATAGAAATATCTACAAGCAGAAACCGAATGCAAGACATAAACCTAGGTCAACAATCAGTAATATAACCCCAAGAGTACATCTAAAGTAAGATAAGGTGGCAAGGTAACATCTAAATATATCTGTAGTGCCAGGTACTCAGGTAATAGCATGTCGTCAGTATAAGGTATGTCTGCCTGAAGTAAATGTGATGAAATATCAATGATATCAATACACATATATCAGCGTCCCATACCACTAATATTGGTGTAAGGGTATATATAACAGCGCCCTCATACCCTGTTATATATACAAATGAAGTATGAACAGTGTAAATCCAGTCTGTATATGATCCATGTCTGTATATAATCCATGTCTGTATATATGTGGAACCCTTCCACCCGTCACCCAATGACAATAAGCATCATGTATGCAATATGAGGATATAAACAAAATCATGGAAAAACATCATGAAACCCGTGCCTAGCATCGACACGTAAATCCTCGTCCATATGGGGCTCTGTCTGCGGTATTGGCCCTCGGCCCCCGGCAGTACGGGTCAACCCATGTCCATCTCTGGGCTCCGTCTGCGGTATCGGCCCTCGGCCCCGGCAGTACGGGTCAGCCCATATCCATCTCTCACTCCGGTCGGTACACTCCAGATATCCGCCGAGCTCAAATACAATCACCGGTAGGTAGTAGTCCCTCTGCCGGGCTCACCGTCTACTACACAGCGAAACCGTTCTCACCCCGGGGTACCATACCGGGTCCACCATGTACCCGTAATCGGCCTCAACCGCCTCCTCGATTCGGGTTTTCATATATCACTCTAGCACCGAGAAAACACATGGTGGACGCACCGAAATATCATATCAAGAGAACCGGGTTTTTAAATGATTACATATTTGAAATAGCCACGGTTCCCAAATCCAGAAATCACATATAATCCAAACCAAAATGTAAGTCAATGATCCGGTATGATATGTGCGTCAAATATAAATATCATGTCAAGTCACATATAGATGAGCTACAACATGATGATCAGATGTGATATAAGCATCAAGTATGAGTATCAAGTCATGTCACATATAAATGAGCTACAATGTTATGATGCGATGTGACATATGTATCAGGTATGAATATCAAGTCAGGTCACATATAAATGGTAATGTGCATATGTCGAGGGAAACCGCTCCTTTAGACTAAATCAGTTTTTAAAGAATATCATGCGGCCCTCAAATCTCTAATCAAGTCAAAATCATATATGTTTGTGTACAGGTCTATGTGTACAATATGCCATGCGGAAATCATATCATGAATGCAGCAGTACTACAGTGTAGTGGCATGGCAATTATCGATGATGAAGTGTGTGAGCCGGCAATTAGTGTACGTGGAACATACGCATCATCGATAATGGTGCTGGTGTCCTAACAGCATGATGGTAATATAACAATAAGCACAAGTAATGCGATACAAATAGTATGAACAGGTGCAATCGAATAATCAACGCAATAGTAAAGAATCTAACTCAAAAGCTATATCATGCAGCCTTGCCTTTTGAAATAAGACGAATCGGGGTTTTTGGTAAAACAAGGGCTACGGTGTTTAGAAAACAGGCGCTACACATTTGAAAATATCCGTAGAATCCCCTTTTCCTATCTTGCAATATTCCCGATTCGTTAGTTTTGAAATAGGTATGACTCGGGTCTAGTCTAACATCTACTATGCAACTACTGATCTAAGTATCAAGCCAATCGAGAGGGGTATGGAAACCACCTAAATCTGAGTCGATACACATGTAGATATATAGTCGGTGATCTCGCCTCAACGTCATATCGTAAGATATCCTCGAGTTATGAGTGCGGATCTATCATCAATATTGGCACGTACGGTAGATTGTCGTACGACATCCCAATAGCAAGGTACGGTCAATATCTCACTATCTCATCACATAACAGATATCACCATCATCAGATCATATAATCTGGGGTAATACTCTATATCTAGTACAAATCGATACCATCAATAAGGTATGCATGCGGGGGTAAACACATGTCCCAAGCCCGCAAGAATCACAAATCATATCCCAAGTATGAATCATATCAAATCACCGATCTCGCGGCACAAAGCCCACATCATCGACTCATCTCCAAAGTCATTCATATCATCCACCAAGTGTAAGTATAAGGAATATACAAGTGTAGGCGTGTAGGTGAAATTCTATCCTAGGGCTCGCAACTAGGAACTACGCTAATTACTTCTAACCTTAACTAACCATAATACATCTAACACAAAAACCACGACACAATATAAACTATCATATATCTAATACACATAGTATACTAACTACGGACTGCGGGGGTGCTATACGCCATCCACCCGACTTCCCCCTGTAGATATAATCTACTCACCTGCATCATCATTTGCGGACATCACCACGCATTTGCTTGTCGTCCCGAAGTCTTCATGGGTACCTACATATCAAAACATCGTATGTGCGCATTAAAACCAAATCCAAGCTAAAACGGCACATGAAATCCAAAACGATACGATAAGAGGGCCTATAGGTGAGAACCTATGGCACGCCTTCAAAACCATAAATAAATCCTCTATATCGTCGTATAAACGTCAAATAGTCGAGGCAAAACAAAATCCACAATTTCAGAATTAAAATACGGAATACGGAAACACGAATCCGAAACAGCAACTTAGGAAATATGTCCCAGATTTCACCCTAGGTCACTTTATACAAATCTATATATACCAGGGGACTAACACAACTATGTAGGAGCTACAGAACCAATACGAGCCAAGAAAGTGGGACCCAGGCCGCAATTTGCGGCCAATTGGGAGAAATTGGCGGCCGGGAAGAAGAAGTGGGAGCTGGGGTCTTGGTGGTATCTTCCTGGGTGCCTGCACATATCTCTGTCCACTCAATTTCATTTTATGGGTCTCGGGGTGTTAGCAGATTCTAAATAACCTTCACAGATTTCACAAATTTTCCGATATCGGTTTCTAAAATCCGTATTCTGGTTTTAGGCTTCAGGTTAGGGTCTCAATTTAGGCACTATGGTGTTTATATAACCTCAACTGAGCTTAATTTCCCAATACAACACAAGTTTCCCTTAAACCCTAACTTGGTTATCCTCAAGTCCATAATACCAAACAATATCGGTTCAATCTAAACATGGGGGTATAAATAATGCTAAAACCAATATAATGATCCAGAAATTACCTCATTTGGCAACTCAAGAATTTTCTTGAGTTTCCCCTAGTGTCCAAAATCCATGCTTTCTTGGTCCATCGGGTAGGTCTCGAGCTTGTGCACACATTTATTGAAATGGAGATTGGGTTTTGGTGTAGTTTTAGAGGTGTTTTGGAGCTTGAAGAGGGGAGGGAAAGTGAGGTGCAGGAGCAGCAGCAGCAAGCAAGAAGAGGGAGAGAGAAATGAGTGAAGGAAATGAAGGAGATGGCTAAGTCTTGGTCAAAGAAGGCCATACCTCTCTCTCTCTCACACCATGCTTCATATTTTATTCCCTTTTCCAATTTCTTTTCCTTTTTCTTTTTAATCCAAAACCCTTCTCACAAGAATAGTAAACCCAAAGTAACATGGTAGAAAATGCACAAGTGTAGGAAAAGTGATATGTGCAAGTTTTGCATAAAAAGCTTAAAAAAATCCGATTAGCGATTTTTAATCGCGATTAGCACTAAATTAGTGTCAAACTAATCACAAAAACTTAAAAATGTCATAATTCTCTAATTTACCCTATTTTAGAATTTTCCATAATTTTCCATAATTTTTCTAACATTTTTCCTATTTATTTGCATTTAATAATTCCAAAATATTAAAATATTCAATAAAATAATATTAAATTATAAAAATTCCCAAAATTAATATTTTACCTTTTTGAAAATGTTACATGTGGATTCTTGTGTAATTCCAGGATCGCAGGCGGGTACGTCAGACGAAACTAAGAAAGGGAAGCGGGTGGTCGACTACGAGTAGCGCACGACCAGGTGAGTAGATTTAATATCTACGGGGAAATCGCCCGTATAGTGTTAAGAGTCAGGGCGTGTTAGGATATTTAGTTCTAGATGTTCATATGGACTGTAGTAGCATACCTTATTGTTGCATATAGAAATGATAGCATATGACACTGCACTGTCACTAACGGTTCAGGTTGCACGAGCACGATTTATATGCTACACTCACACCGTTAGTGATTGCCATGACACTCACATTATAGGATTACTATAAATCATATATCATAATGATACCGCTTTATTGATGTTTGACATGAATTGCCGCATATTAGCATATGTTATATTCCTACCATGCACCCTGTATACTCACTTTGTCCATATCTTCATTGATGTATTGCTACCAGTACACATGTACCCTTTATATTCGTCTTAGTGCGTGCATATCTTGATATGTTTACCCTTGTGCCCCTATACATCACATATTCATACTTGGGCACATATACATCACATATTCATACTTGGGCACATATACATCACATATCCATACTTGTGCCATATACATCATAAATTCATACTTGTGCACATATACATCACATATTCATACTTGGGCACATATACATCACATATCCATACTTGTGCCATATACATCATATATTCATACTTGGGCACATATACATCACATATCCATACTTGTTCCATATACATCATATCTTCATACATGCGCACATGCATACTGTATACTTATACCAGAGCACACATATATTGATATCTTCATACCTGCGCACATGCACACTGTATACCCATACCAGTCCACACATATATTGATATCTTCATACTTGCATAGATTTACGCATTGAGATATGTTGTTTCCATGTTATTTCTGGATTTGGGAACCATGGATATTTCAAAGAGAATATGTAATTATTTAAAAAACCCGGTTTCCCTTGATATGATATTTCAGTGCGTCCACCATGTGTTTTCTCGGTGCTAGAGTGATACATGAAACCCGATTCGAGGAGAGGACGAGGCCGATTGCGGGTACATGGTAGACCCGATATGGTACCCCGGGGCGAGAACGGATCTGTCATGCAGTAGACGATGAGCCTGGCAGAGGGACTACTACCTACCTACGATTGGTTAGACCAAGCGGTTATCCGGAGGATACTGACCAGAGTCGATAGATAGATACGGGACGACTCGTATTGCCGAGGCCGAGGGCCGATACCGCAGATGGAGCCCGTGTGCTGACCCGGACTGACGGATGCCCGATATGTGAGGATTTGCGTGTCGATGCTGGACACGAGTATTTCTTGATATTTTGGGTGCCAATGTTGGGCACTCACGTGAAAGGTTCCTAGGCACCCTATAGTGGTCTCACAAGCCATCGAACATGCCAATTTAAAATTTTTGGTGCCGAGAAACCCTAAACTACGGATCTTAGACTAGATGTTTAGGCGAAATAAAAACTTAGTTAACACTTTAACTAGAAGTGAGAAGCTACAACCTTTGTAGATCCGGATTTCCACTTGCTTAGCTCCACGTGGGTGTCCTCTCGCTGTCTGTCTCGAATCCTAGACTCGATCGTCGGCTTCATCGGGAAAACGAGCAAGCTAGGTCGTCGGCTTTGTGTCAAAGACGATCTACCTCGAGGCATCGCAAGTTCAAGCTCCGACTTCACAAACTTGAGAAACTTGTGAAGTAAACACCCAAAACAACTTGGCAAGAGGTAGAGGGTGAAGAAATAGGAGGTGGGTTCTCTTTGAAATTGGATTTTACTCACTTTTGCTCAAGTTGCCATTGATGGCATCTTGTTTTCTCTCTTGAAGAAGAAGGAAGAAGCAAATAGAATATGATAAGTATATTGTGAAAAAGAATAATAAAATCAAATACTTATCACGTTCTAACCTAGGTTAAGTGTAGAGAATAAACCATGGTCACTTGGATGGGTTAGGGTTAAGCATGAAGATAAGGATGGTTGCAAAAGTCAAAGCTTCATGAAGCTTCAACTAATGACAAAGAAAGCCACCATTCTCATCTTTATCTTTTCCAAATAAATAAATAAACAAATAAATAAATAAATATGCAAAACCCTAATTATCAAATTAACCATGGATTAATTCTATACACTTAACTAAATGATCAAGCATCATCAAACATGATACAAAAATGTGCACTAAAGTATATCACATATACAATGTGCATCAAGTGAGAAAAATCCGTTTAAAGTGAACCAATACTAGTCAATGCAATGCAATATATCAAATGTATAATTATGCATTAAATCATTAAATCAACATTTGATTCAATGATCCGGTCATGTCACACATAATCGACTAGAATCCAATGTATCGATTTATCGAATCAATGATTCGATAATTAGGTCATATCGAATATAACCAATCAAAACATATATCGTGAGAATGAAATGCGGTATCACATACACGCATTATTCTCGGTCCTGCACATATCTAATATGCGCTCCTATTTCGTTTCGCTTGAACCAGGAAACCTCTGTGTAGGACTCTAAAGACTCGTCAATACGCCGGTAGCAGATGATGATCATATCAAGCACCCACAAGCCGCAAGCAGTCTGCCAAACGTAACGGCCATTCGGGTATTGAGCGATCAGAAGATCGACGAGCTAGCCCGCTCACACTCCTGTGAATCCAACCAGTAACACTTACCGTACAGTCCGGTCTGTTCGTCTAATACGTCGCATATCAAGTCTAGGGGTGGTAAACGTCAGACCCCAATACTCGATAAGTCGTGCCGATGTGAGGCTCATAACGGGTCGAGAAACTACTGGTAACACTTACCAGCAAATCTCTGATCAGCCCTGGCCAGGGACTTCCCTGCTACGGCCAATCGAGCACTGCGCAACATCAACCCCCAATACCGGGAGAGACGAAACCCCTCCTATCGCTCATTGCCTCCATGTGACTCGGGACTGTACCTAAAGACCACCGTTTTGCACGCCCTCATGGACGTGGTAAGGTGGAGATCAAAGCACAGTGGGAATCACACAAGACTCTATGACGATCTCGGGTCTACAGACTAACCTGCACAAGTGTCACCTGAGAACTGCCATCTGACGTGAGGTATAATACCATCTGGGAGTTCTCGGCGAGTCCGTCCAGTGTACCCAGTCTCCACTGAGCACCCGTATACCATCTCTGATGTCAAACACCAATGGATATGGGATCATCCATCGCCCATCACATGGGTCGAGAAGCGTATACGCTAGTCTACTCTGGTATATCGATGCCCCGTCTCGATACACCCATGACTAGGGACCTTGAAGGATGTACTTATGGACTACCATGTCCCCACTAGTATGATCTGCATCATAGTCTAGGTAGTCAAGTACACATCCTAAGGGCTTTACCAACATGTAACTATAAGACAGTATAAAGAGACTAGTGTACATGTTAAGATAAAGAGTACCCAGATAGCATACTATCATATCGAGCAAGAAAGTCATCTCTATATATGTCCAAGCATCCAATATAATATACATCATCTGTACAATACTGGCCTCTAGGGCATACATACAACAAACAATCTCCCACTTGCACTAGGGCCAGCTGCTGTAGTATCGCATACCGAGCATCCCGAAGAGTCTCTCAAACTGTATCTGAGGAATGGCCTTCGTGAGTGGATCCGCCGTGTTGTTCTTCGTGTCAACTCTCCTGACCTCGATCTCCCGGCGATCAACTATCTCCCGGATTAGGTGATACCGCCTCAGAATATGCCTGGACCGCTGATGGGACCTGGGATCCTTGGCCAAAGCCACCGCTCCATTGTTATCGCAATACAAAGGTATTGGATGCTCAATGGATGGAACCACTCCAAGTTCTGTAATGAACTTCTTGATCCAGACAGCCTCTTTGGCAGCATCGTTGGCAGCGATGTATTCAGCCTCCATCGTCGAGTCTGCCACGATTTCCTGCTTAGAACTCTTCCAGCTAACCGCCCCTCCGTAAAGGGTAAAGACAAAGCCCGACTGCGACTTAGAGTCGTCCTTATCACTCTGGAAGCTCGAATCGGTAATGGACTCCACTTGGAGTTGTCCGTTACCATACACCAAGAACATATCTCTAGTTCTTCGCAAGTACTTGAGAATGCTCTTCAAAGCTGTCCAGTGACTCTCTCCAGGATCAGCTTGATACCTGCACACTACACTTAGTGAGTATGCTACATCGGGTCTGGTACATAGCATCGCATACATGATAGAGCCTACTGCCGAGGCATAGGGTATCCCTTGCATGCGAGCTCTTTCCAAATCAGTCTTGGGAGACATATCTTTGGAGAGAGTGACTCCAGAGATCGTGGGCATGTTTCCACGCTTGGACTCTTCCATACTAAACCTCTTTAGTATGGTGTCAATGTACCTGGATTGGGACAATCCCAAAATCCGTTTGGATCTATCTCTATAGATCCTTATTCCCAATATGCAGGAGGCATCACCAAGATCTTTCATTGAGAATCTTTGTGATAAGAAGAGCTTGACCGATTGCAGCATAGGAATATCATTTCCTATCAAGAGTATGTCGTCCACGTACAATACGAGGAAGACAACCTTACTCTCTGCCACCTTCTTGTAGATACAAGGTTCATCTGGATTTTTGACGAAATCAAACTCTTTGATAACGACGTCAAAGCAGATGTTCCAACTCCGCGACGCTTGCGTTAATCCATAAATGGATTTAAGCAGCTTGCACACCTTTCCGCTGCTCCCACTGTCTACAAAGCCCTCTGGCTGAGTCATGTACACGCACTCTTCTAAATCACCGTTTAGAAAGGCGGTCTTAACATCCATTTGCCAGATTTCGTAATCATGATATGCAGCGATGGCAATCATGATCCGGATGGATTTAAGCATAGCCACTGGAGAAAAGGTCTCGTCATAGTCCACACCAGGTCTTTGACGAAAACCCTTTGCTACAAGTCTAGCTTTGAAAGTCTCCACTTTCCCATCTGCACCAAGTTTCTTCTAAAAGATCCACTTGCTCCCAATGGGTTTTACCCCTTCAGGAGCAACTTCCAAAGTCCATACTTTGTTGGTGTACATGGAATCCATCTCGGACCGCATAGCATCCAGCCATTTCAGTGAGTCCCCACTCGTGATGGCCTGCTCGAAGCTAGTTGGGTCATCATCCTCCATGATGCTGTTAGTGTATATGCCCTAGAGGCCATTACTGTATCATACTAGTATGTATATTACTTGATGGAAGCTTGGGATATTCACAGTTGTACAGACAATCTTGCTCAATATAGTAGTATGCTACTTGGTTTGTCTCTGCTTTAAATGTGTACATGTGTGTTTATTTATTATATCACCTATACGCATTAGTAGAGCCCTTAGGATCTTTGCTTGATTACCGGTGTTGTGATGGCGATCACACTCGTGGGGGCTGGGTAATCTACAAGCACATCCTTATACACGTCCCTAGTCGTGGGAGTATCGAGATAGGGCATCGACACTCCGGAGTAGACTAGCGTATGCGCTTCTCATCCCAGCACGGGAGACGGTCTGTCCCACAGCCGTCGGTATGCCGTACTTGAGATAGTATGCGGGTGCTCGTTAGGTTACGAGTACACTGGACAGGACTCGTCGGGAACTGATGGTTGGTATTATACCTATCGTCAGTTATCAATTCCCAGGTGACATGAGTACAGCTTAGTCCGCTGACTTGACACTGTCACTTCGCCTTGAGTGTGTTCCTACTGTTCTTTGATTACTACCCTACCACGGCTCTACAGAGTCGTGCAAACAGGTAGTAGTTGGGAGCGTTCCCGAAGCACTTGGAGGCAGTGACGGTTAGACAGGATTCGTCTCTCCCGGTATTGGGGGTTGACATCGCGCTGTGTCTAGGAGAGCCATTACACGAGTAGTCCCTGGCCAGGGCAAGCGAGATATACTGGTAGGTTCCAGTGTTATCTCAGGGTGTTCTGGGCATCACTCCGACACGACTTGTACCGCTATTAGGGGTCTGACGCTTGCCGCCCCCCTAGGCCCGACATGCGATGTATCAGACGAACAGACCGGACTGTACGAAGATTGTCACATACAGACTCAGTAGGAGTTCGGATGGGTGTACCTCATCGGCCTTCTTATCGACATCTACCTGGGGACCGTTACGCACAGCTAGTGCCGCTTGCGGTCTGTGGTTAAACCCACTGCCAGCGTAGTGTCGAGTCTTTAGAGTCCCACACAGAGAGTTTCCCTGCACTGAGCTAAACGTGTAGAGGCCGTATGGTTTTACGGCAGGGCCGCGATCACTTACGTACACTTGTGTGCGTATGAGGTTCGGACAGGCAGTACTAGTGGGCTTTGGTTTAAGCCGGATCCTAGTATTGCACGGATGGATTTGTTTTGTCTTCTGCGCATCCGCATTCTACGGAATACGGATGCAGGTGTGTATGCACAGTTTTCTGGAGCGATGAAGGAGGAGGTGCCTCATTAGGGTTTTGGCAGTTGGTTCGGCCAAAACCACTATGTGGCAGGCTCATTAGGGTTTCGACAGTTGATTTGGTCAAAACCATTTTGAGGCGGACTCATTACGGTTTCGACAGTTCGTTTGGTCAAAACCATAATGAGCCGGGGACATTATTTACTAATCCTTTCATTGATAATTTTTTTATGGCTAATTACATTGACCATTTGACCATCTTGACTTTGTTGACCTTTTGACCAAAGTTGACTTGGATCTTCTTAGAAGATCTAAAGTATTCTTTGGTTTTCTTTTTATTTAGTTATGATAATGGTCATGTCATTTGTAGCCATCACCTTTATCTTGATTGGATTGGTAATGATAATGTTTGTGCATTATTGCAACCATGGTTAGCTTTTCTCTTGGTTAAGCTTTTCATTTGCTTATTCTCATTCTCTCTCTTGAAATGAGAAGCTCCATGGTTACTAGAAAATCTCCTTCTTCTTCCTCCTCTTGATTTCTCCTTTGATCTCATGTGTTGAGAGAAAAAGGATTCTACTTGACAAACACATCCATACATATTCTCTACACAACCTAGGGCTTCTAGATTAGCAATCACCTTGCCCTAGTTACTTCGGCTTGAGGTGGAGCTCGGTGTACATCTCTCGGGTGGATCGTCTTCGACTCAAGGAGGTCGCGGAGGTGACCGAAGTCCGGATCAACCTTTGAGCAAGCAATGAGAAGAACAACAAGAAGAGAAGAACATCAAAGAGGAACAACAACAAGAAGTGAAGGAGTTCAAGTTGAGGTATAACCACTTTACCGAGTAGTTAACCCTTCTTTGCAAGTATGCTAGTTTAGTTTAGCAAAGATCCGGCCTTTTCGGTCCATGTTACAAAGTTTAGAAAAATTTTGATTTACCGATTCCGCAACCCCGAAAGTACCGGGAGAGGTAACGTGGACCTAACAGTGGTATCAGAGCCTAACTAAACTTAAACTAGCTTGGTAGCGAAGTGTATGGAAGTTCGGAACCGAAAAATCGCAAAACCGGAAAAACTAAAACCCTAAGTTTCTGTTGAAATTTTTTCTGCTCTAAATGAAAAACTTTATACTCCTAAATTCGGCTCAGGGTTTTGTTTGAACACCCATGAAAAACGATCCACTGTTACATTCAAACCGCCGCGCTTCCGTGGCACGAGGTAGGCATGTGCCGTGGAACCGCCGCCGTTTGTCGTCTTCTCTGCATCGTTTTTCGTGCAGTGTGTGTCTGTGTTGGTTTTGGGATTTTTAAAATATATTATATGTGCCCAGATTTTCCAGAACAGAAGTTTACTTTTGGGGTCCTATAATTCCGTATTTTTCCGAACTTCACTGCACTTTGACTATGATGGTTATATCTGTGATGCTTGCATGTATTGAACGTCGGCTAATCGCTATAAGTCGATTGGTCGGGGTTATACATGATCTGTGCTTGATATTGGAATGTGTATATGAATGTGTTGGACTGTCGCGGGTGAATAGCCGGGGTGGATGTGAGATGAGCTTTTGTTTTTCTTTCATTCATTGTAAATGTAAATTGATGTAATAATTATTATTTGTTTGGCCGCACAACCGGGTCGGGGTTGTAGCCGTCATTGTATAATTCTTTTTACTTTTTTGCTCCTAGGATAGACCCAAAGAGGGGGTGCACAAACTACCGGGTATCTCGAAGTGCCGAGTGGCCTACTCATGGCATTGAGGGAGGTTGCTTCGCTTCGGATTCTTGGCGGGTAGTTTGCCGCACCCGTAGGGGTCTTGGGTGGGGTATTGGCTATTCACCGCGACCGTGTAATCCGCTTTTCGTTCCAGGCTCGAAAGGATTGCGGATTGCTCGTATATCCAATGTATTCATCTGTGATCTGTAATGTCTATCATTGCTTTCTATTTAGGCGTTGCTTATGTTTTACAGCCGCGCTAGCCCAGCCCCCGCTCTGTCGTTAGTTAAGTAACCTAACAGGTGATGACGGGACCCCGTGGCGAATGCGAATGGCATAAGCGTACGTCATATTTTGGTTGTTTTCTGCGATGGTAGGATTAAATGATGGGACGCATTAAAAGAACTAATGCAAGAATATCACGCATTAAAAGAACTAATGCAAGAAAATAAACCTTAAAGACGTTGTTGGAACATTTTTTCCAAAAAGCTGTTATTGCAAGGACGTTCATTTTTGTTTTGCATCGCGGTATTCGGTTATGAATGCCCAGCACCTCAGTCGACGAGGCAAGGGCCGAGATACCTTCACCGGGAGTGACCCCTTGGACAAAAGTTTGCGTCAGGGTAATAACTTCACTATAGTCGATTATTCTTGCTTTGCATCGAGGTATTCATTTGGAATATCCTGCACCTCATTCGACAAGGAAAGAGCCGAGATCCCTTCGCAGGGAGTGACCTCTTTAGCAAAAGTTTTCGCCACTATATTTTCAAAAGATTATCAGGTTCCTTCAACGATATCAAGTTCATTACGTTAACGGGTTTTTCGCCAAAAACCCAGCCGTAACCCTCCGTCGTTTCGGATAATTAATACTTAGTATTCGTGCTGCGTTTGTTGATCATTCGTCAAGACACAGTTAACGGTAGCTGAGTAATAATTCTCTGTTGCACTGATAAATGCGATTGGTTAGGACGGTCGCATGATTTTGGTGATTATTCGTCAAGGATCATGCGGGCGAGTCTAATGCAATCCTGGATAACGACGGGTTGAACTTGACTAGGACCTTTTGATTTGTTGATTATTCGTCAAGATCACTTAGGTCCTAGGGGCAAAAACCACATCGGGAGTTTCAAAAGAACTGAAACTTGCAGATTTAGCATACCTTCTGGAGTGTGGTGACTTGAGTGGATTCCATCTAGGTTATCACACAATGACAGTTGGATCCCGATCCCACTGATGAGTTGGTTTACTCTCGGGAGATTATTTCACTTAACGATCAATGCTATAAACCTAGTAGGTGTCTAGAAAGGTGTTAGCGGGGTTACGCCCCCAGGGAAAATAGGTTCTTTAATTAAGGAACTTCGCGAAAGCGTTGGAAAACCTCCCTCGAAGTACCGACACTAGCCTGGCTGAAAGGTTAAGCAAGTATTGTGACGTGAATTAAAACCCGGCTAGTTCTTCTTTTAAAAAGGTTTTAAGAAGAATTTGAGTAAACAGTGGGAGACATCCTGGTTAGATAAATTAATAAACCAATCTAATCTTGCAAGAGCATACGCTGAGTGTTTCTTTTCTCTCTCTCCAGGCAGCAACCTTTTCACGCCCTAATCAAGATAATAAAATGTATCGCTTGACCGATCCGAATTCTTATTCGGGACTGGGGAAAGTTGGTTCAGCTCTAACTTATGACAACAGTCATGAGTATGAGAATGGGAAAGGGGAATGTATGGATTTCCAGGATACCCAGTTGAAGAAGAAGCATGGTTTTGCATCTACTTCAGGTGTTCTTGTAATTGAGAACTGTTTTACGGTCAGCCCTACCTCCTGGGTACTTGATACCGGATCAGGATCTCATATCTGTAATTTATTGCAGGGACTGAGAAAAAGTAGGAAAGTTGCACCGGGTGATATGTCGCTCAGAGTAGCGAACGGAGCACAAGTTAATGCGGCAGCCGTCGGTGAATATCACCTAGTATTGCCAAATGGCAAGACTATGATTTTGAACGATTGCTACTATGTACCCTCCATGGTTTGCAACATCATATCAGTTTCTTTACTCGATAAAGATAGATATAAGTTTGTTCTTGAAAAGAATATCATGAACATTTACCTTGATAAGGTACTGGTTGCAGAGGGTACACTGTTTAATGGTATCTACGTTCTAAATCAGAATACAGTTCTCAATATACAAAACACTCGCAAGAGAAAAAATTCAGATACGAATGAATCCTACTTGTGGCATTGTAGACTTGGTCATGTCGGAGAGAAAAGACTGAGTAAGTTGCATAGAGATGGACTCTTGGATGCGTTCGAGTTTTCATCTTATGAAACTTGTCAGTCTTGTCTCAAAGGGAAGATGACCAAATCTCCGTTCACCGGACATAGAGAAAGAGCAGCAGAGCTCTCGGGACTCGTACATAGTTAGTATGTGGTCCGATGTCTATACATGCAAGGGGTGGGTTCTCGTACTTCATCACATTCACTGACGATCTCTCTAGGTTCGGATATGTGTATCTATCGAAACACAAATCTGAAGCTTTTGAGAAATTCAAGGAATTCAGAATGGAAGTAGAGAACCAGACAGGCAAAAGTATCAAGATCCTCCGGTCTGACAGGGGAGGGGAGTACTTAAGCACGGAATTCCTAGATTACTTAAAAGAGAATGGTATTCTCTCTCAGCTTACTCCTCCTTATACACCACAGCACAACGGTGTATCGGAGCGGAGGAATCGTACCCTATTGGATATGGTTCGCTCCATGATGAGTAGTGCTGAGTTACCTCTTTCATTCTGGGGACATGCGCTTCAGACAGCGGCATACCTTTTGAATCAAGTTCCGTCCAAATCTGTGCCTAAAACTCCGTATGAAATATGGAGCAGTAAGAAACCATGTCTGAAGTTTATTAAGATATGGGGTTGTCCGGCCTATGTGAAAACACAGAAACCGGACAAGTTAGAGGCACGGTCAGTTCTCTGTAAATTTGTGGGATATCCTAAAGACTCACTAGGATATCTGTTCTACCACACTGAGGAACAGAAGGTGTTTGTATCTCGCCATGCCACCTTCTTAGAAAGGGAGTTTCTTGCAAAAGAAACTAGTGGGAGTTCGGTAGAACTGGAAGAAATTCAGCGACCACAAAATGTAACTGAAAATTTGGAGGAACCGCTAGATTCTATAACCCCAGACGAACCTCAGCCACTCCGCAGATCTGGTAGGATTTCTCATCCGCCCGAGAGATACTACGGTTTTCTCATAGACGGGGATCGAGAGGATTGCATCTTGGAAGAAGATGACCCTACCAGTTTCAGGCAGGCCATTATCAGTAGGGACTCTGATAAGTGGCAGGAAGCAATGCAATCCGAAATGGAGTCCATGTACGCCAATAAAGTGTGGACCTTGGATATTGCTCCACCTGGGGTAAAACCCGTTGGATGCAAATGGATCTACAAAAGGAAACTTGGTGTAGATGGGCAGGTGGAAACCTATAAAGCTAGACTCGTTGCAAAAGGTTTTCGTCAAAGACCTGGTTTGGACTATGACGAAACTTTTTCTCCGGTGGCTATGCTCAAATCCATTCGGATCCTACTTGCCATTGCTGCCTTCCATGACTATGAAATCTGGCAGATGGATGTTAAAACGGCTTTCCTAAACGGGTGTTTGGAAGAGTGCGTTTACATGGATCAACCAGAAGGTTTCGTAGACAGTGGGAGCAGCGGAAGGCTGTGCAAGTTGCTTAAATCCATTTATGGATTAAAGCAGGCATCGCGGAGCTGGAACATCTGTTTTGATGAGGCAATCAAGGAATTTGATTTCATCAAGAACGAAGATGAACCCTGTGTATATAAGAAGATTGTAGGACGAACTGTCGTATTCCTAGTCTTGTACGTGGACGACATTCTTTTGATAGGAAATGATATTCCTCTGCTACAATCGGTCAAGCTATTTTTGTCACAAAGGTTCTCCATGAAGGACCTGGGTGATGCCTCGTACATTCTGGGGATCAAGATCTATAGAGATAGATCCAAGAAACTATTGGGACTTTCGCAGTCCAGGTACATAGAGACCGTACTAAAGAGATTTAGTATGGAGGGTTCCAAGCGCGGTAACATACCCGCATTGCACGGAATTACCCTCTCCAAGAAGATGTCTCCTAAGACTGACGAGGAGAGGGTTCGCATGAGCACTATACCCTACGCTTCGGCGGTAGGATCTATAATGTATGCGATGCTATGTACAAGATCAGATGTAGCTTACGCGTTGAGCGCGGTAAGCCGGTATCAGTCAGACCCAGGGGAGGACCACTGGACAGCAGTGAAGAACATTCTCAACTACCTAAGAAGGACTAAGGAGATGTTCCTGGTTTACGGTAGTGGAGACCTCCGGGTCGAGTCCTTTACCGATTCAAGCTTCCAGAGTGACAAAGATGACAGCAACTCCGTCTCGGGTTTTGTGTTTACCCTCTACGGAGGGGCGGTATGTTGGAGGAGTTCCAAGCAGGATACCGTCGCAGACTCGACGATGGAGGCTGAATACATTGCTGCAAGCGATGCCGCAAAAGAGGCGGTCTGGATAAAGAAGTTCATTAGTGAACTTCAGGTGGTTCCGTCCATTGTTGATCCAATACCTCCGTATTGCGATAAAAATGGGGCTATAGCTTTAGCGAAGGAACCAAGGTCCCATCAGAAATCCAGGCACATCTTAAGGCGGTATCACCTGATCAGGGAGATCATTGATCGACAGGAGATCGAGGTGCGGAGAGTGGACACAAAGGACAACACTGCGGACCCATTCACGAAGGCTTTACCCCAGACTCAGTTCGAGCGGCTGATCGAGATGATAGGTCTTCGATACGCCAGTACATGGCCTTAGTGCAAGTGGGAGATTGTTAGTGTATATGTCCTAGAGGCCATTACTGTATCATACTAGTATGTATATTACTTGATGGAAGCTTGGGATATTCACAGTTGTACAGACAATCTTGCTCAATATAGTAGTATGCTACTTGGTTTGTCTCTGCTTTAAATGTGTACATGTGTGTTTATTTATTATATCACCTATACGCATTAGTAGAGCCCTTAGGATCTTTGCTTGATTACCGGCGTTGTGATGGCGATCACACTCGTGGGGGCTGGGTAATCTACAAGCACATCCTTATACACGTCCCTAGTCGTGGGAGTATCGAGATAGGGCATCGACACTCCGGAGTAGACTAGCGTATGCGCTTCTCATCCCAGCACGGGAGACGGTCTGTCCCACAGCCGTCGGTACGTCGTACTTGAGATAGTATGCGGGTGCTCGTTAGGTTACGAGTACACTGGACAGGACTCGTCGGGAACTGATGGTTGGTATTATACCTATCGTCAGTTATCAGTTCCCAGGTGACATGAGTACAGCTTAGTCCGCTGACTTGACACTGTCACTTCGCCTTGAGTGTGTTCCCACTGTTCTTTGATTACTACCCTACCACAGCTCTACTGAGTCGTGCAAACAGGTAGTAGTTGGGAGCGGTCCCATGGCACTTGAAGGCAGTGACGGTTAGACAGGATTCGTCTCTCCCGGTATTGGGGGTTGACATCGCGCTGTGTCTAGGAGAGCCATTACACGAGTAGTCCCTGGCCAGGGCAATCGAGATATACTGGTAGGTTCCAGTGTTATCTCAGGGTGTTCTAGGCTTCACTCCGACACGACTTGTACCGCTATTAGGGGTCTGACGCTTGCCGCCCCCCTAGGCCCGACATGCGATGTATCAGACGAACAGACCAGACTGTACGGAGATTGTCACATACAGACTCAGTAGGAGTTCGGATGGGTGTACCTCATCGGCCTTCTTATCGACATCTACCTGGGGACCGTTACGTACAGCTAGTGCCGCTTGCGGTCTGTGGTTAAACCCACTGCCAGCGTAGTGTCGAGTCTTTAGAGTCCCACACAGAGAGTTTCCCTGCACTGAGCGAAACGTGTAGAGGCCGTATGGTTTTACGGCAGGGCCGCGATCACTTACGTACACTTGTGTGCGTATGAGGTTCGGGCAGGCAGTACTAGTGGGCTTTGGTTTAAGCCGGATCCTAGTATTGCACGGATGGATTTGTTTTGTCTTCTGCGCATCCGCATTCTACGGAATACGGATGCAGGTGTGTATGCACAGTTTTCTGGAGCGATGAAGGAGGAGGTGCCTCATTAGGGTTTTGGCAGTTGGTTCGGCCAAAACCACTATGTGGCAGGCTCATTAGGGTTTTGACAGTTGATTCGGTCAAAACCATTTTGAGGCGGACTCATTACGGTTTCGACAGTTCGTTTGGTCAAAACCATAATGAGCCGGGGACATTATTTACTAATCCTTTCGTTGATAATTTTGTTATGGCTAATTACATTGACCATTTGACCATCTTGACTTTGTTGACCTTTTGACCAAAGTTGACTTGGATCTTCTTAGAAGATCTAAAGTATTCTTTGGTTTTCTTTTTATTTAGTTATGATAATGGTCATGTCATTTGTAGCCATCACCTTTATCTTGATTGGATTGGTAATGATAATGTTTGTGCATTATTGCAACCATGGTTAGCTTTTCTCTTGGTTAAGCTTTTCATTTGCTTATTCTCATTCTCTCTCTTGAAATGAGAAGCTCCATGGTTGCTAGAAAATCTCCTTCTTCCTCCTCTTGATTTCTCCTTTGATCTCATGTGTTGAGAGAAAAAGGATTCTACTTGACAAACACATCCATACATATTCTCTACACAACCTAGGGCTTCTAGATTAGCAATCTCCTTGCCCTAGTTACCTCGGCTTGAGGTGGAGCTCGGTGTACATCTCTCGGGTGGATCGTCTTCGACTTAAGGAGGCCGCGGAGGTGACCGAAGTCCGGATCAACCTTTGAGCAAGCAATGAGAAGAACAACAAGAAGAGAAGAACATCAAAGAGGAACAACACCAAGAAGTGAAGGAGTTCAAGTTGAGGTATAACCACTTTGCCGAGTAGTTAACCCTTCTTTGCAAGTATGCTAGTTTAGTTTAGCAAAGATCCGGCTTTTTCGGTCCATGTTACAACGTTTAGAAAAATTTTGATTTACCGTTTCCTCAACCCCGAAAGTACCGGGAGAGGTAACGTGGACCTAACAGATGCAATCCTCACTACCACCATCAATTAGAAAACCATAGTATCTCTCAGGTGGACGAGAAACCCTACTAGATCGGCGGAGAGGCTGGGGTACGTCGGGCACCTCTGAATCCTCTGGTTCTACTAAATCGTCAGTTGCAGTTTGTGGTGCTGGAACCTCTTCCAGCTCTACCTCTTTGCCATTAATTTCTTTTGCAAGAAATTCCCTTTCCAAAAAGGTGGCATGTTGAGCAACAAACACTCTTTGTTCCTCAGCTTGGTAGAAAAAATATCCTTGAGAATTCTTAGGATATCCCACAAACTTGCAAAGGACTGATCGTGCCTCGAGTTTGTCCGGATTTTGCTTTTTGACATAGGCCGGACAACCCCATATCTTAATTCGCTTAAAATATGGTCTCTTCCCACTCCATATCTCATATGGTGTGGTAGGTACAGATTTAGACGGAACCAGATTCAATAGGTATATGGCTGTCTCAAGCGCATACCCCCAAAAGGAAATAGGTAACTCAGCATTACTCATCATTGATCGCACCATATCTAATAGGGTGCGATTCCTTCGTTCCGATACACCGTTGTGCTGTAGTGTATAAGGAGGAGTAAGCTGAGAGAGAATGCCATTCTCTTTTAGATAATCCAGGAATTCACTGCTTAAGTATTCACCTCCTCGATCAGATCGAAGAACCTTAATACTTTTGCCCATTTGGTTCTCTACCTCGTGCTTATATTCTTTGAATTTCTCAAAAGCTTCAGACTTATGTTTCAACAGGAACACATGCCCGTATCTAGAGAGATCGTCAGTGAATGTAATGAAGTAGGAAGAACCATTTCTGGCGTGTGTAGACATTGGACCGCATACATCACTATGCACCAGTCCTAAGAGTTCAGTAACTCTTTCTCCGTGTCCTTTAAACGGAGTTTTGGTCATTTTTCCTTTGAGACATGAATGGCAAGTGTCATAGGATGATAATTCGAATGAATTCAAATATCCGTTCTTATGCAACTTAGCTAGTCGTGTCTCATTGATATGGCCAAGTCTACAGTGCCACAAGAAGGATTCGTTCATTTCTGAGCTTTTCCTTTTGTGTGTGTTCTGTATATTGAAGACTGTATTTTGATTGAGAATGAATATGCCATTATGTAGTGAGCCTGATGCAATCAACCTTTGATCTAGGAATATGTTCATAACATTATCCTTTACTACAAAATTATAACCTTCTTTACTTAATAAAGAAACTGATATAATGTTGCCCATCATGTTCGGTATATAATAGCACTCATTCAGGACTAGTGTATCACCATTTGGTAATACCAGGTGATATATGCCAACTGCTTTGGCTGCAACATTTGCCCCATTCCCTACATGAACGGAATGTTCACCTTTTCTCAGTTCTCTACCTTTTCGCAGCCCATGTAACATCTTACATATGTGGGATCCTGACCCGGTATCTAATACCCAGGACGTAGGGTGAACTGAGAAACAGTTCTCAATGACAAACACACCCGAAGATGATGCATCAACATGCATGTTCTCCGTTTGGGCGGTGTGAGAATCCAGATATTCTCCTGTTTCCTGTTCAGTCTTATAACATTTATAACATAGAACGGGTCCAACGTTCCCCTGCACAGTATAACATGCGGGTTCGGTCAATACATCCATATTATTATCTTGATTAAGGCATGTACTGGTCCCTACCTGGAGAGAGAGAGAAGAAAACACTTTAGCGTATGCTCGTGCAAGATCAGATTGGTTATTATCTTATCTAATCAGGATGGCTCCCACTGCTTTTTATCAAATCTTCCTTCAAACCCTAAAAGGAAAGACTAGCCGGGATTAATTACACACTACAAGTTCGCCAATCTTTCAGCCAGGCCAGTGTCGGTACTTTGAGGGAGGTCCCCCGTGCTTTCGCACGAACCTAATTAATGTAAACCTCGTTTTCCCAGAGGCGTAACCCCGTTGACACCTTTCTAGACACCTACTTGATCAGCTAATTGCAATGTGTAAAACTCTCCCAGGAGTAACTCTTACTCGCAGTGGGTATCGGGATCCAACTATCTCATAGAAGGTATGCAATCTCATTGCAAATTTCAACACTTGAAATTCCCGATAATATTTTGCCCCAGGTGATCTATGACCTTGACTGAGTCAACAAACCATAGACCGCAAGTAAAGTTCAACCCGTCATTTCCTGATTGAATTAAACCCACCTGCACGACCCTTGACTAAGTCAACAAGACCGCACGACTACCCTAATCCAATCTGCATCATATGCATAAACAGATAAATAGTAATCAACTACCGCACACTACGTCTTGACTGAGTCAACAAACGCAGCACGAATACTAACTATTACTTATCTGAAATGACGGAGGGCTACGTCAGGTTTTTTTTAAGAAAATCCTTTGCGTAATGAACTTTATATCGTTGTAGAATCAAATGAATTTTAAAATGGAGTGTTTTTGAGGCTTTTCTAGTTTTGCTAAAGGAGTCACTCCCGGTGAAGGGATCGTAGGTCCTTTCCTCGTCGAATGAGGTGCGGGATATATCATATATATCGCTGTGCAAAGCAAAATCCCAAAAGCAGTCAAAAGCAAACCGAGTGTGTAGCATCTGCCAGTTATTGCTAAAGGAGTCACTCCCGGTGAAGGGATCTCGGTCCTTTCCTCATCGAATAAGGTGCAGGGTATATCATATACACCACTGTGCAAAGCAAGAACTGTAGCTACCTGTTTTATTTAAAATTTGATTCTGCAACATCTTAGGTTTCTTTGCATTCATTAATCACATTAATGAAGTCCCATCATTTAAGTACCTAAACATCACAGATAGATATGACGTACACTTATGCCATCCGCATTCGCCTCGATGTCCCCTCGTGCACCGTTAGGTTAGGTAACTAACGACAGAGCAGGGAAGGGCTAGCGCAGGTGTAAAACATAAGTAACTGTTAGTGTTTATGCCCTAGAAGGCCATTACTGTATCATACTTGTTTGTATATTACTTAATGGAGCTTGGGATATTCACATGTATATAACAGTCTTGCTAAACATGGTAGTATGCTACTTGGTTTTTCTATCTTAATATGTGAGCATACGTATTGATAGAGCTCTTAGGATCCTGCTTGACTACCAGCGTTGTGATGGCAGTCACACTAGTGGGGGCTGGGTAGTCTACAAGCACATCCTTATTCAGGTCCCTAGTCGTTGGATTATCGAGACAGAGCATCGATACTCCGGAGTAGACTAGTGTGTACGCTTCTCATCCCAGTTGGGGAGATGGTATGTCCCACAGCCGTCAGTACGTCGTACTGGAGATAGTATGCAGGTGCTCGTTAGGTTACGGGTACACCGGACAGGACTCACAGGGAACTGTTAGTTGGTTTTATACCAGTCGTCAGTGAACAGTTCCCAGGTGACATGAGTACAGCATAGTCCGCAGACTTGACACTGCTACTTCGCCTCGAGTGTGTCCCACTGTTCTTAGATTACTACCCTACCACGGCTCAGAGGAGTCGTGCAAACAGGTAGTAGTTGGGTGCAGTCCCGAGCACTTGGAGGCAGTGGCGGTTAGACAGGATTCGTCCCTCCCGGTATTGGGAGTAGATATCGCGCTGTGTCAGAGAGCCATTACGCAAAGTCCCTGGCTAGGGCAAGCGAGATTTGCTGGTAGGTTCCAGTAGTTTCTCAGGGTGTAATGGGCTTCCCTCTGACACGACTTATACAGCCATTAGGGGACTGACGCTTGCCGCCCCCTAGGCCGGATATGCGATAGTCTTGGACGAACGGACCGGACTGTATGGAGATTGTCACATCAGACTCAGTAGGAGTTCGGATGGGTTTTCTCATCGGCCTTCTTATCGACAACTACCTGGGGACCGTTACGTACAGCTAGTGCCGCTTGCGGTCTGTGGCTAAACCTACTGCCAGCGTAGTAGTCGAGTCTCTAGAGTCCCACACAGAGAGTTTCCAATTCCAGGCGAAAGGATATAGAGGTCGTATGGTTTTACGACAAGGGTTCGGACACATACGTGCGTTTACGCACGTACGACTTTCGGACAGTTTTTACCAGTCGGCTTTGGTTTAAGCCAGTTACTGGTATCCGGTTATTGGATTTTTACAGTCTAAAGTTTTTCCGTATTTTACGGATTGGAGGGGCGTTTTCGTAATTTTACGGGAACCTTCTAGAAGATGGTGACAAAGGAGGTTAAGGTGTAAAATGAAATGAGTGTAAAAATGAATCATCATAAGATATTATCTAGCATGGTTGTTTATATTATTTTCTAATAAAAGATATGCTAGATATATATATCTTCTTGATTTATTATTTTTTAGTAAATAAAAAGATATGCTAGATATATATATATCTTCTTGATTTACTATTTGCATAAGAAGAAGCTCATTATCATTTTTCATCTTATCTCTCCTCTTGCTCTCCCTCTTCAAGAAAACTAATCCTCCCTTCTCATGAGTTGAGTACAAGGGTTAGTAAGACTTTACAATCCATAACCATCACTCTATATCGATCTATCTTCTTCGATTAGCAATCCAAGAAGGTTAGTTGCCTCAAGTTTAGAGGCGAAGCTTGGAGTTTTGCTCTCGGGTGGATCTTCTACTACTTCAAGAAGGCCAAGGAGAACAAGGAGTTCGTAAAGACGAAGGAGTTGATTCATTAGGTATAATCCCGAAACACCGTATTTTAGGAACACTTGTGTTTCGTTATTTATAGTTTAGCTTCGATTCAAGCGGTTAGTCGATGTTCGTTCACTAAACAAGTTTGTTTTTTGAAAATTCCGCCTCCCCACAAGTACTGGGGTGTTCCACATCGACTTACAGTGGTATCAGAGCCTCGCTAAACAATAAATAACTTTATTGCGAATTTGTACGAATTTCGAACGGAAAAACGAAGCCGGAAAATCCTAAAAAGCATCAGTTTCTGTCGATTTTAAAATGATGTCTAAAAATTTATTTGGGATGTTCAGAGAGCATGAAATGATCACAGAAGATGACCCAAGAAAAACAGTCCCCTAACTCGTCCAAACCGCCGCGGAACCGCGGCCTCACCCTACTGAGTCGCCGCGGTTCCGCCGCCGAGTTGGCGAGTTAGGGACCGAGTTTTCTTGGGTTGCCTCTGTATAAAATTTGGGGTTTTCTTGGATATTTAATAGTTGCTCAGGTTTCCAGTTAATACAGCAGATTTTGGAGCAATATTAAATACGTTTAATCGATCGAAATTGTACAGTATTTGCATGTTGGATTATATCTGTGATTGATAAATGTGTTCGTAAACCTCCCCTAACTGCTAGTATGTCAGTTGGCATGGGGTTGCACATTTCTGAAATGGTTATATCTGTTTGTGCATATAAACTGTATTGGACTGTTGTGGTGTATAGCCGGGGTTTTGCAATGGGTTATTATTCAATTCATTTGTTGTTAAATGTAATTTGTTGTAATATTATTTTGCGGGGCACATCCAGGTTGCGGTTGTAGCCACCGTTGTATTATTTCATTTTACTGTTTTTGCTCCTAGGACTGACCCAAGGTGGGGTACACAGACTGCCGGGTGGGTAGTTTGTCGTACCCGTAGGGGTCGAGGGTGGGGTAACGGCTATTCATCACAACTGTGTAATCTGTCTTTTCTTGCAGGCTCAAAAGAAATACAGATTGCTAGCAAATCCAATATTGTTTATTTGTGTTCTGGAATGAATATCATTGCGTCAGACGAATGTAAAATATCTATATTTATGTAGCTATTTTAGACGTCACTTATGTTTTACACCCGCGCTAGCCCAGTCCCCGCTCTGTCGTTAGTTAAGTAACCTAACGGGTAATGACGGGACCCAGCGGCGAATGCGGATGGCATAAGAGGACGTCATATTTTCGTTGTTTTCTGCAATGATAGGTTAATGATGGGACGCATTATCTATAATGCAAAGAAAATAAACCAAGTTTAAATCGTTGGAACAATTTAAAAGAAACCACTCGGTTAATTTTAAAAACAGATATTTTTAAATGCGGAGCTTTAACCACTCCTTTTAAAAGCTATCAGCTTCCTTCGGTTATATCAAGTTCACTACGTTCACGGTTTCGCCAAAACCAGTCGTAGCCCTCCGTCATTTCTTATGAATGGTCAGTAGTATTCAAGCTATGTTTGTTTGGCCCTTAGTCAAGACATAGTGATTGGTAGCTGCTGGGGTATTCATTTGTTGCATAGATAGATGAGTTGGTTTGGGACAGTCGTATTACTTTGTTTGGCCCTTAGTCAAGAGTATACGGATGGGTTCAAATCAACAGGATAATGATGGGCAGAACTTGACATGTGACTTATGATTTGTTGGCCCTTAGTCAAGATCATAAGAGCATGGGGCAAAAATCTATATCGGGAATTTCTAAAGAAACTGAAATTTGCAAAGAGATGCATACTATTTTGAGTTTGATGAATGCTGGTAGGATTCCTACAACATTATCAGACAATGATATTTGGATCCCGATCCTACTGTGAGTATATGCTACTTATCAGGATATTCGTCACTTAAACGATCAATGCTATAAACCTAGTAGGTGTCCAGAAAAGTGTCAGCGGGGTTACGCCCCCAGAGAAAAGAGGTTATATAATTAAGGAACTTCGCGAAAGCGTTGGAAAACCTCCCTCGAAGTACCGACACCAGCCTGGCTGAACGGTTAAGCAAGTATTGTACGGTGAGAATAGTCTTGACTAATTCTTCCTTTATGGTTTGAGGAAGGATTCGAGAAACAGTGGGAGCCATCCAGTTTAGATAAACTAAAAACCACTCTAAACTTGCAAGAGCATCATGCTAAGAGTTTTCTTCTCTCTCTCCTAATTGCAGCGACCCTGAAAATGACTGGACTTAAGTTACTTTTAGAGAAAAATATACTGACAGGGCCAAACTATAAAGATTGGCTGCGGAATGTCAAAATGGCTTTGACCTATGACAAATTGGGGCACGTCCTCACCGCTACGGCACCTGCTGTCCCTGGTCCCAAATCCAGCAATGCGGATAAGGAAATCCGCAAAACCTGGGATTTAGATTGCGCGAAAGCCAAGTGCATCGTGCTTGCCTCGATGAACAATGAACATCAGAGGAGGCACGAGGATATGGGCCTTGATGGCATATTTCTCCATACAAAAGAACTTTATGGAGAGCAATCTCGTATAGCAAGATACGAGACCTCAAAGAACTTGTTTCGAGCGAGGTTGGCTGTCGGGTCATCAGTAGGAGAACATGTCCTAAAGATGATCGGCTATATAGAAGAGCTCGCAGACCTTGGGACGACTTTGGATAATGAGCTCTATACAGACCTTATTCTCCAGTCCCTTCCTCACACCTACGCCCAGTTTATCCTGAACTTCAACCTTCAAAGAAAAGAAGTTGAACTTCCGGAACTCCTGAACATGTTAAGGAGTGCAGAGGGCACCTTGAAGAATTCAAGGGAAACACCCGCTATGTTTGTTGGCGGTGCATCTTCTTCCGGGTCCAAGGCTAAGGCCAAAGGAAGGAAGAGGAAGGCCGCACCCAAACCTAGAGGAAGTGTTAGTAAGGTGGGAGGGAAGGGAAAGAAAAAGTTTGCAGCACCTGTAGTTGGCCAGGATGAGTGTTTCCATTGTCACAGGAAAGGGCACTGGAAAAAGGATTGCAAGGCGTGGAACGCCAAGAACCAGGAACCGAAGCAAGCTGTGGCTTCGACTTCAGGTGTGTTTGTAATTGAGAATTGTCTGTCAATCAACTCTACTTCCTGGGTATTGGATACCGGATCAGGATCTCATATTTGCAATTCATTGCAGGCACTGAGAAACCGTAGAGTGCTGAAGGAAGGTGATATGATCCTCAGGGTTGCTAACGGAGCTAGCGTGGGAGCTGCGTCCGTAGGGGATTATCACCTAGGATTGACGAGTGGACACATCTTGGTTTTACATAACTGTTATTTTGTACCCAGCTTAACGTGTAATATCATATCAGTTTCCTTGTTATCAAATAAAGGTTATGATTTCACGTTTGTAAGAGATGTTGTCAACATCCACCTTAATCATGGTTTGATTGGGTCAGGTACACTAAATAACGGAATATATGTTTTAAACCAACTCCAAATTTTCAATGTCCAGAACACACTAAAAAGAAAGTCTCCAGATGTGAATAAAGCTTTCTTATGGCATTGTAGACTGGGTCACATCAATGAGAGAAGGTTGACTAAGTTGCATAGAGAAGGATATTTGGACTCGTTCGAATATCAATCTTATGACACTTGTCAATCTTGTCTCAAAGGAAAGATGACAAAGACTCCATTTACTGGACAAGGAGTAAGAGCGAGCGAGCTCTTAGGACTAATACACAGTGATGTATGTGGCCCAATGTCTACACATGCAAGAGGTGGTTATTCCTACTTCATTACTTTTACAGATGATTTCTCTAGGTTTGGACATGTCTTCTTAATGAAGCATAAATCCGAAGCCTTTGAGAAATTCCTGGAATACAAGAGTGAAGCGGAAAACCAAACAGGCAAAAGTATTAAGACACTTAGATCTGATCGAGGTGGTGAATACTTGAGTGCCGAGTTCCTAGGTTACCTAAAAGAGAAAGGAATTCTCTCTCAGCTTACTCCTCCGTACACTCCACAGCATAACGGTGTATCGGAGAGACGAAATCGAACCCTATTGGATATGGTACGATCCATGATGAGTAATGCTGAGTTACCGCGATCTTTCTGGGGTTATGCGCTAGAATCAGCGGCATATCTTTTGAACCAAGTTCCAACCAAGACTGTGCCTACCACACCATATCAGATGTGGAGTAGGAAGAAACCCTGTCTAAAACATTTTAGGACATGGGGGTGTCCAGCTTTTGTAAAAAGGCAGCATTCGGACAAGCTCGAGGCACGCTCAGTACAGTGTAAGCTTGTGGGATATCCAAAGAATTCCAAGGGATATTATTTCTATTACGCAGAGGAACAAAAGGTTTTTGTTTCTCGTCATGCCCACTTCTTAGAAACTGAATTTTTAGAAAATCAGAAGAGTGGGAGCACAATAGAACTGGAAGAAATTCCAGAACCACAAGATGTTACTGAAAGTTTGGTAGAACCAGAGGTTCAAGAAGAACAAAACATTCCCGCACCCCTCCGCAGGAGTAGTAGGCCTTCTCATCCGCCTGAGAGATACTACGGTTTTCTCATAGATGGGGATAGAGAGGATTGCATCATAGATGATGATGAACCTACTAGCTTCCAGCAGGCCATCCAGAGCGGCGACTCGGTACGATGGCTAGATGCAATGCGAAGCGAAATGGAGTCCATGTACACCAACAAAGTATGGACTTTGGACTTTGCTCCAGGTGGGGTAAAACCCATAGGATGCAAATGGATCTTCAAGAAAAAGATTGGTGTAGATGGGCAGGTGGAAACCTATAAAGCTAGACTTGTTGCAAAGGGTTTTCGTCAAAGACCTGGTTTGGACTATGACGAAACTTTTTCTCCAGTGGCTATGCTCAAATCCATTCGTATCCTTCTTGCAATTGCTGCCTTCCATGATTATGAAATCTGGCAGATGGACGTAAAGACGGCTTTTCTGAATGGAAATTTAGAAGAGAGCGTCTATATGGATCAGCCAGAGGGTTTCAATCAGAGTGGGAGCAGCGGGAAAGTATGCAAGTTGCTTAAGTCTATTTATGGACTAAAGCAAGCATCGCGGAGTTGGAACATCTGTTTTGATGAAACAGTCAAAGAATATGACTTTATCAAAAATCCAGATGAACCGTGCATATATAGTAAAGTTGTGGCCAAGAGTGTCGTATTCCTCGTCTTATACGTGGATGACATTCTATTGATAGGAAATGACATTCCTATGCTACAATCTGTCAAAGGATTCTTGTCACAAAGGTTCTCCATGAAAGACCTGGGTGATGCCTCTTACATTCTGGTGATCCGGATCTATCGTGATAGATCCAAGAGGATGTTGGGACTTTCACAGTCCAGGTATATCGACACTATACTGAAAAGATTCAGTATGGAAGATTCTAAGCGTGGTAATTTACCGGCTTGTCACGGAATCACCCTCTCCAAAGAGATGTCTCCCAAGACTGATTTGGAAAGGGAACGCATGTCAGTTATACCCTATGCTTCTGCGGTAGGCTCTATAATGTATGCGATGTTGTGCACCAGACCAGATGTAGCTTACGCACTGAGCGTGGTAAGCCGGTATCAGTCAGACCCAGGGGAGAAACACTGGATAGCAGTAAAGAACATTCTCAAGTACCTGAGGAGGACTAAGGAGATGTTCTTGGTTTACGGCGGAAAAGACCTCAGGGTAGAGGCCTTTGCTGATTCCGGCTTCCAAAGTGATAAGGACGATTCCAAGTCCATGTCGGGTTATGTCTTTACCCTCAATGGAGGGGCGGTGTGCTGGAAGAGCTCCAAGCAGGACACCGTTGCTGACTCAACAATGGAAGTGGAGTATATAGCTGCTTGCGATGCCGCAAAAGAAGCAGTCTGGATGAAGAAGTTCCTAACAGAACTTCAGGTGGTTCCTACCATAGTTGATCCAATACCTCTGTATTGCGACAACAACGGAGCTATAGCTTTAGCGAAGGAACCAAGGTCCCATCAGAAGTCCAGACACATCTTAAGGCGGTATCACCTGATCAGGGAGATCATTGATCGTCAGGAGATCGAGGTTCGGAGAGTTGCTTCAGAAGAGAACATTGCTGATCCATTCACGAAGGCCCTACCTCAGATTCAGTTCGAGAGGCTACTCGAGATCATTGGTCTTCGATATGCCAGTACATGGCCCTAGTGCAAGTGGGAGATTGTTAGTGTTTATGCCCTAGAAGGCCATTACTGTATCATACTAGTTTGTATATTACTTAATGGAAGCTTGGGATATTCACATGTATATAACAGTCTTGCTAAACATGGTAGTATGCTACTTGGTTTTTCTATCTTAATATGTGAGCATACGTATTGATAGAGCTCTTAGGATCCTGCTTGACTACCAGCGTTGTGATGGCAGTCACACTAGTGGGGGCTGGGTAGTCTACAAGCACATCCTTATTCAGGTCCCTAGTCGTTGGATTATCGAGACAGAGCATCGATACTCCGGAGTAGACTAGTGTGTACGCTTCTCATCCCAGTTGGGGAGATGGTATGTCCCACAGCCGTCAGTACGTCGTACTGGAGATAGTATGCAGGTGCTCGTTAGGTTACGGGTACACCGGACAGGACTCACAGGGAACTGTTAGTTGGTTTTATACCAGTCATCAGTGAACAGTTCCCAGGTGACATGAGTACAGCATAGTCCGCAGACTTGACACTGCTACTTCGCCTCGAGTGTGTCCCACTGTTCTCAGATTACTACCCTACCACGGCTCAGAGGAGTCGTGCAAACAGGTAGCAGTTGGGTGCAGTCCCGAGCACTTGGAGGCAGTGGCGGTTAGACAGGATTCGTCCCTCCCGGTATTGGGAGTAGATATCGCGCTGTGTCAGAGAGCCATTACGCAAAGTCCCTGGCCAGGGCAAGCGAGATTTGCTGGTAGGTTCCAGTAGTTTCTCAGGGTGTAATGGGCTTCCCTCTGACATGACTTATACAGCCATTAGGGGACTGACGCTTGCCGCCCCCTAGGCCGGATATGCGATAGTCTTGGACGAACGGACCGGACTGTATGGAGATTGTCACATCAGACTCAGTAGGAGTTCGGATGGGTTTTCTCATCGGCCTTCTTATCGACAACTACCTGGGGACCGTTACGTACAGCTAGTGCCGCTTGCGGTCTGTGGCTAAACCTACTGCCAGCGTAGTAGTCGAGTCTCTAGAGTCCCACACAGAGAGTTTCCAATTCCAGGCGAAAGGATATAGAGGTCGTATGGTTTTACGACAAGGGTTCGGACACATACGTGCGTTTACGCACGTACGACTTTCGGACAGTTTTTACCAGTCGGCTTTGGTTTAAGCCAGTTACTGGTATCCGGTTATTGGATTTTTACAGTGTAAAGTTTTTCCGTATTTTACGGATTGGAGGGGCGTTTTCGTAATTTTACGGGAACCTTCTAGAAGATGGTGACAAAGGAGGTTAAGGTGTAAAATGAAATGAGTGTAAAAATGAATCATCATAAGATATTATCTAGCATGGTTGTTAATATTATTTTCTAATAAAAGATATGCTAGATATATATATCTTCTTGATTTATTATTTTTTAGTAAATAAAAAGATATGCTAGATATATATATATCTTCTTGATTTACTATTTGCATAAGAAGAAGCTCATTATCATTTTTCATCTTATCTCTCCTCTTGCTCTCCCTCTTCAAGAAAACTAATCCTCCCTTCTCATGAGTTGAGTACAAGGGTTAGTAAGACTTTACAATCCATAACCATCACTCTATATCGATCTATCTTCTTCGATTAGCAATCCAAGAAGGTTAGTTGCCTCAAGTTTAGAGGCGAAGCTTGGAGTTTTGCTCTCGGGTGGATCTTCTACTACTTCAAGAAGGCCAAGGAGAACAAGGAGTTCGTAAAGACGAAGGAGTTGATTCATTAGGTATAATCCCGAAACACCGTATTTTAGGAACACTTGTGTTTCGTTATTTATAGTTTAGCTTCGATTCAAGCGGTTAGTCGATGTTCGTTCACTAAACAAGTTTGTTTTTTGAAAATTCCGCCTCCCCACAAGTACTGGGGTGTTCCACATCGACTTACAGTAACGTCTATATAATATATCATATATACTATATACTATATCCATCACAGAATCACAACACAGATATCGCAGCAGAATAAACATATGAAATATTGGATATACTAGGACGTCCGTGTTTTCAATACGAGCCAGTATAAAACACGGATTCCACGGTCGTGATGAATAGCCAATCCCACACCCCTAGACCCCTACGAGAGCGGCAAGCAACCCTGCCAATTCTAGGGTTAGGAGACCCGGACTCGACTCCTCGAGTTGGTCTCCCACTGGACCCCAGAACCCGGTTACTTGTGCTCCCCTCCTTGGGTCTATCCTAATGCGGAAAAGTAAATAATATACAAAGGGTGACAACTTCCGTTACCTTGAAGTGCCCCAAATAAAAGAATATTACATACAAGTTTTTACATGAATGAAAATGGAAAAACACTCATCTCACATAAAAACCCCCGGCTATTCGAACACGACGATCCAATATAACATATCCAGCAACACATAACATCACATGTCATCAACGTAAGTAAGTATGCATACCCCAATTATCGTTGACGTATAGCAACGAAACCGGCGATATGTGCATACTACACTTACGGTCACAGAAAAGAAAGTGTAAAACTACAACAATTGGAATCCGCAACTTCTTTAGACATCGCATGCCTAACAGATATAAATCCCGCATTTTAGTCTCATTATCGAAAACTCTTTTCAATATCAAGTGAAACTAAACTGCTAGATTTATAACATTCATTCAGTTATCACATAACTGTTTGTGAATTCCAATTATTGTATCACATTCCAGATAAACAGAAAATGTTAAACTTTCCGATCGAACAATCGAACACCCAAGTTTTCCCGATACAATCCAACACATGAAATAAGTCTAACAACATTCAGTTCGTGCCTCAGTACCAACGGTCCAGCCGTAGAAGGGTCAAGCCAACGCCTCACATGTGGCACGTCGTACAGCCCCAAACCCGAAGGTTCAAAGGGCAGTTCAAGACGGTCACATAATCGAGTTAAGATTTGTTGTCTTCTAGAGGGTCCATCGCATTACTTGCACTACTTAGAACGTCGTTAAACTACGGAAAAATCCAACACTTGGAAATTTCCCGACAGGGGAAAAATTGGGTATTTATATCCGGTCGAACTTTTTAACATATTCTGAAAATTATCCGGAAATACACAAAAGACGAAATTTGATAATCCGATCGAAATACCGAATCCCCAAAGCAACCCCAGAAAATTCAACTCTTGAATAATTATTAAAAATACCCAGAGAACTCAGCACAGTTAAATAGGAGTTACTGTGAAAATAGGTATTGCTGACGTCATGAAGTGGCGGCGGAACCGCCACACGAGCCTTGCTCGTGCCGCGGTTCCGCGGCTGTTTAAACTCCAAACAGTGTCGTATTTGCACAGTAATTCTTACAATTTCCTGCTGATATTTCTACATATTTTTAATACTGAAAAATCCATGTTTTTAGAAAAAGTACAGAGAGCGATTTTGATATGGGTTTTCGGGTTCGTTCGGACTTCAAACTCCGTCGGGACTTCGCCTAAGGCTCTAGCTAGGCTCTGATACCAGTGAAAGGTTCCTAGGCACCCTATAGTGGTCTCACAAGGCATCGAACATGCCAATTTAAAATTTTTGGTGCCGAGAAACCCTAAACTACGGATCTTAGACTAGATGTTTAGGCGAAATGAAAACTTAGTTAACACTTTAACTAGAAGTGAGAAGCTACAACCTTTGTAGATCCGGATTTCCACTTGCTTAGCTCCACGTGGGTGTCCTCTCGCTGTCCGTCTCGAATCCTAGACTCGATCGTCGGCTTCATCGGGAAAACGAGCAAGCTAGGTCGTCGGCTTTGTGTCAAAGACGATCTACCTCGAGGCATCGCAAGTTCAAGCTCCGACTTCACAAACTTGTGAAACTTGTGAAGTAAACACCCAAAACAACTTGGCAAGAGGTAGAGGGTGAAGAAATAGGAGGTGGGTTCTCTTTGAAATTGGATTTTACTCACTTTTGCTCAAGTTGCCATTGATGGCATCTTGTTTTCTCTCTTGAAGAAGAAGGAAGAAGCAAATAGAATATGATAAGTATATTGTGAAAAAGAATAATAAAATCAAATACTTATCATGTTCTAACCTAGGTTAAGTGTAGAGAATAAACCATGGTCACTTGGATGGGTTAGGGTTAAGCATGAAGATAAGGATGGTTGCAAAAGTCAAAGCTTCATGAAGCTTCAACTAATGACAAAAAAAGCCACCATTCTCATCTTTATCTTTTCCAAATAAATAAATAAACAAACAAATAAATAAATATGCAAAACCCTAATTATCAAATTAACCATGGATTAATTCTATACACTTAACTAAATGATCAAGCATCATCAAACATGATACAAAAATGTGCACTAAAGTATATCACATATACAATGTGCATCAAGTGAGAAAAATCCGTTTAAAGTGAACCAATACTAGTCAATGCAATGCAATATATCAAATGTATAATTATGCATTAAATCATTAAATCAACATTTGATTCAATGATTGTAACATTTTCAAAAATATAAAATATTAATTTTGGGAATTTTTATAATTTAATATTATTTTATTGATTATTTTAATATTAAATGCAAATAAATAGGAAAAATGTTTGAAAAATTATGGAAAATTCTAAAATGGGTTAATTATTGAAATTTTGACATTTTTAAGTTGTTGTGATCATTTTGACACTAATTTAGTGCTAATCGCGATTAAAATCGCTAATCGGGTTTTTTGGCAGTTTTGTGCAAAACTTGCACATATCACATTTTCTACACTTGTGCATTTTTCTAGACTTGGATTTCATTTGGGTTTACTATTGAGGTGAGAAGGTTTGGATTAGGGATTAAAAGAAAAGGGAAAAAGAAAAGAAAAGAAAAGAAATTGGAGTGAGGGTAGGTGAGAGAGAAGCATGGGGCACCCTTGACCTTTTGACTTAGCACCCTTGGCCATTCCTCTCCCTCTCATTTCTCTCCCTCTTCCTATAGCTGCTGCTGCCCTCCCTCATCTTTCCCCACCTCTTCAAGCCCTCTCTTCACCTCTAAAACATCACAAAAATCCCATGTCGGTTTCATTAAAAAGATGCGCGAGCCCGAGATCTACAAGATGGACCTAGAAAGCTTGGATTGTGACCACTTGGGGCAACTCAATAAAATTCTTGAGTTGCCGATTGAGGTAATTTCTGAACCATTGTCTTAGTTTTACCTTTACATATACCCCTATTCAAGTTTAGAATCGATATCGGGTGATTTGTGGACTTGGTGGAAAACTAGTAAAGGTTTGAGGGAATTGTGAGTTTTGATGGGGAATTTGAGTTCAGTGGAGACCCTAGGAGCACCCTAATGCTAGAAACCCCAGCCCAATCCCAATAGAAACCAAGAATACGGAATTTCGGGACTTTATGTCGGTTTGTGTGTGCAGGAAAATCTGGAATATGCTGGGACATTTCTAGACAAATTCAATAATACCAGAGACCCACATTAGACCCCAGGAGACCACCCTAGGAATACGAGCACCCAATTCCACTGTGGGGCCGGCGAGGCCGGGAAATTAGGGGATGTGGCCGGCCACCCTGATGAGTCTCATGCCCATTTTGCTTCTGTACCTCATATTTACCCTGCATAACACCCTGGACTTGTTGATTTGGTTAAATTTGACCCGAGGTGAAATCTGGGAGCATTTTCTAAAGTTGCAGCTTTAAAATGTGAATTGGTTTTATGAATTTTGAATTCAAGATTTTGGTATTATTGTGTTATCTCGATCGTGTGACGTTTGTACGTCTATATCGAGTGATTTCGAGTTGTTTTGCGGAGGCTAACCGTAGGTTCTAACCTATAAGCCCTTTTTCGTATCGTGTCGGTTTTAGCGTATCGTATTAGATTTAGTGTGTCGTTTTAAGTATTGAATTGGTTTTGATGCGATGCGATACGTGTGATGTGTGTAGGTACACCGCGACGATCCGAGGCGATGCGGAAGATGACGGAGACATCGACACCGAAACACAGGATTCAGGTGAGTAGATTATATCTACAGGGGGAAGTCGGGTGGATGGCGTATAGCACCCCCGCAGTCCGTAGATAGATTATTATGCAGTTATTGTGGTTATAGGTGTACTATGGATAGTTTAGGGTTAGCAGTGACTAGTGTAGTCATAGTCGCGAACCCTAGGATAGAATTACACCTATACACACATACCCTTGTATATCACTTATACTTGCACTGTGTTTGATCATATGGGATGACTTTGGAGATGAGTCGATGGTATGGGCTTGGTGCCCTGGGATCGGTGATTTGATACGATTCACATGTGGGATATGACTTGTGATTCTTGCGGGCTTGGGATATGTGTTTACCCCCGCATGCATACTTTACCGATGTTACCTTTTTGTACTAGACATAGAGTAGTACTCCAGACTATATGATCTGATGATGGTGATATCTGTTGTGTGATGGGACAGTGAGATGTTGACCTGTACCCAGCTTTTGGGGATGCCGTACGATGATTTGCCGTACGTGCTGATATTGATGATAGATCCGCACTCATAGCTAGAGGATATCTTACGATACGACATTGAGGCGGGATCACCGACTATATATATATATACATCGACTCAGATTTAGGTGGTTTCTACACCTACCCCTCCTGATTGACCGGATACTTAGATGTAGTTGCATAGTAGATACTTCACTGTGGTGTTGACTACTAGATTCTGCATTTCCTGCTTTTCGCATTGCTGGCATATGTTCATTACCATGTTATTATCATGCTGTTAGGACACCAGCACCATTATCGATGATGCGTATGTTTCACGTACACTATTTGCCGGCTCACACACTTCATCATCGATAATTGCCATGCCACTACACTGTAGTATTGTTACATTCATGATATTCCATGTTACATGATTTCCGATATGATTACCCTTCCTTGCATGTCACATACATCATGGATTGATTACATAGCACATTGCATTGGATTTACTTCTTGATATGGATTCTTATGTGATTTCTGATTTTGAGGACCGTGGGATTATTTAAGAAAAGATGTTCTTTTATGAAAAACCCGGTACCTCGTGATATGATATTTGGTGCGTCCACCACGCGTTTTCTCGGTGCTGAGACGTGTGCTTGCAACCCGATTCGAGGAGGTGATGTACCGTTTGCGGGTTCGTGGTGGGCCCGGTATGGTTCCCCTCGGCGAGATGATCGATGGGTTATGCCGATTGAGCCTGGAGGCGGGCGAGTACCTACCGGTGATTGTATTTGAGCTCGGCGGATGTCCGGGGGATACCGCCTGGAGCTGAGAGATGGGCGTACTGCCGGGGGCCGACGGGCCTATACCGCAGACGGAGCCCAGAGATGGACATGGGTTGACTCGTACTGCCGGGGGCCGAGGGCCGATACCGCAGACGGAGCCCCATATGGATGAGGATTTACGTGTCGATGCTAGGCACGGGTTTCATGATGGGTTTTCCATGATTTTATTTATATCCTCACATTGCATACATGATGCTTACTGTCAGTGTGTGACAGGTGGACGGGTTCCACATATATACAGACATGGTTCATATACAGATTGGATTTACACTTATCATACTTCATTTGTATATATAACAGGGTATGAGGGCGCTGTTATATATACCCTTACACCAATATTAGTGGAATGGGACGCTAATATGTGTGTATTGATATCATTGATACTTCACCATATTTACTTCATGCAGCATACTTTACATTCATGACATGTTATTACCTGAGTACCTGGCACTACATACATGATTAGATGTTACCTTGCCACCTTATTACACTCAGATGCACTCTTGTGGATTGTATTACTGATCGTTGACTTAGGATTATGTCTTGCATTCGGTTTCTGCTTGTAGATGTTTCTATTCACGAGTTGGCAACTCACCCCCGTTGTGCCACAGTTCTTGCAGGTTCTGCCGTACAGGTTCTATTGCGGCATTTCTGGCACACTTCCTTCTTGCGGGTGAATTGCTTTGGTAGGTGGATTCTTTCGTATCAAGAACCACTATTGTATTTATTTATTTCATTGTATCTAGAAATTGTCCATCAACCAAAACCTGTATATTCTTTCAGACTTAGAGACAGTATTGTATTATTCGACCTTAGAGTCGCGCTTAGTAGTATTGCGGTTTCCTTGTTGCTTTTGAGCTTTCTTTTGGATTTGATCCTCGCCACTTGGCGTTGTATATTATCTTATCATTGCGTGGTTGTGACCGTCGATTGACGAAGAGCTAGCTCCCGCTTGGGGATGCCTTTATCATTTTATATATTGTTATTCATGTTGTACCCCATTCGGGGCCAGTTTTACAAGAGAAACTCTGCCGAAAATTTTAGAAAAGACTTATTTGTTTTCAAAACGTACCTTCGGCTTAGTTATTTAAAAACCTTGATTTCAAACCTGTATTTCTTCACTTCTTTAAACCAATTTTCTTTATTTATTCTTCAAAATGGTTTTAGATTTCTGGGCTTTTGGCTTACTTGGATCAGATGGAGTCCTATAGGCTTCATATGGTTCAAGTGCCAGTCACGTGCTCTTTCGGGTCGTGACAATGATTCGGTCATGTCACACATAACCGACTAGAATCCAATGTATCGATTTATCGAATCAATGATTCGATAATTAGGTCATATCGAATTTAACCAATCAAAACATATATCGCGAGAATGAAATGCGGTATCACATACACGCATTATTCTCGGTCCTGCACATATCTCATATGCGCTCCTATTTCATTTCGCTTGAACCAGGAAACCTCTGTGTAGGACTCTAAAGACTCGTCAATACGCCGGTAGCAGATGATGATCATATCAAGCACCCAAAAGCCGCAAGCGGTCTGCCAAACGTAACGGCCATCCGGGTATTGAGCGATCAGAAGATCGACGAGCTAGCCCGCTCACACTCCTGTGAATCCAACCAGTAACACTTACCGTACAGTCCGGTCTGTTCGTCTAATACGTCGCATATCAAGTCTAGGGGTGGTAAACGTCAGACCCCAATACTCGATAAGTCGTGCCGATGTGAGGCTCATAACGGGTCGAGAAACTACTGGTAACACTTACCAGCAAATCTCTGATCAGCCCTGGCCAGGGACTTCCCTGCTACGGCCAATCGAGCACTGCGCAACATCAACCCCCAATTCCGGGAGAGACGAAACCCCTCCTATCGCTCATTGCCTCCATGTGACTCGGGACTGTACCCAAAGACCATCGTTTTGCACGCCCTCATGGACGTGGTAAGGTGGAGATCAAAGCACAGTAGGAATCACACAAGACTCTATGACGATCTCGGGTCTACAGACTAACCTGCACAAGTGTTACCTGAGAACTGCCATCTGACGTGAGATATAATACCATCTGGGAGTTCTCGGCGAGTCCGTCCAGTGTACCCAGTCTCTACTGAGCTCCCATATACCATCTCTGATGTCAAACACCAATGGATATGGGATCATCCATCGCCCATCACATGGGTCGAGAAGCGTATACGCTAGTCTACTCTGGTATATCGATGCCCCGTCTCGATACACCCACGACTAGGGACCTTGAAGGATGTACTTATGGACTACCATGTCCCCACTAGTATGATCTGCATCATAGTCCAGGTAGTCAAGTACACATCCTAAGGGCTTTACCAACATGTAACTATAAGACAGTATAAAGAGACTAGTGTACATGTTAAGATAAAGAGTAACCAGATAGCATACTATCATATCGAGCAAGAAAGTCATCTCTATATATGTCCAAGCATCCAATATAATATACATCATCTGTACAATACTGGCCTCTAGGGCATACATACAACTAACATCACGATTTTATGAGATTTCCAGGATTTGAGGACCGATGAGGATGACGGCGCCTGAGTTGTATTGGGACTTAGGTGCATTGATAGGCACCGATTATATTTTCCACGATGAAATTCCATGTAGACGTTATATTTCCCATGCTCAGCATTTAGTATTTGATATCTCATCCTGTATCCATTGTACCAGATATAGTACACCTGCTTGCACGATCATTGCATACCCTGCTCATTCCATATAGGGTTGTTGGATTGCATTGCCATACCTGATTATCACATATCTTGCTCATCACATGGAGATGTTATTAGATCGCACTTGTTGCATGATTTGAGTATCCAGTTCATCATATAGATATTATCTGTTGGCATAGGTTAGAGTATCGCAGCACGTGCATACTCGCGATTACCTTTATATGTTATCTACTATTCACGAGTTGGCAACTCACCCCCGTTGTGCCACAGTGTTTGCAGGTTGCCCTTCGCAGTAGTCGCGACAGGCTGCTTTCTTGCATCTTTTGACACAGATACCCCTACAGTTGGCGTACTATCTCTTTTGCTGATAGGTGGGTTTGTGCGGTATCTGTTTATCTTTTAGTTATGTACATTGTTGTATCTAGTACTCTCCATCTACCACTTATGTATTGACTTAGAGACCAGTTGTGAGGACGATATATATTATTTTTCTATTCTGGTGTCGAGCTCGTTGTGAGCCGACTTTACTTATGCAGCTTATTCTATCTGTGATGTTTTCGACTTGTTGATCATTCTCTTCTCTACGGCGTCGTATATTGTTATCTTGGTCATTTTTTACTTAAGGTTTCTTAACATTTTGGTAAATGCTTCTATTCAATGCTTAAAACACTCTATATTTTTACTGGTTTGATTTCTGGGTTTCGGCTTACTTAGTCGCGTTACGCCTGTAGACGTTACGTAGTTAAGTGCCGGTCACGGGCCAAACTTTTGGGTCATGACAAAGTTGATATCAGAGCGTAGGTTTTACCTTCGTAGTGTAGGATGACCCTGGTATGATGGAGTGGGTAGCTGCAGCAGAGTGGCGTAGCATGCGTATGTTCCGCGGTGTACTCACGACACGGTACTCCGCCTAAGCGACCTTAAGACTTATTGATTGAAATTCCTTCATGATTGTATACATCCTTATGATTTGATTTCCGTATCCTCATCGAATCCTACTTTCTTTTCAGCCATTATGCCGCGAAGGACTACGAGGGTGCAGAGAGCGGCTACTGGAGCCGAGATTCGAGTTGATTCATCTGAGACGAGGACTGGTTCGGGTAGTACACCGGTTGTACCAGAGCAAATTGTTCCTCCTACGATAGATCAGATCGCTAGACTAGTGGCAAAGATGCAGGGCTTGCGCCAAATGATGAGCTCATTAGTGGAGGTCGTTCGAGCGCAGCAACAGGTGGTTGTCACCCCTGTTACCCAGTTGTTCCTTACGATCATCTTGCAGTATTCCGTCACCTACATAGCACCAGTAGAGGCAGCCCCAGTTTACGAGACACGTCTTCCAGAGACCGTGAGAGTTCCAGAATAGTTTAGGAATCATACTGGTATACCCGCCCAGAGCAGAGGCTTAGGACGAGGACAGTCGTTTGGCTCTCATCCCCAGGAAGGTCAGCAGTTAGCTCGCAGATGTCTTCGATGCGGGAGCCTTCAACACCTCATCAGGCAGTGTTCCTTAACACCACGTCAGGGTCGTATTCTGAGACGTCGTGGACGCGGAAGGTTCGCGCAGAGGGGTCAGGCTAGTAGAGGAGGAGTTCGTTCAGTCGCAGATGAAGGGCAGGCACAAGTTTTCGCTTCGACTCATCGGGACGCGAGGGCGTCCAATGCGGAGTTTTCAGGTACTCTTTCAGTATGTCCTTTTGTTGCACAGTATTGTTTGATCCGAGTCCATGCACTCGTATGTTTCCACACTTCGTGCCGAGTTTAGGACGATAGTCTTGCTAGGTAGATGAGCCGTTTTTTGTGTTAACTTCTGTCAGCGATCCTTTTGTTGCGCGACACGTAATGCTGTCGTGTGCCCATCGGATAGGAGATAGAGATCCGTCCGTCGTTTTGATCCTTCTAGAGATGTTGGACTTGGCGTTCTCCTGGGAACGGACTGGTTAGCTACGTGCTAGGCGTTGTGGACTACCGTGAGAAAACAATTAAGTTTTTGTTTTCCCCGGTGGGTCAGTTCTTGTTGTGCAGGTGGATAGTGGTGCCGCCTCTTACAGCTTGAATTCAGCCTTTTTCGCTAGTCGGCTTTTGAGGAGATGTCGTGGATTCTTGGCATTTAGTCGTGATATCAAAGCCACAGTTGGTTGTTGGGCCGGTTTTTTTTAGTGTGAGAGTTTTCCGACGTTGTTCCAGATGAGCCGGCGAAGCTTATGGAGCTTAAGGATCTGCTGCAGAGTTGTTGTTGGGGGAGTTTTATGCGTCTGTGTGTTTCTCATTAGGAAGATCCTATTTCTGTTCGTCAAGGAGAAAGACGACAGATTGAGGTTGTGTATTGATGGATCGTCAATTGAACCGGCTTACGGTGCGGATAGGTATCTTGTACCCCGCATTGACGATTTCTTCGATCAGCGTCAGAGTGCGAGACTTTGTCTAAGTTTGTTTGGGATCAGGTCATCATTGTTGCGGGTTCGGAATGATGACATTCCGAATAATGCCTTGTGCGTGCTACGGGCTTTGTGTGTTTTGGGTGTGTCATTGGACTCACCAATGCCCTAGCAGCATTCTTGGATGTGATGAACCAGATTTCTTCAGGCCGTTCCTCGACCAGTTATTGTTGTGTTATTTACGACATTCTGGTCTATTTAATGTGTCTTGAGGGACAGGAGTTGCACTTGAGAAATTGTTTGACAGATACTGGGAGAGCCCCAACGGTTTGCAAGATTCCCGGAGTGTTCCTTCAGGCTAGTTTGTGTTGACTCCTAGGTCTTGTAGTTACGGAGACGGTTTTGTATGGTTCCGAGGATGAACGTGGCCGTACAGCTTGGCCCCAGACTTGTGAGCAGGATGGAGGTCCGCAGATTTTGGCTTAGCAGGTTTTTCCGCCGTCTCTTGCAGGATTGCTAGTGTAATGTTGCACCATTGACTAAATTGACCGGAATGGAGGTTTCCTTTCTTTGAACTGAGGCTTGTGTACGGAGTTTCGGCAGTTGAAGATTCGGTTAACAACTGCATCAGTTCCTTCTTTGCTTTTTGGTTCGGGCAACCTTGTGGTTTGACTGTGATGTTTTGTGAGTAGGGCTCGAATATGTACTGAGGTGACACAATGGAGTTATCGCTTCTGCTTCCCTACATTTGGAGGAAGTACAAGAACGATATCCTACTCATGATCTGGAGATGGCCGAGGTGGTTTTGCGTTGGAGATTTAGGGACACTACTTGTTTGAGAGTCGTGTCAGATTTTCACGGACCACTAGAGTTAAATGTACATCTTCCTGCAGCGGATTTTTATTGTTGTGATAGTCCTCTGCAGATTTACAGTTCTTGTGCGATCGTAGAGTTCAGCTTAAGTTCGTCTCTACTGAGGGGACAGCTTGCTCATGTCCGCGCCCGACGACTCTTCTTTAATCGCTTTCGCGAGACACTGCCCGCCGACGCTCGTTCGCCAGAGATACTGGAACCTATTCGGCTGGGTAATGTTTTGGAATCCTTGATTTAAGACAAGGGTGTGCTAAGTTTAGGGACACGCTTGTGTACCTGATATTATGGGATAGAGACGTGGAATCCTAGAGCAGGCACATCGGTCAACTTTCTGTACTCATTCAAGCCCCACCGACATTTAACATGACTTGTGAGATAGTTACGGGTGGGCAGGGACGGAAGGAGAAGCCTTGGGATGTGTTTCAAAGTGTCTGTCTTGTTGTGTGCTTGGGTTGAGCAACTGAGACCGGCTGGAGAGTTGCAATCTTTAACTGTTCCGAAGAGGGAATAGGAGAAGATCTCCACAATTTTGTTATGGTGGCTACCCAGATTTAGTCAGGTTATGACTCCATTTGGATACTTGTTGTCCGGTTATACTCAGTTTGCTCAGTTGTCCTCTGCTAAGTTTGTGCGTACATAGTAATTGTTGTCGGCAGTTGGGGATCGTCATTCGCCATCGATAGGGTTCTCCTTTGATAGCAGTTATCAGGAGAAACTCCAATTGGTAACCTTTAGGTTTAGAGGTTAGGTCGTGTCGATCATCAGCCTGTTTTTCTAACTCCGTGTTATAGGATTATTTGACCTCAGCTAGTCTAGAGACTTCGGAGATGATCCAGTTGTTTTAGGTCAGGATGAGAATTGTCCATTTCGGACAGAGGTCATATGCTGGCCAAGATGGTCGCAGATTCGAGTTCGAAGTGACAGATCATGTATTCCTACGGATTTTTCCGATAAATGACTTGTTGAGTTTTGGGAAGCTTATCCCAGGACAATGAGTCTTTTTAAGATCCTTAAGGCAAGTTAGTTCGTTGCCTTTAATTTGGCACTTTCACCCAGATTATTGAGTATTCACCCCGTATTCCCTATGTCGATACTTTGCAATTATCTTCATGACCTTTCTCATTGGATTCAGCGCCAGACCATTTAGCTTGAGCGCGATCTTTCTTTCACCAAGCAGCCAGTCGTAATATTGGACCGGCAGGTGAAGAAACTCCGATCGAGGGTCTTGCCATCAGTGAAGGTGTTTTGGCGCATCCCGAATGGTGAAGATCACTTGGGAGGCCGAGGGCGAGATGCGGAAGTGGTTCCCCCATCTCTTTGAAGGTACGCCTAGCAGTATATTTTTAAAATTCGGGAACGAATTTTCTTTAAGAGAGGAAGATTGTAACACCTTAGGTTGTGTTTAGTGGTTAATTATATTTTAATATACAGTTTTTAATAAAAGTTTACCAAAGTAAGTTTCAAATATTTTATCCTATTTAATGAGTATTTTATTAGAATTTTTCTAGGCATACACACACTTGTGCATGTAAACTAGGGTTAAGATATGGGGTTAACCTTGATTAGAAACCATGGTGGACTAACCATTCCCTTAAGCCATTTTAAGTTTGTATTAAGTTATTTGGGTTTTAATTATTGTTGTTGTTTTGTTTTTTTTATGGAAATGATTTGCTTTGTTGACTTGGTGAGAGAGAGGGAGTATGGGCTTCATGGTTATGCCATACTCATTAAATGAAGAGAGAGGGGGGTGTTTGACTTGGGTTCTCTTATTCTCACTCTCACTTCTCACTCTCACTCTCATACACACACACACACATACTCACCTAGCAGCAGCAGAAGAGGCACCAGCAGCAGCAACAGCAGCAGAAGAGGCAGCAGCAAGCAGCAGCATCAGCAACAGCACGGGGCAGCAGCTGCAATAGAAGCAGTAGCAGCTCCAGCAGCCTCAACAGCAGCTCTAGATCTTCTCCTTCCTCTCCTTCCTGCACTCTAAGATCTTTTAGTGAAATATATGATCTGAGCCTAACTTTCTTGCTTGCTAAACTAGTGATTTTTTTTAGTTTAATTAGTGTTAAATGTGAGTTTTTGTGCTTGTAATGGTGATTTGTGTAGACTTTTGGTTAAGTGATGCTAGTGTTGGTTAACCTATCCTAATTAGGTGTTATTAAGACCATGTAATCCTAGTTAAACCCCAGATTACACTAAAATACCATAGGGTTTCAAATTGTGCAGAATTAAGCGTTTTAAGGTGAAACTTTGGCTTTCTGTGATCTGCTATAGGCCCGAGTAGTTCAGGTAAAAATTGAGTTAACTGGAGCTTGTATACTAGGTATAGACCACACTACCTGAGCACGAAACTCTAATTCCACACTTAGGCCGCCGGTTTAATCTTTCTAGCCGCAATTTGCGGCCAGATGAGGGAGTTTTTGGATGTAGTCTGTGTGGGTAGGAGTCTGCTGTAATTTTAGGGCCAGTGGTATGTGCAATTTTGTAAGTTTCTCTCTATAGAAAAATCTGGGACGTTATATCGTATTTCTAGTACGTTTGGTTCGCGCGATACGCGAGTGGGTTCTGTGATCCAGCGCGCCGCGACGTGTCGGGATAGTTTTTAGACGCGTACACACGTTTTAGCGTATCGTACACACGCGCGTTTAATTCGCGACGCGAGTGTATCGTTACACTTCGATATCGCGTTTTGCGAGATATTTGCTTATGTGGATTCTTGTGTAATTCCAGGTTCGCAGGCGGGTACGTCGGACGAAACTAAAAAAGGGAAGCGGGTGGTCGACTACGAGTAGCGCACGACCAGGTGAGTAGATTTAACATCTATGGGAAAATCGCCCGTATGGCGTTAAACATCAGGGCGTGTTAGAATATTTAGTTGTAGATGGTCATATGGACTGTAGTAGCATACTGTTAGTGTATATGCCCTAGAGGCCATTACTGTATCATACTAGCTTGTATATTACTTGATGGAAGCTTGGGATATTCACAGTTGTATAGACAATCTTTCTCAAAATGGTAGTATGCTACTTGGTTTGTCTCTACTTCAATATTTGCATGTATTTCGTTTAGCATATCGCTTATATACATATTAGTAGAGCCCTTGGGATCTTTGCTTGATTACCAGCGTTGTGATGGCGCTGACACTCGTGGGGGCTGGGTAATCCATAAGCACATCCTTATACTGGTCCCTAGTCGTAGAACTATCGAGACAGGGCATCGATACTCCAGAGTAGACTAGCGTATGCGCTTCTCATCCTAGCGGGGGAGACGGTCTGTCCCACAGCCGTCAATACATCGTACTTGAGATAGTATGCGGGTGCTCGTTAGGTTACGAGTACACTGGACAGGATTCGTCGGGAACTGTTGGTTGGTATTATACCTATCGTCGGTTATCAGTTCCCAGGTGACATGAGTACAGCTTAGTCCGCCGACTTGACACTGTCACTTCGCCTCGAGTGTGTTCCCACTGTACTTAGATTACTACCCTACCACGACTCAAAGGAGTCGTGCAAACAGGTAGTAGTTGGGTGCAGTCCCGAAGCACTTGGAGGCAGTGACGGTTAGACAGGATTCGTCTCTCCCGGTATTGGGGGTTGACATCGCGCTGTGTCTAGGAGAGCCATTACACAAGTAGTCCCTGGCCAGGGCAAGCGAGATATACTGGTAGGTTTCCAGTGTTATCTCAGGGTGTTCTGGGCTTCACTCCGACACGACTTGTACCGCTATTAGGGGACTGACGTTTACCGCCCCGCTAGGCCCGCCATGCGATGTATCAGACGAACAGACCGGACTGTATGGAGATTTTCACATACAGGCTCAGTAGGAGTTCGGATGGGTTTACCTCATCGGCCTTCTTATCGACATCTACCTGGGGACCGTTACGTACAGCTAGTGCCGCTTGCGGTCTGTGGTTAAACCCACTACCAGCGTAGTGTCGAGTCTTTAGAGTCCCACACAGAGAGTTTCCCTGCACTGGGCGAAACGTGTAGAGGCCGTATGGTTTTACGGCAGGGCTACGATCACTTACGTGCATTTGTGTGCGTATGCTGTTCGGGCAGGCAATACTAGTGGGCTTTGGTTTAAGCCAGATCCTAGTATTGCACAGATGGATTTGATTTGTCTTCTGTGCATTCGCATTCTACGGAATGCGGATGCGGGTGTGTAAGCACAGTTTTGGGGAGAGATGAAGGAGGAGGTGCCCCATTAGGGTCTTGGCAGATGGTTCGGCCAAAACCGTAATGTGGCACACTCGTTAGGGTTTTTGACAATTCGTTTGGTCAAAACCGTTATGAGCCGGAGACATTATTTACTAATCCTTTTATTGATAATTATGTTATGGCTAATTACATTGACCATTTGACCATCTTGACTTTGTTGACCATTTGACCAAAGTTGACTAGGATCTTCTTGAAAGGTCTAAAGAATTCTTTGGTTTTCTTTTTCATTTTGTTATGATAATGGTCATGTCATTTGTAGCCATCAACTTTATCTTGATGGGATTAGTAATGATAATGTTTTGCATTATTGCAACCATGGTTGGGTTTTCTCATGGTTAAACTTTTCATTTGTTCACTCTCATTCTCTCTCATAGAAAAGAAATGAGAAACATTTCCTTGGTTGCTCCTCCTTCTTCCTCCTCTTGATTCTTCCTTTGATCTCATGTGTTGAGAGAAAAAGGAGTCCACTTGACAAACACATCCATACATCTCCTCTACACATCCTAGGGCTTCTAGACCAGCAATCTCTTTGCCCTAGTTGCCTCGGCTCGAGGTGGAGCTCGGTGTACATCTCTCGGGTGGATCGTCTTCGACTCAAGAAGGCCGCGAAGGTGCCCAAGGTCCGGATCGACACTTCGAGCTTGGATGGACGAGCGGGACAGCGGAATGAAGACCCGAAGGACCGGTTTCGTAAGGTATACTTTCTACAGCATAGTAGTTATAGCCTCTTGTAGTTTACTAGTTTCTAGTTTAGCAAAGATCCGTGCTCTAAGTCTATGTCGCCTTGCGCCAAATTATTGTTTTTCTTCTTTTCCGCCTCCCCGTAAGAACCGGGATGAGCAACGTAGACTTACAGTGGTATCAGAGCCTGGCTAAACATAAACTAGTAAGTTAGCAAAGTGTTAAGAATATCGATCGGAAAAAAGTCGCAAAACACATCCACAAAACCTCAAGTTTCTGTCGATTTTTATACTGCTCAAAAAGTGTTTTAAAATATATGAAAAATCGTCTCAGGGTTTTGGGAAAACACTGCAGAAAAACGATCCAGTGATTCGATCAAACGACCGCGGTTCCGCGGCAATGACATGCTCATTGCCGCGGTGCCGCCGCCGTTTTGACTCGGCACTGGATCGGGTTTTGTGCAGTGTTTTAGTTTAGATGTTTTGGAATTTTTAATACATGTTTTTTCTACCCAGATTTTCCAGAGAGCAAATTGACTTTTTGGGTGGTTAAAAATCCGTATTTTGATCGATATTCCATAGACTTTGGCTAATGCATATTTTCTGTGATGTGATATATGTATTGAACGTCCGCTAATCGCTATACGTCGATTAGTGGGGGTTATACACATCTGTGATCTGTAATGTTGATGGTTTGTGTATATGAACTCGGTGGATTGTCGCGGATGAATATCCAGGAATGGGTGTGAGATGAGAGTTTCTTTTTCTTTCATTCATTGTAAAATTTGTAAATTGATGTAATATTATTTGTTTGGCCGCACAACCGGGTCGGGGTTGTAGCCGTCATTGTATTATTTCTTTTTACTGTTTTTGCTCCTAGGATAGACCCAAGGTGGGGTGCACAAACTACCGTGTATCTCGAAGTGCCGAGTGGCCTACTCACGGTGTTGAGGGAGGTTGCTTTGCTTCGGGTACTTGGCGGGTAGTTTGCCGCACCCGTAGGGGTCTAAGGTGGGGTTTGGCTATTCATCGCGACCGTGTAATCCGTTTTTCGTTGCAGGCTCGAACGAATCGTGGATTCCTAGTATATCCAAAGTGTTCATCTGTGATCTGTAATGTCTATCATTGCTATATATCTATATATAATAACTATTTAGGTGTTGCTTATGTTTTTCATCCGCGCTAATCCAGCCCCCGCTTTGTCGTTAGTTAAGTAACCTAACGGGTGATGATGGGGCCCCGTGGTGAATACAGATGGCATAAGCGTACACCATATTTTGGTTGTTTTCTGCACTGGTAGGTTTAAATGATGGGACGCATTAAAAGAACTAATGCAAGAAATTAAACCAAGTAAAAGTCGTTGGAACACTTTGAAAACAACTCGGTTCTTTTCAAAAACCAGCATTTTAAACGCGGAGCTTGAACCACTCTTTTTAAAAGCTATCTCGTTCCATCGACTATATCAAGTTCACTGCGTTCACGGTTTTGCCAAAACCATTCATAGCCCTCCGTCATTTCGTATGGATATTTAATAATATTCAAGCTATGTTTGTTGACCTTCGTCAAGGCATAGTGATTGGTAGCTGTTGGGTGTTCATATGTAGCATAGATAGATGCGTTGGTTTGGGACAGTCGTATTACCTTGTTGACCTTCGTCAAGGGTATGTGCGGGTGGGTTCAAATTAACCTGGATAATGACGGGTAGAACTTGACACGTGACTTATGATTTGTTGACCTTCGTCAAGGTATAAGAGCATGGGGCAAAAATCCACATCGGGAGTTTCAAAAGTACTGAAACTTGCTAGCGCTGCATACCATTTGGAGTGTGATGATTCTGGTAGGATTCCTTCGGTTTTATCACGCGATGATATTTGGATCCCGATCCTACTGTGAGTATATGCTACTCCTCAGGAAGTTTCTCACTTAACGATCAATGCTATAAACCAAGTAGGTGTCTAGAAAGGTGTTAGCGGGGCTACGCCCACAGGGAAAAGAGGTTAGTTAATTAAGGAACTTCGCGAAAGCGTTGGAAAACCTCCCTCAAAGTACCGACACTGGCCTGGCTGAACGGTTAAGCAAGTATTGTACGGTGAGATTGATCCTGACTAATTCTTCCTTTATGGTTTGAGGAGGGATTCGAGAGACAGTGGGAGCCATCCTGTTTAGATAAATTAAAAACCAATCTAAACTTGCAAGAGCATCATGCTGAGTATTTTCTTCTCTTTCTCTTAATTACAGCGACCAAGTGACCGCACCTAGGTTACATCTAGATAATAAAATGACTGAATCTGACTGTTATGACTGGCAAAGGTCTGTCCAGATGTCCATTGCCCATGACAAGCTGGGACACCTCTTGACTAATCCAACCCCTGTCGTCTCAGGTCCAGTTTCCCCTGTCATGGATATTCATATCCGCGAGTCATCGGAAAGGAACTCTGCGAAAGCCAAGTGCCTCGTGTTAGTCTCAGTTGATGGTGCAAAGCAGAGGCAGCACGAGAAGATGGACTCAGCTTCTATCTTCCTCCATAACAAAGTTTTATATGGAGAGCAATCTTGTATCGCAAGATATGAGACCTCGAACGAATTGCATCCAGTGAGGTTGGCTATCGGGTCATCTGTAGGGGGCAACGTCCTTATAGAGACCAGCTCTTTTGAGCTCTCGGACCTGAAGACCACGTTGAAGAACGAGTCAGATGCTGACTTAGTTCAACAGTCTCTACCTACTACCCTGAAGGAAACCAGGGAAGTAGAAAAAAAGAGAAGGGCAGAAGTTTCGGGAATGGATGCAGTAAAAGAGGGATGTTCCTATTGTTACGGGAATGAACATGGACAGAAGGATTGCAGGGCTTGCAAAGCCAGTAGCCAGAATTCAAAGCATGTTGTGGCTTCGGCTTCGGGTGTGTTTGTAATAGAGAACTGTATGTCAGTTAACCCTACTTCCTGGGTATTGGATAACGGATCAGGATCTCATATCTGTAATTCGTTACAGGCTCTGAGAAACCGTAGGGTTATCAGGAAAGAAGATTTGACTCTCAGGGTTGCTAACGGAATGAGCATGTATGCTGAATCCGTAGGGGAATATCATCTAGGACTGACAACTGGGCAGATATATATTCTGTGTAACTGTTTTTATGTACCAGGTGTGACTTGTGATATCATATCTGTATCCTTGATTTCTAAGGAAGGATATGATTTTACTTTTGTAAGCGATGTAGTAAACATCCACCTAAATCAATTCCTGATTGGGTCAGGTACATTACAAAACGGAATATAAGTATTGAATCAAGCTCAGATCTTCAGTGTCCAGAACACACTTAAAAGAAAGTCTCCGGAAACAAATCAGGCTTTCTTATGGCATTGTAGACTGGGTCACATTAATGAGACACGGTTAACAAAGTTACATAAAGAGGGATACTTGAATCCGTTTGAGTATCAGTCTTATGCCACTTGTGAATCTTGTCTCATGGGAAAGATGACAAAGACTCCGTTCACTGGACACGGAGAAAGAGCAAGCGAGCTCTTTGGACTCATACACAGTGATGTGTGTGTTCCAATGTCTACACATGCGCGAAGTGGTTATTCATACTTCATGACTTTCACAGATGATTTCTCTAGGTATGGGCATGTCATCTTGATGAAGCACAAATCCGAGAACTTTGAGAAATTTCAGGAATACAAGAATGAAGTTGAAAAACAAACAGGCAAAAGTATCAAGACACTAAGATCTGATCGAGGTGGTGAATACTTGAGTGCCGAGTTTCTGGGCTACTTAAAAGAGAATGGAATTCTCTCTCAGCTTACTCCTCCATACACACCACAACACAATGGTGTATCGGAAAGGCGGAATCGAACCCTAATGGATATGGTTCGTTCCATGATGACTAAGGCTGAGTTACCGCGATCCTTCTGGGGTTATACGCTAGAAACAGCAGCATATCTCTTGAACAAGGCTCCAACCAAGACTGTGCCTACCACCCCATATCAGATGTGGAGTGGGAAGAAACCCTGTCTTAAGCACCTTAAGACATGGGGATGTCCAGCTTTTGTAAAAAAGCAGCATGCGGACAAGCTCGAGGCATGCTCAGTACTGTGTAAGTTTGTGGGATACCCAAAGAACTCCAGGGGGTATCTTTTCTATTCCGCAGAGGAACAAAAGGTTTTTGTTTCTCAGCATGCCCACTTCTTGGAAACTGAATTTTTAGAAAATCAGATAAGTGGGAGCGCAATAGAACTGGAAGAAATTCCAGAACCACAAGCTGTTACTAAAACCTTGGTAGAACCAGAAGGTTCAAGAGAACCGGACATTCCAGCGCCACTCCGCAGGAGTAGTAGGCAGTCTCATCCGCCCGAGAGATACTACGGTTTTCTCATAGACGGGGATAGAGAGGATTGCACCATGGATTATGGTGAGCCTACTAGCTTCCAGCAAGCCATCCAGAGCGGCGACTCGGTAAAATGGCTGGATGCAATGCGGGCCGAGATAGAGTCCATGTACACCAACAAAGTTTGGACTTTGCTCCAGAAGGGGTAAAACCCGTAGGCAGCAAATGGATCTTCAGAAAGAAGATTGGTGTAGATGGGCAGGTTGAGACCTATAAAGCTAGACTTGTAGCAAAGGGTTTTCATCAAAGACCTTGTTTGGACTACGACGAGACCTTTTCTCCAGTGGCTATGCTAAAATCCATTCGGATCCTTCTTGCCATTGCTGCCTTCCACGATTATGAAATATGGCAGATGGACGTAAAGACGGCTTTCCTAAATGGAAATTTGGAAGAGTGCATCTATATGGATCAGCCGGAGGGATTCATTCAGAGTGGGAGCAGCGGTAGAGTGTGCAAGTTGCTCAAGTCCATTTATGGACTTAAGCAGGCATCGCGGAGTTGGAACATCTGCTTTGATGATACTGTCAAAGAATTCGACTTTATCAAAAACCCAGATGAACCATGCATTTACAGTAAGATTGTAGGGAGAACTGTGGTATTCCTCGTCTTGTACGTGGATGACATTCTCCTAATAGGAAATGATATTCCTATTCTACAGTCAGTCAAAGGATTCTTGTCGCAGAGGTTCTCCATGAAAGACCTGGGCGATGCCAACTACATTCTGGGGCTCCAGATCTATCGTGATAGATCTAAGAGGATGTTGGGACTTTCACAGTCAAGGTACATCGACACCATACTGAAAAGATTCAGTATGGAAGATTCCAAGCGCGGTAATTTACCGGCTTGTCACGGGATCACCCTCTGCAAAAAGTTGTCTCCCAAGACAGATTTAGAAAGGGATCGCATGTCTATTATACCCTACGCTTCTGCGGTAGGCTCTATAATGTATACGATGTTATGTACCAGACCAGATGTAACATACGCATTGAGCGTTGTAAGCCGGTATCAGTCGAATCCAGGGGAGAAACACTGGATAGCGGTAAAGAACATTCTCAAGTACCTGAGAAGGACTAAGGAGATGTTCTTGGTGTATGGCGGAAAAGACCTCCAACTCGAGGCCTTTGCTGACTCCATCTTCCAGAGTGACAAGGATGACTCCAAGTCCATGTCGGGTTATGTCTTTACCCTCAATGTAGGGGCGGTTTGCTGGAAGAGTTCCAAGCAGGAGACCGTTGCAGACTCAACTATGGAAGCGGAGTACATAGCTGCTTGCGATGCCGCAAAGGAAGCTGTCTGGATGAAGAAGTTCCTCACGGAGCTTCGGGTGGTTCCTACCATTATTGATCCAATACCGCTGTATTGCGACAACAACGGAGCTATAGCTTTAGCGAAGGAACCCAGGTCCCATCGGAAGTCCAGGCACATTTTGAGGTGGTACCACCTGATCAGGGAGATCATAGATCGCCGAGAGATCGAGGTGAAGAGAGTAAATACGGAGAACAACACTGCAGATCCACTCACGAAGGCCCTACCCCAGACTCAGTTCGAGCGTCTGATCGAGATGATAGGTCTTAGATACGCCAGTACATGGCCTTAGTGCAAGTGGGAGATTGTTAGTGTATATGCCCTAGAGGCCATTACTGTATCATACTAGCTTGTATATTACTTGATGGAAGCTTGGGATATTCACAGTTGTATAGACAATCTTGCTCAAAATGGTAGTATGCTACTTGGTTTGTCTCTACTTCAATATGTGCATGTGTTTCGTTTAGCATATCGCTTATATACATATTAGTAGAGCCCTTGGGATCTTTGCTTGATTACCAGCGTTGTGATGGCGCTCATACTGGTCCCTAGTCATAGGACTATCGAGACAGGGCATCGATACTCCAAAGTAGACTAGCGTATGCGCTTCTCATCCCAGCGGGGGAGACAGTCTGTCCCACAGCCGTCAGTACGTCGTACTTGAGATAGTATGCGGGTGCTCGTTAGGTTACGAGTACACTGGACATGACTCGTCGGGAACTGTTGGTTGGTATTATACCTATCGTCAGTTATCAGTTCCCAGGTGACATGAGTACAGCTTAGTCCGCCGACTTGACACTGTCACTTCGCCTCGAGTGTGTTCCCACTGTACTTAGATTACTACCCTACCACAGCTCAAAGGACTCGTGCAAACAGGTAGTAGTTGGGTGCAGTCCCGAAGCACTTGGAGGCAGTGATGGTTAGACAGGATTCGTCTCTCCCGGTATTGGGGGTTGACATCGCGCTGTGTCTAGGAGAGCCATTACACAAGTAGTCCCTGGCCAGGGCAAGCGAGATATACTGGTAGGTTTCCAGTGTTATCTCAGGGTGTTCTGGGCTTCACTCCGACACGACTTGTACCGCTATTAGGAGACTGACGTTTACCGCCCCCCTAGGCCCGCCATGCGATATATCAGACGAACAGACCGGACTGTATGGAGATTGTCACATACAGGCTCAGTAGGAGTTCGGATGGGTTTACCTCATCGGCCTTCTTATCGACATCTACCTGGGGACTGTTACGTACAGCTAATGCCGCTTGCGGTCTGTGGTTAAACCCACTGCCAGCATAGTGTCGAGTCTTTAGAGTCCCACACAGAGAGTTTCCCTGCACTGGGAGAAACGTGTAGAGGCCGTATGGTTTTACGGCAGGGCTACGATCACTTATGTGCACTTGTGTGCGTATGCTGTTCGGGCAGGCAATACTAGTAGGCTTTGGTTTAAGCCAGATCCTAGTATTGCATAGATGGATTTGATTTGTCTTCTGTGCATTCGAATTCTACGGAATGCGGATGCGGGTGTATGCATAGTTTTGGGGAGCGATGGAGGAGAAGGTGCCCTATTATCTTGGTAGATGGTTCGGCCAAAACCGTAATGTGGCACACTCGTTAGGGTTTTTGACAATTCGTTTGGTCAAAACCGTTATGAGCCGGAGACATTATTTACTAATCCTTTTATTGATAATTATGTTATGGCAAATTACATTGACCATTTGACCATCTTGACTTTGTTGACCATTTGACCAAAGTTGACTAGGATCTTCTTGAAAGGTCTAAAGTATTCTTTGGTTTTCTTGTTCATTTTGTTATGATAATGGTCATGTCATTTGTAGCCATCAACTTTATCTTGATGGGATTAGTAATGATAATGTTTTGCATTATTGCAACCATGGTTGGGTTTTCTCTTGGTTAAGCTTTTCATTTGTTCACTCTCATTCTCTCTCATAGAAAAGAAATGAGAAACATTTCCATGGTTGCTCATCCTTCTTCCTCCTCTTAATTCTTCCTTTGATCTCATGTGTTGAGAGAAAAAGGAGTCCACTTGACAAACACATCCATACATCTCCTCTACACATCCTAGGGCTTCTAGACCAGCAATCTCTTTGCCCTAGTTGCCTCGGCTCGAGGTGGAGCTCGGTGTACATCCCTCGGGTGGATCGTCTTCGACTCAAGAAGGCCGTGGAGGTGCCCAAGGTCCGGATCGACACTTGGAGCTTCGATGGATGAGTGGGACAGCGGAATGAAGACCCGAAGGACCGGTTTCGTGAGGTATACTTTCTACAACATAGTAGTTATAGCCTCCTGTAGTTTACTAGTTTCTAGTTTAGCAAAGATCCGTGCTCTAAGTCCATGTCGCCTTGCGCCAAATTATTGTTTTTCGTTGTTTCCGCCTCCCCGTAAGAACCGGGATGAGCAAGGTGGACTTACACATAACTTATTGTTGCATATAGAAATGATAGCATAGGACACTGCACTGTCACTAACGGTTAAGGTTGCACGAGCACAATTTATATGCTACACACACACCGTTAGTGATTGCCATGACACTCACATTATAGGATTACTATAAATCATATATCATATTTATACCGCTTTATTGATGTTTGTCATGAATTGCCGCATATTAGCATATGTTATATTCCTACCATGCACCTTGTATACTCACTTTGTGCATATCTTCATTGATGTATCGCTACCAGTACACATATACCCTTTATATTCGTCTTAGTGCGTACATATCTTGATATGTTTACCCTTGTGCCCCTATACATCACATATTCATACTTGGGCACATATACATCACATATTCATACTTGGGCACATATACATCACATACCCATACTGTTACTGTATATGCCCTAGAGGCCATTTCTGTATCATACTAGTTTGTATATTACTTAATGGAAGCTTGGGATATTCACCTTGTATAGACAATCTTGCTCAATATAGTAGTATGCTACTTGGTTTGTTTCTACTTTAATGTGTACATGTGTTTATTTTAGTATATCACCTATACACATTAGTGGAGCCCTTAGGATCTTTGCTTGATTACCAGCGTTGTGATGGCAGTCACACTAGTGGGGGCTGGGTAATCCACAAGCACATCCTTATGCTGGTCCCTAGTCGTAGGACTATCAAGACAGGGTATCGATACTCCGGAGTAGACTAGCGTATGCGCTTCTCATCCCAGTGTGGGAGACGGTCTGTCCCACAGCCGTCAGTACGTCATACTTGTGATAGTATATGGGTGCTCGTTAGGTTACGAGTACACTGGACAGGACTCGTCGGGAACTGTTGGTTGGTACTATATCTATTGTCAGTTATCAGTTCCCAGGTGACATGAGTACAGCTTAGTCCGCTGACTTGACACTGTCACTTCGCCTCGAGTGTGTTCCCACTGTACTTAAATTACCACCCTACCACGGGTCAAAGGAGTCGTGCAAACATGTAGTAGATGGGTGCAGTCCCGAAGCACTTGGAGGCAGTGACGGTTAGACAGGATTCGTCTCTCCCGGTATTAGGGGTTGACATCGCGCTGTGTCTAGGAGAGCCATTACACGAGTAGTCCCTGGCCAGGGCAAGCGAGATATACTGGTAGGTTTCCAGTGCTATCTCAGGGTGTTCTGGGCTACACTCTGACACGACTTGTACCGCTATTAGGGGACTGACGTTTACCGCCCCCTAGGCCCGCCATGCGATGTATCAGACGAACAGACCGGACTGCATGGAGATTGTCACATTCAGACTCAGTAGGAGTTCAGATGGGTTTCACCTCGTCAGTTTTCTTGTCGGCATCTACCTAGGGACCGTTACGCACAGCTAGTGCCGCTTGCGGTCTGTGGTTAAACCCACTACCAGCGTAGTGTCGAGTCTTTAGAGTACCACGCAGAAAGCTATTCGCCTTTAGGCAAAATAGTAGAGGTCGCATGGTTTTGCGACAGTGTTCGGTCACATCCGTGCACTTGTGCTCGTTTAGTGTCTGGACAGTTAACACTAGCGGGCTTTGGTTTAAGCCAGATCCTAGTGTACATTTTGGGATTGGTTTTATCTCGTTTGTATTCGTGTTCCTCGGAACGCGGATGCGGGTGTGTATGCACACTTGACAGAGAGACAGAGGCAGAGGATTCTCATTGGGGTTGTTGACTGTTGACTATTGACTTTTGGCTAAACCCTAATGAGAATAAGAAATATGATTAACAATAATATTAATTAAGTGTTATAGTGACATGGTTGTTGAGGAGTTGACTTTGTTGACTTGTTGACTTTGTTGACCGGTTGACTAGGTTGGACTAGTTGACCATCATCATGACAATGGCTATCATTTCATGGCAAAGACTTTTGCTTGCTTGTTTCTTTTTGCAAAATGAGTGCATGAAATGATATAGCCATTTTGACTTGAACCATCACATAATACTTGATTACTATTTTCTTATGATGGTTTTGGATGGCAAAAGACTTACTCATTCTCTCATTTCAATTCTCTCTCTTGCTTGAGCTCTCCCTCTTGCTCTTCCTCTTGCTCTCTCTAGCTCAAGGCAACACCCTCTCATGAGTTGAGAAACATTGCCTTAGAGATAAAAGAAAACCCATATCACTTCTCTACTCATCCTAGTTCACAAGGTTTAGTAAACCAAGTGTTCTAGTTTCTTCAAGTTCGAAGAAGAAGCCAAAGGTATAAGCTTTCAGGTGGATCCATCTTCGGCGCAAGGAGACGACGAGGTGAGGCCGATCCGTACACCGGAAAGAGTTGAAGACGAAGGAGTTCAAGAAAGTTATAACCCCCTAACCGAGTAGGTAAAACTCTTGTTAGGTTTGTTAGTTAGTTGTTTAACAAAGATCCGTATTTTGAGTCCATGTTACCACCTCTTGAAAAATCGTTTTTCATCATTTCCGCAAGCCCGTATGTACCGGGAGAGGTAACGTGGACTTACAGTGGTGTCAGAGACAAGTTAAACACTATCTAACATGTTAGCAAAGTAACTAGAAATTCGATCGGAGAAAAATTCACGAAACACGCCCGAAAAGTATACTTTCTGCCGAATTATTTTTCTGTTCAAAAATTAATAAATCTTACCTTAAAATTCGGCTCAGGGTTTTTATAACAAACTGTAGAAAAATGGTCCAGCGAACCGATCAACGAGCCGCGGATCCGCGGCCGAGTTGACTCGGCCTGGACGATTTTTCATCCAGTTTGTTTAGAGGGGTGTTTTGTGATTTTTACAATACGTTTTTTCTGCCCAGATTTTCCAGAATGCAAAATTAGTTTTTGGGGCTTTAAAATCTGTATTTTGATCGAACTTCTAAAAGACTTAAGCTAACGGGTTATATCTGTGATGTGATATATGCATTGAACGTCCGCTAATCGCTATACGTCGATTAGTGGGGGTTATACATATCTGTGATCTGTAATGTTGATGGTATGTGTATATGAATTCATTGGATTGTCGCGGATGAATAGCCGGGGGTTGTGAGATGAGAGTTTTTCCTTTTATCTTTCAATTCATGTAATATGTAAATTAATGTAATATTATTTTTGGCCGCACAACCGGGTCGGGGTTGTAGCCGTCATTGTATAATTTCTTTTTACTGTTTTTGCTCCTAGGATAGACCCAAGGTGGGGTGCACAAACTACCGGGTATCTCGAAGTGCTGAGTGGCCTACTCACATCGTTGAGGGACGTTGCTCCGCTTTGGATATTTGGTGGGTAGTTTGCCGCACCCGTAGGGGTCTAGGGTAGGGTATTGGCTATTCATCGCGACCGTGTAATCAGCTTTTCGTTACAGGCTTGTACGAATTGCGGATTCCTAGTATATCCAATGTGTTCATCTGTGATCTAAAATGGCTATCATTGCAATATATCTATATATGATATTATTTAGGCGTTGCTTATGTTTTGCATCCGCGCTAGTCCAGCCCCCGCTCTGTCGTTAGTTAAGTAACCTAATGGGTAATGACGGGGCCCCGTGGCGAATGTGGATGGCATAAGCGTACGTCATATTTTGGTTGTTTTCCGCAATGGTAGGATTAAATGATGGGACGCATTGGAATTAATGCAAGAAAAATAAACCAAGTAAAAGTCGTTTGAACACTTTCAAAACCACTCAGTTTCTTTTCAAAAATAACTTTTAAACGCGGAGCTTAAGCCACTCCTTTTAAAAGCTATCTCGTTCCTTCGATTATATCAAGTTCACTATGTTCACGGTTTCGCCAAAACCATTCGTAGCCCTCCGTCGTTTCACATGAATGGTCAATAAGTATTCAAGCTATGTATGTTGGCCAAAGTCAAGGCATAGTGATTGGTAGCTATTGGGTATTCATGTGCAGCATAGATAGATGTGTTGGTTTGGGGCAGTCATTCTACCATTTTGGCCAAAGTCAAGGGTATGTGCGGGTGGGCTTAAATTAACCTGGAGAATGACGGGTAGAACTTGACATGTGACTTATGATATTTTGGCCAAAGTCAAGGTCATAAGAGCATGGGGCAAAAATCCACATCGGGAGTTTCAAAAGAACTGAAACTTGCTAGCACTGCATACCATTTGGAGTGTGATGATTCTGGTAGAATTCCTTCAGTTTCGTCACGCGGTGATATTTGGATCCCGATCCTACTGTGAGTATATGCTACTCCTCGGGAAAATTCTCACTTAACGATCAATGCTATAAACCAAGTAGGTGTCTAGAAAGGTGTTAGCGGGGCTACGCCCCCAGGGAAAAGAGGTTATTTAATTATGGAACTTCGCGAAAGCGTTGGAAAACCTCCCTCGAAGTACCGACACCAGCCTTGCCGAACGGTTAAGAAAGAATTGTACGGTGAGATTGATCCTGACTAATTCTTCCTTTCTGGTTTGAGGAGGGATTCGAGAGACAGTGGGAGCCATCCTGTTTAGACAAATTAAAAATCACTCTAAACTTGCAAGAGCATCATGTTAAAGTGTTTCTTCTCTCTCTCCTAATTGCAGCGACCAAACATCATGACCGGACTTAAGTTACTACTAGATAAAAACATACTGACAGGGCCAAACTACAAAGATTGGCTCAGGAATGTCAAAATGGCAATCACTTATGACAAGTTAGGGTATCTCCTTACTACCAAAGCTCCCCCTGTCCCAGGTCCCAAAACTAGCATCGCGGATAGGGAAATCCATAAGACCTGGGAAATCGATTGCGCGAAGGCCAAGTGCCTCGTGCTTGCCTCTATGGACAATGATCATAGGAGGCACGAGAATATGGACCTCGAATCCATATTTCTCCATACAAAAGAACTGTATGGAGAGCAGTCTCGTATCGCCAGATACGAAGTGTCGAAGAAGTTGTTTTAGGCAAGATTGGCCGTCGGATCATCGGTAGCAGAACACGTGCTTAAGATGATTGGCTTCATTGAGGAGCTCGCGGACCTTGGGACCACGTTAGAGAACGAGCTCTACACAGACTTGATTCTCCAGTCCCTCCTTCCACTTACGCCCAATTTATCCTGAACTTCAACTTGCAAGAAAAAGAAGTTGAACTTTCAGAACTCCTCAACATGCTGAGGAGTGCAGAGGGCACCCTACAGAAAGGTAGGGAAACATCCACTTTATTTGTAGGAGGATCTTCCTCTTCTAGGTCCAAGGCGAAAGCCAAGGGAAAGAAGAAGAAAGCCCCCGCCAAACCAAGGGGCGGTGTTAGTAAAGTGGATACGAAGGGAAAGGCAAAAGCAACAAAGATAGCGGGGAAGCTTATAGGGAAGGAAGAGTGCTTTTTCTGTCATAAGAGTGGGCACTGGAAGAATGATTGTAGGGCTTGGAAGGCCAGAACCCAGGATCTGAAGCAAGTTGCGGCTTCAGCTTCAGATGTGTATGTTATTGAAAACTGTCTATCAATAAACTCTACTTCCTGGGTATTGGATACTGGATCAGGATCTCATATCTGTAATTCTTTACAGGCGTTGACAAACCGTAGGTTTTTGAAGGCAGGTGACATGACCCTCAAAGTTGCAAACGGAGCTAGCATGGATGCTAAGGCCGTGGGGGACTATCACCTGGGAATGTCAGATGGACATGTTTTGGTTTTACGTAATTGCTTTTTTGTACCCAACGCAACTTGTAATATCATTTCTGTATCTTTGATTTCTAAAGAAAGTTATGAATTTGCGTTTGTAAGTAATGTTGTAAACATTCACCTTAATCTAGTTCTGATTGGGTCAGGTACATTAAGCAATGGTATATACGTATTAAACCAACCACAGATTTTCAATGTCCAGAATACACACAAAAGAAAGTCTCCGGAAATAAATCAGACTTTCTTATGGTATTGTAGACTGGGTCACATCAATGAGAGAAGGTTGACGAAGTTACATACAGAAGGATATTTGGATCCGTTCGAATATCAATCGTATGCCACTTGTCAATCCTATCTCAAAGGAAAGATGACAAAGACTCCGTTCACTGGACACGGAGTAAGAGCGAGCGAGCTCTTGGGACTCGTACACAGCGACGTGTGCGGTCCAATGTCTACGCATGCACGAAGCGGTTATTCTTACTTCATTACTTTTACGGATGACTTTTCAAGGTACGGTTATGTCTACTTAATGAAACATAAATCCGAAGCCTTTGGAAAATTTTACGAATATAAGAATGAAGTAGAAAAACAAACCGACAAAAGTATCAAGACACTGAGATCGGATCGAGGTGGTGAATACTTGAGTGCCGAGTTCCTGGATTACTTAAAAGAGAATAGAATTCTCTCTCACCTTACTCCTCCATACACTCCGCAACATAACGGTGTATCGGAGAGACGGAACCGAACCCTATTGGATATGGTACGGTCCATGATGAGTAACGCAGAGTTACCGTGATCATTCTGGGGATATGCACTAGAATCAGCTGCATACCTTTTGAACCGAGTTCCAACTAAGACTGTGCCTACTACACCATATCAGATGTGGTGTGGGAAAAGACCCTATCTTAATCACATTAAGACATGGGGAAGTCCAGCTTTTGTCAAAAAGCAGCATGCGGACAAGCTCGAGGCACGCTCAGTACAGTGCAAGTTTGTGGGATATCCAAAGAACTCCAATGGATATTTCTTCTATTGCGAAGAGGAACAAAAGGTTTTTGTTTCTCGGCATGCCCACTTCTTGGAAAGTCAGTTTTTGGAGAATCAGATAAGTGGGAGCGCAATAGAACTGGAAGAAATTCCAGAACCACGAGATATTACTGAAAGCTTAGTAGAACCAGAGGGTTCAAAAGAACATGACATTCCTACGCCGCTCCGCAGGAGAAGTAGGCAGTCTCATCCGCCCGAGAGATACTACGGTTTTCTCATAGACGGGGATAGAGAGGGTTGCATCATTGATTATGATGAACCAACTAGCTTCCAGCAGGCCATTCAGAGCGTTGACTCGGTAAAATGGCTTGATGCAATGCGGACCGAAATGGAGTCCATGTACACCAACAAAGTATGGATGTTGGATGTTGGACGTTGCTCCAGATGGGGTAAAACCCGTATGATGCAAGTGGATCTTCAAAAGGAAGATTGGTGTAGATGAACAGGTTGAGACCTATAAAGCTAGACTTGTTGCAAAGGGTTTTCGTCAAAGACCTGGCTTGGACTATGACGAAACCTTTTCTCCAGTGGCTATGCTAAAATCCATTCGAATCCTTCTTGCCATTACTGCCTTCCATGATTATGAGATTTAGCAGATGGACGTAAAGACCGCTTTTCTAAATGGAAATTTAGAGGAGTGTGTCTATATGGACCAGCCAGAGGGTTTCATTCAGAGTGGGAGCAGCGGAAAGGTGTGCAAGTTGCTTAAGTCCATCTACGGACTAAAGCAGGCATCGCGGAGTTGGAACATCTGTTTTGATGAGACGGTCAAAGAATTTGGCTTTATCAAAAATCCAGATGAACCATGCATCTATCGTAGATTTGTAGTGAGAACTGTAGTATTTCTCGTTTTATACGTTGATGACATTCTCTTGATAGGAAATGACATTCCTATGCTACAATCTGTCAAAGGGTTCTTGTCACACAGGTTCTCCATGAAAGACCTGGGTGATACCTCATACATTCTGGGGATCCGGATCTATCGTGACAGATCCAAGAGGATACTGGGACTCTCACAGTCCAGGTACATCGACACCATACTAAAAAGATTCAGTATGGAAGATTCCAAGCGCGGTAATCTACCGGCTTGTCACGGGATCACCCTTTCCAAAGAGATGTCTCCCAAGACTGATTTGGAAAGGGATCGCATGTCAATTATACCCTACGCTTCTGTGGTAGGCTCTATAATGTATGCGATGTTGTGTACCAGACCAGATGTAGCTTATGCACTGAGTGTGGTAAGCCGGTATCAGTCAAACCCTGGGGAGAAACACTGGATAGCAGTAAAGAACATTCTTAAGTACCTGAGAAGGACTAAGGAGATGTTCTTGGTGTATGGCGGAAAAGACCTCCAGATCGAGGCCTTTGCTGACTCCTGCTTCCATAGTGACAAGGATGATTCCAAGTCTATGTCGGGTTATGTCTTTACCCTCAATGGAGGTGCGGTGTGTTGGAAGAGTTCCAAATAGGAAACCGTTGCTGACTCGACGATGGAAGCGGAATATATCGCTGCTGCAGATGCCGCAAAAGAAGCAGTCTGGATAAGGAAGTTCTTAACTGAACTTCAGGTGGTTCCGTCCATTGTTGATCCAATACCTCTGTATTGCGACAACAACGGGGCTATAGCTTTAGCGAAGGAACCCAGGTCCCATCAGAGATCCAGACACATCTTGAGGCGGTATCACCTGATCAGGGAGATCGTGGGTCGCCAGGAGATCGAGGTTCGGAGAGTTTCCACGGAAGATAACACTGCTGATCCACTCACAAAGGCCTTACCCCAAACTCAGTTCGAGCGGCTGATCGAGATGATAGGTCTTCGATACGCCAGTACATGACCTTAGTGCAAGTGGGAGATAGTTAGTGTATATGCCCTAGAGGCCATTACTGTATCATACTAGTTTGTAGATTACTTAATAGAAGCTTGGGATATTCACCTTGTATAGACAATCTTGCTCAATATAGTAGTATGCTACTTAGTTTGTTTCTACATTAATGTGTACATGTGTTTATTTTAGTATATCACCTATACACATTAGTGGAGCCCTTAGGATCTTTTGCTTGATTACCAGCATTGTGATGGTAGTCACACTAGTGGGGGCTGGGTAATCCACAAGCACATCCTTATGCAGGTCCCTAGTCGTAGGACCTTCGAGACAGGGCATCGATACTCCGGAGTAGACTAGCGTATGCGCTTATCATCCCAGTGTGGGAGACGGTCTGTCCCACAGCCGTCAGTACGTCGTACTTGAGAAAGTATGCGGGTGCTCGTTAGGTTACGAGTACACTGGATAGGACTCGTCGGGAACTGTTGGTTGGTACTATACCTATCGTCAGTTATCAGTTCCTAGGTGACATGAGTACAGCTTAGTCCGCTGACTTGACACTGTCACTTCGCCTCGAGTGTGTTCCCACTGTACTTAGATTACTACCCTACCACGGCTCAAAGGAGTCGTGCAAACAGGTAGTAGTTGGGTGCAGTCCCGAAGTACTTCGAGGCAGTGACGGTTAAACAGGATTCGTCTCTCCCGGTATTGGGGGTTGACATCGCGCTGTGTCTAGGAGAACCATTACACGAGTAGTCCCTGGCCAGGGCAAGCGAGATATACTGGTAGGTTTCCAGTACTATCTCAGGTTGTTCTGGGCTACACTCCGACACGACTTGTACCGCTATTAGGGGACTGACGTTTACCGCCCCTTAGGCCCGCCATGCGATGTATCAGACGAACAGAACGGACTGTATGGAGATTGTCACGTTCAGACTCAGTAGGAGTTCAGATGGGTTTCACCTCGTCAGTCTTCTTGTCGGCATCTAACTGGGGACCGTTACGCACAGCTAGTGCCGCTTGCGGTCTGTGGTTAAACCCACTGCCAGCGTAGTGTCGAGTCTTTAGAGTCCCATACAGAAAGCTATTCTCCTTTAGGCAAAAGAGTAGAGGTCGCATGGTTTTGTGACAGGTCGCATGGTTTTGCGATAGGGTTCGGTCACATCCGTGCACTTGTGCACGTTTGGTGTCCGGGCAGTTAACACTAGCGGGCTTTGGTTTAAGCCAGATCCTAGTGTACATTTTGGGATTGGTTTTATCTCGTTTGTATTTTTGTTCCTCGGAACGCGGATGCGGGTGTGTATGCACAGTTGATAGAGAGACAGAGGCAGAGGATTCTCATTGGGGTTGTTGACTGTTGACTATTGACTTTTGGATAAACCCTAATGAGAATAAGAAATATGATTAACAATAATATTAATTAAGTGTTATAGTGATATGGTTGTTGAGGGGTTGACTTTGTTGACTTTTTAACCGGTTGACTAGGTTCGACTAATTGACCATCATCATGACAATGGCTATCATTTCAATGCAAAGACTTTTGCTTGCTTGTTTCTTTTTGCAAAATGAGTGCATGAAATGATATAGCCATTTTGACTTGAACAATCACATAATACTTGATTACTATTTTGTTATGATGGTTTTGGATTATGAGAGCTTGGATGGCAAAAGACTTACTCATTCTCTCATTTCATTTCTCTCTCTTGCTTGAGCTCTCCCTCTTGCTCTTCCTCTTGCTCTCTCTCTAGCTCAAGGCAACACCCTCTCATGAGTTGAGAAACATTGCCTTAGAGATAAAAGAAAACCCATATCACTTCTCTACTCATCCTAGTTCACAAGGTTTAGCAAACCAAGTGTAACATTTTCAAAAATATAAAATATTAATTTTGGGAATTTTTATAATTGAATATTATTTTATTGATTATTTTAATATTAAATCTATAATTAAATGCAAATAAATAGGAAAAATTTGAGAAAAATTATGAAAAATTCCAAAATAGGATAAATTAGTGAATTATGACATTTTTAAGTTTTTGTGATTAGTTTGACAATAATTTAGTGTTAATCGCGATTAAAAATCGCTAATCGGACTTTTTGGGTTTTTTGTGCAAAATTGTGCACATATCATTTTTTTTGGACTTGTGTTACATTTTTCTAGCCATGTTACTTTGGGTTTACTATTGATATGAGAAGGTTTGGAAAAAGGAAAAGAAAAGAAAAGGAAAAAGTAAGTAATGATGAGAGAGAGAGAAGACAAGTCAACCTTACCTTTTTGAACCATACTCCATCACTTTTCTTCCCATTTCCTCTCCCCTCTCCTTGGTGAGCTGCTGCTGCTCCCTCTCTTCCTCACTCACCCTCTTCTTGAAACCCTAGATCCACAATGAAATCAAGCCCAAAACCCCATTCCCACTTCACAAAAAATGGTCCCAAGCTCACTAGCTTCACCTTGAGCCTAATAAGATGGGATTTGGAGCACTTTGAGCAACTCAAGAATTTTCTTGAGTTGCCAAAGGAGGTAATTTCTGCACCCTTTTGTAGCATTTCAATTTCCTTATGCATCAATTCTAGTTTAGTATCGATGTCGTGTCATTTTGTGGACTTTTGAGATTTCAAGTGAGGGTTTAGGGTAAAACTGAAACTAAGATGAAATTGAGGCTTGTTGAGACCCTAGAAACCCTGGGGTGATGCTAAATTGAACCCAAACCTGAAATGGGAACCAGAATACGGATTTTTGTAACCGATATCGGGGAAAAACTGGAATCTGCCACTGTTATTTGGAATCTGCTATCATACGAGGAACCCCAAAATAATATTGAGTGGAAATTAAGATGTGCAGGCAACCTAGAGGCAACACCCCAAACCCTAGCCCCTAACTCCTCCGTACGGCCGCCAAAATCCCTTTTCTGGCCGCAAATTGCGGCCAGACCTGAGAGGAAATTCCTCGTTTTTCGTGCATGCCCCCATTTCCTCAATTCTTGGCCCTGGGTACTTCTAGTTTTGACAGATTCTTTCTAGGGTGAAATCTGGGACATATATCCTAAGTTGCTATTTTGGATTCGTGTTTCCGTATTTCCGTATTTTCATTTCTGAAATGGTGGAACGTGTTTTGCCTCGACTATTTGTCGTTTATACGACGATATAGAGGAGTTATTGATGGTTTTGAAGGCGTGCCATAGGTTTTCACCTATAGGCCCCTTATCGTATCGTTTTGGATTTTATGCGCCGTTTTAGATTGGATTTGGTTTTAATGCGCATATACGATATTTTGATGTGTAGGTACCCATGAAGACTTCGGGACGACAAGCATACGCGGTGACGTCCGCAATTGGTGATGCAAGGTGAGTAGATTATATCTACAGGGGGAAGTCGGGTGGATGGCGTATAGCACCCCCGCAGTCCGTAGATAGATTACTTTGTAGTTATTGTGATATAGGTGTATTGTGGATTGTGTAGGGTTGTAGTGACTAATGTAGTCATAGTCGCGAACCCTAGGATAGAATTTCACCTATACACACACCCTTGCTTATCACTTGTACTTGCACTGTGATTGATGATATGTGATGACTTTGGAGATGAGTCGATGTTGCGGGCTTGGTGCCCTGGGATCGGTGATTCTATACGATTCATATGTGGGATATGACTTGTGATTCTTGCGGGCTTGGGATATGTGTTTACCCCCGCATGCATACTTCTCTGATGGTATCGACTTGTACTAGACATAAAGTAGTACCCCCAGACTATATGATCTGATGATACAGATACCTGTTATGTGACGAGATAGTGAGTTGTTGACCCCTACCCAGCTATGGGGATGCCGTACGATGATTTACCGTACAAGCCGATATTGATGATAGATCCGCACTCATAACTCGAGGATATCTTACGCTATGACATTGAGGCGGGATCACCGACTACATATCTTTATATATATATACATTGACTCAGATTTAGGTGGTTTCTACACCTACCCCTCCTGATTGACCGGATACTTAGATGTAGTTTGCATAGTAGATGCTTCACTGTGGTGTTGACTACTAGATATCTGCATTTTCCTGCTATTCGCATTGCTGGCATATGTTCATTATTATGTTATTATTATACTGTTAGGACACCAGCACCATTATCGATGATGCGTATGCTTCACGTACACTATTTGCCGGCTCACACACTTCATCATCGATAATTGCCATGCCACTACACTGTAGTACTATTGCATTCATGAGATGATTCTTCCTTCGACTTATGCACATTACTATTCCATGTTGCATGATTTCCGATATGATTACCTTTCTTTACATGTCGCATACATCATGGATTGATTGCATAGCACATCGTATTGGATTTACTTCTTGATGTGGATTTTCATGTGATTTCTGATTTTGAGGACCGTGGGATTATTTAAGAAAAGATGCTCTTTTATGAAAAACCCGGTTCCCTTGATATGATATTTGGGGCGTCGCCCCGTGTTTTCTCGGTGCTAGAGGATGTACTGAGAGAGGGCTGACCCGGAATGACGGATGCCCGATGGATTGATATAGGGCTGACCCGGAATGACGGATGCCCGATGGATTGATATAGGGCTGACCCGGAGTGACGGATGCCCGATGGATTGATATAGGGCTGACCTGAAATGACGGATGCCCGATGTACTGAGAGAGGGATGACCCGGACTGACGGATTCCCGATATATACTCTGAGAGAGGGCTGACCCAGACTGACGGATGCCCGATGGATTGATAGAGGGCTGACCCGGACTGACGGATGCCCGATGGATTGATAGAGGGCTGACCCGGACTGACGGATGCCCGATGGATTGAGAGAGGGATGACCCGGACTGACGGATTCCCGGTATATACTTTGATAGAGGGCTGACCCGGATTGACGGAGCCCCATATGAATGAAGATTTACGTGTCGATGCTAGGCACGGGTTTTCATGATGTTTTTCCATGATATTGTTTATATCCTCATACTTGCACACATGATGCTTATCGTCAGTGGGTGACGGGTGGACGGGTTCCACATATATACAGACATGGTTCATATACAGACTGGATTTACACTTATCATACTTCTTTGTATATATAACAGGGTATGAGGGCGCTGTTATATATACCCTTACACCAATATTAGTGGTATGGGACGCTAATATATGTGTATTGATATCCTTGATATTTCATCATATTTACTTCATGCAGACATACCTTACACTGATGACATGTGATTACCCGAGTACCTGGCACTACATACATGATTAGATGTTACCTTGCCACCTTATCACACTCAGATGTACTCTTGTGGATTATATTACTGATTGTTGACTTAGGTTTATGTCTTGCATTTGGTTTCTGCTTGTAGATGTTTCTATTCACGAGTTGGCAACTCACCCCCGTTGTGCCACAGTTCTTGCAGGTTCTGCCGTACAGGTTCTATTGCGGCATTTCTGGCACACTTTCTTCTTGCGGGTGATTTGCTTTGGTAGGTGGGTTCTTTCGCATCAAGAACCACCATTGTATTTATTTATTTCATTGTATCTAGAATTCCATCAACCAAAACTTGTATATTGTTTCAGACCTAGACTAGTGATGTATTATTCGACCTTAGAGTCGCGCTTAGTAGTATTGTGGTTTTACTGTTGCTTTTGAGCTTTCTTTTGGATTTGATCCTCGCCACTTGGCGTTGTATATTATCATATCATTGTGTGGTTGTGACCGTCGATTGACGAAGAGCTAGCTCCCGCTTGGGGATGCCTTTATCATTGCATATATACCGTTATTCTTGTTTTACCCCATTCGGGGCCATTTTTACAAAAGAAACTCTGCCGAAATTTCTGGAAAAGATTGTACTGTTTTTAAAATGCACATTCGGCTTAGTTATTTAAAAACCTTGATTTCAAACATGTTTTCTTCACTTCTTTTAACCAGTTTCTTTACTTATTCTTAAAATGGTTTTAGATTTCTGGGCTTTTGGCTTACTTGGATTAGATGGAGTCCTATAGGCTTCATATGGTTCAAGGGCCTGTCACGTGCTCTTTCGGGTCGTGACAAAGTTGGTATCAGAGCGCTAGGTTGACCTTGGTTCGAGTCTAAGTTTGACTATGTGGAGCCTAGGGAGTTGTTTATATACGGAACTTAGGCCTGACCTTACGGAACTTAGACTTGGTCGAGGGGGTATTAGACCCGAACTTTCGTCGTGTAGGATGACCCTTGGTTGATGGATTAGGTGACTAAAGTAGAGTGACGTACCGTTGGTATGTTCCGCAGCATACTTACGACACACCACTCCGCTTAAGGAACCATAGGCTGTACATTTCTTTCGAGATCAATGATTCTCTTCATATTCTGGATTATACATCCATTTGAGATTCCCGATTCTACTAGTTTCATGATCATACCTCCATTGATGTTGTTCCTTCCTATGATCATGTATCCACTCTGGATCTGTTGTTTCCCTTCTTGCCACTGGTGTGCTCTCTTGATACTCGATTGAGATTCCTGTCACCGTGTTTGAGCGCAGTTTGGGCTGCTGCTAGGGTTACGGCCGGTGTGAGCTCGTTTGGTACGAGGGCCGACCATTGTGTTTTCTGGTGACATGGGAACGTCTCGAGTTAGTGTTGGTAATTGTGACCTCTGGTGGAGGCGAGTGCTTGGTCTTGCACCGGATGATCGGGCCATTGTTAGAGCTGCCAGTTGAGAGAGGACTGTTGATGTACAGCATACCTCAGAGATTGTGATGTCGCCTATCGTGCAGACAGATGGACCAGCTGTTGCTGAGATTGACAGGATGTTGCTTTCGGAGCTTACGAGCTGAGATTTGCCGGAGCTTTCGGGCAGATATGCGACTGATGATAGCTAGTCTACCCGATTTGAGAGACGAAGGTGATTCGTCCGATTTTGCGCCAGAGCGGGCCCAGATGAGTTGAAGATTTCCAGTGTGGAGAGTCTTACTCAGATCTAGAGCAGACCGACTCAGAGATGACCGCTTATGTATTGCCTTTCCTGGAGGATTGAGGCATTGTTCGGCGTACAGGCGTATGAGCCAGTTGCTGCTGCAAATGACGAGATATCGCCCAGATGGCTGGAGCTACTGCAGCATGAGCATGTTCTTAGAGAGATGATAGCGAGTCGCTAGTCACTGAGGATGAATGACTAGGACGTGTGGTGAGTTCGCTTACCCCGATGCGAGGTCATCAGGCGGATTGATTCCGGCTAGAGACGACTTCACGCAGGTTCGTTGAGAGTCGATAGAGACGATCGAATGTCAGGAGCCTATTTTCCAAGTTTAAAGTATACGGAAAGACATGCAGGTGATGCTATGGACCCTCTAGAAGAATGAAACCCTAACTCGACTTAATGACCGTGTGACAGCCTTTGAACCTTAGGGTTTACGGCGGTTCCGCGGCGCCATTAGTGAGGCTTGGGTTTGCCCTTCTACGGCCGGACCACCGACGCTGTGTCATGTACTCGATACTATTAAACTGTACCCGAGATGTGAGCTCTTGGGGGATTATGAGGATCTGACGAGTCGATCGGATGGTTCGACATCTTTCGGATATCGTGATGGGACACTGCTTGGGAGACTCCAGACGCGAGCATAGCCGTTGGAGCACAGTACATGCAGCCATGATGAGACGAGTCTGAATCAGTCGACATTGACGCAGAGTGAAGAAAAGAGTTCGCTCGAGATTTCGATGAGATGACGTCCCACTCCGCTGATATTAGAGATGTGATACGCACCCCGAGGCGTGGTATATGGATATATCGTCCAGAGAGAAGCGCGATAAGTATGCAGCCGTTCCGGAATAAGCTTTCGTTTCAGCATTGGATGACGACTTCCGGGCAATTCGGCAGGATTGAGATTTGAGAAGGAACCTCGACAGGACCCTTCGGGAAACGATACGAGAAGACCTAGACCAGGAGTGGTCGTATTGCGCGCACCCAGCAGGACAGAGTTCGGCATTGTCGACGGGGTAGTTGACCAGGTTCGGATAAAGGAACTTAACCAGATGCTTTGCGAATTGATCAAGGACGGACGAGAGATGAGTATTCCTCCGATGGTTGGGACGTGTTCCCGAGGACCAGTTCGGCCTGACATCTTCTACAGAATGATGAAGCTACAGAGTACGCGATTTCGAGTCCGTACGAGAGACTTCAGATTGACTGCGGCCGAGAACAGTGCGGTGCATCGTAGCTTGGCGTGACGTCATAGTGGACGACGATAGAGACAGTTGGAACAAGAGGTTCGTGCGAGACACTGACGAGCTGTCATTGCTTCCCGTCGAGACTAGAGACCTGATATGCTTACAGAGACGTTGGGATATGACCAGTTTCTGAGAAAATATTGTGCTGAGGACACAGGTGTCTTTTGAGCGAGAAGAGGTTGTGCAGGAGAGCCAGCCTCCGTACAGATCGGCATAGGCATGATTGGAAGAGACCTTGAGCAGGATTCCTTCCAGGACGTTGCTGCAACGATGTTTGCACCCAGGATCAGATGTGTGACGTGCTTTCAGAGAGCCAGAGGCCGACGCCAGTGATTTGCTGCCTTACGAGTGGTCGGAAGGTTTGACCGAGAGGTGACCAGAGAAGTGCCAGAACGGAATCGTCCCCGTTAGCACACCTGACAGGGCCGATAAGCCGATTGACTGTGAGATTGGTAATCCGCAGAGAAGATAAGGACCCAGAGAGTCAGAGGACGCCAGACCGTGAGCAAGAGGCACGTAGATATCCCGCGTTGCTAGCAGTGGATTGCACCGACTCCTTCTCGACCTGGAAGGAGGAACTACCGAAGACGGTATTTATGATTTGTGGTTTTGTGATTCGATTATCACGTATCCGTCATTTTGGATTTCGGTATTTTGGGCGTTCTGTTGGCATGATTTAGTTTTGGTGACTGAGTTTCATGATATTGATTTCATGCACCCACTGGATATTTATATATTTTGTGCAGAGTTATTACATTTGAGATATTGATTGAGATTTCATGCCTACAGTATGCAGTGATTTGATTTGCACTTCCAGCGTGGTTTTTATGCACCTTTAGTGTTTTGATATACGATTTTGGTGCACGCCAGATGCACTAAATCGGGATTCTTCGTGCATGTCACATGCACCTGATTTTTTCTGTCAGGCACACACGTTGCCTACGACAGATGTTTTGTGCACACCCGTTGCACCTAGATGCTGTTTTCTGCTCCTGTTTGACACATATATGGATTTTGATTCCTTGCGCACCAGACGCATAGGATATTCTTATATATGCATTTTGGGGATTGATTTCTAGTAGAGCAGTACATTTTTGTGATATTCTCTATGTGTTGATGTTTTCGGAGCCCCGACAAATTGGACTATTACTGAAATGTTTTTAGTATTGGGGGTTTAAATTTAAATTCGGGGACCGAATTTCTTTAAGGGGGTAGATCGTAACATTTTCAAAAATATAAAATATTAATTTTGGGAATTTTTATAATTTAATATTATTTTATTGATTATTTTAATATTAAATCTATAATTAAATGCAAATAAATAGGAAAATTTTGAGAAAAATTATGGAAAATTCCAAAATAGGATAAATTAGTGAATTATGACATTTTTAAGTTTTTGTGATTAGTTTGACAATAATTTAGTGTTAATCGCGATTAAAAATCGCTAATCGGACTTTTTGGGTTTTTTGTGCAAAATTGTGCACATATCATTTTTTTTGGACTTGTGTTACATTTTTCTAGCCATGTTACTTTGGGTTTACTATTGATATGAGAAGGTTTGGAAAAAGGAAAAGAAAAGAAAAGGAAAAAGTAAGTAATGATGAGAGAGAGAGAAGACAAGTCAACCTTACCTTTTTGAACCATACTCCATCACTTTTCTTCCCATTTCCTCTCCCCTCTCCTTGGTGAGCTGCTGCTGCTCCCTCTCTTCCTCACTCACCCTCTTCTTGAAACCCTAGATCCACAATGAAATCAAGCCCAAAACCCCATTCCCACTTCACAAAAAATGGTCCCAAGCTCACTAGCTTCACCTTGAGCCTAATAAGATGGGATTTGGAGCACTTTGAGCAACTCAAGAATTTTCTTGAGTTGCCAAAGGAGGTAATTTCTGCACCCTTTTGTAGCATTTCAATTTCCTTATGCATCAATTCTAGTTTAGTATCGATGTCGTGTCATTTTGTGGACTTTTGAGATTTCAAGTGAGGGTTTAGGGTAAAACTGAAACTAAGATGAAATTGAGGCTTGTTGAGACCCTAGAAACCCTGGGGTGATGCTAAATTGAACCCAAACCTGAAATGGGAACCAGAATACGGATTTTTGTAACCGATATCGGGGAAAAACTGGAATCTGCCACTGTTATTTGGAATCTGCTATCATACGAGGAACCCCAAAATAATATTGAGTGGAAATTGAGATGTGCAGGCAACCTAGAGGCAACACCCCAAACCCTAGCCCCTAACTCCTCCGTACGGCCGCCAAAATCCCTTTTCTGGCCGCAAATTGCGGCCAGACCTGAGAGGAAATTCCTCGTTTTTCGTGCATGCCCCCATTTCCTCAATTCTTGGCCCTGGGTACTTCTAGTTTTGACAGATTCTTTCTAGGGTGAAATCTGGGACATATATCCTAAGTTGCTATTTTGGATTCGTGTTTCCGTATTTCCGTATTTTCATTTCTGAAATGGTGGAACGTGTTTTGCCTCGACTATTTGTCGTTTATAAGACGATATAGAGGAGTTATTGATGGTTTTGAAGGCGTGCCATAGGTTTTCACCTATAGGCCCCTTATCGTATCGTTTTAGATTTTATGCGCCGTTTTAGATTGGATTTGGTTTTAATGCGCATATACGATATTTTGATGTGTAGGTACCCATGAAGACTTCGGGACGACAAGCATACGTGGTGACGTCCGCAATTGGTGATGCAAGGTGAGTAGATTATATCTACAGGGGGAAGTCGGGTGGATGGCGTATAGCACCCCCGCAGTCCGTAGATAGATTACTTTGTAGTTATTGTGATATAGGTGTATTGTGGATTGTGTAGGGTTGTAGTGACTAATGTAGTCATAGTCGTGAACCCTAGGATAGAATTTCACCTATACACACACCCTTGCTTATCACTTGTACTTGCACTGTGATTGATGATATGTGATGACTTTGGAGATGAGTCGATGTTGCGGGCTTGGTGCCCTGGGATCGGTGATTCTATACGATTCATATGTGGGATATGACTTGTGATTCTTGCGGGCTTAGGATATGTGTTTACCCCCGCATGCATACTTCTCTGATGGTATCGACTTGTACTAGACATAGAGTAGTACCCCCAGACTATATGATCTGTTGATACAGATACCTGTTATGTGACGAGATAGTGAGTTGTTGACCCCTACCCAGCTATGGGGATGCCGTACGATGATTTACCGTACGAGCCGATATTGATGATAGATCCGCACTCATAACTCGAGGATATCTTACGATATGACATTGAGGCGGGATCACCGACTACATATCTTTATATATATATACATTGACTCAGATTTAGGTGGTTTCTACACCTACCCCTCCTGATTGACCGGATACTTAGATGTAGTTTGCATAGTAGATGCTTCACTGTGGTGTTGACTACTAGATATCTGCATTTTCCTGCTATTCGCATTGCTGGCATATGTTCATTATTATGTTATTATTATGCTATTAGGACACCAGCACCATTATCGATGATGCGTATGCTTCACGTACACTATTTGCCGGCTCACACACTTCATCATCGATAATTGCCATGCCACTACACTGTAGTACTATTGCATTCATGAGATGATTCTTCCTTTGACTTATGCACATTACTATTCCATGTTGCATGATTTCCGATATGATTACCTTTCTTTACATGTCGCATACATCATGGATTGATTGCATAGCACATCGTATTGGATTTACTTCTTGATGTGGATTTTCATGTGATTTCTGATTTTGAGGACCGTGGGATTATTTATGAAAAGATGCTCTTTTATGAAAAACCCGGTTCCCTTGATATGATATTTGGGGCGTCGCCCCGTGTTTTCTCGGTGCTAGAAGATGTACTGAGAGAGGGCTGACCCGGAATGACGGATGCCCGATGGATTGATATAGGGCTGACCCGGAATGACGGATGCCCGATGGATTGATATAGGGCTGACCCAGACTGACGGATGCCCGATGGATTGATATAGGGCTGACCCGGAATGACGGATGCCCGATGTACTGAGAGAGGGATGACCCGGACTGACGGATTCCCGATATATACTCTGAGAGAGGGCTGACCCGGACTGACGGATGCCCGATGGATTGATAGAGGGCTGACCCGGACTGACGGATGCCCGATGGATTGAGAGAGGGATGACCCGGACTGACGGATTCCCGGTATATACTTTGAGAGAGGGCTGACCCGGATTGACGGAGCCCCATATGAATGAGGATTTACGTGTCGATGCTAGGCACGGGTTTTCATGATGTTTTTCCATGATATTGTTTATATCCTCATACTTGCACACATGATGCTTATCGTCAGTGGGTGACGGGTGGACGGGTTCCACATATATACAGACATGGTTCATATACAGACTGGATTTACACTTATCATACTTCTTTGTATATATAACAGGGTATGAGGGCGCTGTTATATATACCCTTACACCAATATTAGTGGTATGGGACGCTAATATATGTGTATTGATATCCTTGATATTTCATCATATTTACTTCATGCAGACATACCTTACACTGATGACATGTGATTACCTGAGTACCTGGCACTACATACATGATTAGATGTTACCTTGCCACCTTATCACACTTAGATATACTCTTGTGGATTATATTACTGATTGTTGACTTAGGTTTATGTCTTGCATTCGGTTTCTGCTTGTAGATGTTTCTATTCACGAGTTGGCAACTCACCCCCGTTGTGCCACAGTTCTTGCAGGTTCTGCCGTACAGGTTCTATTGCGGCATTTCTGGCACACTTTCTTCTTGCGGGTGATTTGCTTTGGTAGGTGGGTTCTTTCGCATCAAGAACCACCATTGTATTTATTTATTTCATTGTATCTAGAATTCCATCAACCAAAACTTGTATATTGTTTCAGACCTAGACTAGTGATGTATTATTCGACCTTAGAGTCGCGCTTAGTAGTATTGTGGTTTTACTGTTGCTTTTGAGCTTTCTTTTGGATTTGATCCTCGCCACTTGGCGTTGTATATTATCATATCATTGTGTGGTTGTGACCGTCGATTGACGAAGAGCTAGCTCCCGCTTGGGGATGCCTTTATCATTGCATATATACCGTTATTCTTGTTTTACCCCATTCGGGGCCATTTTTACAAAAGAAACTCTGCCGAAATTTCTGGAAAAGATTGTACTGTTTTTAAAATGCACATTCGGCTTAGTTATTTAAAAACCTTGATTTCAAACATGTTTTCTTCACTTCTTTTAACCAGTTTCTTTACTTATTCTTAAAATGGTTTTAGATTTCTGGGCTTTTGGCTTACTTGGATTAGATGGAGTCCTATAGGCTTCATATGGTTCAAGGGCCAGTCACGTGCTCTTTCGGGTCGTGACACCAAGTGTTCTTGTTTCTTCAAGTTCGATGAAGATGCCAAAGGTATAAGCTTTCAGGTGGATCCATCTTCGGCGCAAGGAGACGACGAGGTGAGGCCGATCCGTACACCGGAAAGAGTTGAAGACGAAGGAGTTCAAGAAAGGTATAACCCCCTAACCGAGTAGGTAAAACTCTTTTTAGGTTTGTTAGTTAGTTGTTTAACAAAGATCCGTATTTTGAGTCCATGTTACCACCTCTTGAAAAATTGTTTTTCATCGTTTCCGCAAGCCCGTATGTACTGGGAGAGGTAACGTGGACTTACACATACTTGTGCCATGTACATCATATATTCATACTTGGGCACATATACATCACATATTCATGCTTGGGCACATATACATCACATATCCATACTTGTGCCATATACATCATATATTCATACTTGGGCACATATACATCACATATCCATACTTGTGCCATATACATCATATCTTCATACCAGCGCACATGCACACTGTATACTTATACCAATGCACACATATATTGATATCTTCATATCTGGGCACAAGCACACTGTATACTTATACCAGTGCACACATATATTGATATCTTCATACTTGCATAGATTTACGCATTGAGATATGTTGTTTCCATGTTATTTCTGGATTTGGGAACCGTGGATATTTCAAAAAGAATATGTAATTATTTAAAAAAAACCGGTTTCCCTTGATATGATATTTCAGTGTGTCCACCATGTGTTTTCTCGGTGCTAGAGTGATACATGAAACCCGATTCGAGGAGCGGACGAGGCCGATTGCGGGTACATGGTGGACCCGGTATGGTACCCCAGGGCAAGAACGGATCTGTCGTGCAGTAGACGATGAGCCTGGCAGAGGGACTACTACCTACCGGTGATTGGTTAGACTTGGCAGTTATCCGAAGAATACTGACCAGAGTCGATAGATGGATACGGGACGACTCGTACTGCTGGGGCCAAGGGCCGATACCGCAGACGGAGCCCGTGGGCTGACCCGGATTGACGGATGCCCGATATGTGAGGATTTGCGTGTCGATGCTGGACACGAGTATATCTTGATATTTTGGGTGCCGATGTTGGGCCCTCACGATTTTATGAGATTTCCAGGATTTGTGGACCGATGAGGATGACGGCGCCTGAGTTGTATTGGGACTTGGGTGCATTGATGGGCACCGATTATATTTTCCACGATGACATTCCGTGTAGACGTTATATTTCCCATGCTCAGCATTTAGTATTTGATATCTCATCCTGTATCCATTGTACCAGATATAGTACACAGACTTGCACGATCATTGCATACCCTGCTCATTCCATATAGGGTTGTTGGATTGCATTGCCATACCTGATTATCACATATCTTGCTCATCATATGGAGATGTTATTAGATCGCACTTGTTGCATGATTTGAGCATCCAGTTCATCATATAGATGTTATCTGTTGGCATAGGTTAGAGTATCGCAACACGTGCATACTCGCGATTACCTTTATATGTTATCTACTATTCACGAGTTGGCAACTCACCCCCGTTGTGCCACAGTGTTTGCAGGTTGCCCTTCGGAGTAGTCGCGGCAGGCTGCTTTCTTGCATCTTTTGACACAGATACCCCTACAGTTGGCGTACTAGCTCTTTTGCTGATAGGTGGGTTTGTGTGGTATCTGTTTATCTTTCAGTTATGTACATTGTTGTATCTAGTACTCTCCATCTACCACTTATGTATTGACTTAGAGACCAGTTGTGAGGACGATGTATATTATTTTTGTATTCTGGTGTCGAGCTCGTTGTGAGCCGACTTTACATATGCAGCTTATTCTATCTGTGATGTTTTCCATTTGTTGATCATTCTCTTTGCTACGGCGTCGTATATTGTTATCTTGGTGATTGTTTACTTAAGGTTTCTTAACATTTTGGTAAATGCTTCTATTCAATGCTTAAAACTGTTAGTGTATATGCCCTAGAGGCCATTACTGTATCATACTAGTTTGTATATTACTTGATGGAAGCTTGGGATATTCACCTTGTATTGACATTCTTGCTCAAAATAGTAGTATGCTACTTGGTTTGTTTCTGCTTTAATGTGTGCATGTGTTTCTTTTAGCATATCGCCTTTACACATTAGTGGAGCCCTTAGGATCTTTGCTTGATTACCAGCGTTGTGATGGCAGTCACACTCGTGGGGGCTGGGTAATCCACAAGCACATCCTTATGCAGGTCTGTAACGTTTTGAAAATCGTTTTGGTGAAATTTCGGAAAAACGGTAAAATAAGTGGGTTTTCTGTAAAAAGTCAAAATGCAAATATCTTTATTATAAATATACATATTCTAGCTATGTAATTGCTAGTATTTGGTGTTTATTGAGCCACTGCTGAAATTTTAAATTTTCTGAAAATTTTTCCGAAATTAATTATTTTAATATTATTTTAAGCCGGTAAGAAAATACATTAAATTAGCGATAAATACAAATTTAAATGGGCTAATTTTAATCTTTAAAATCATGTTAATTAAAATCTAGTTGTAATATAATTTTTTAGTATTTTATTTCAAATTTTAATTGGTTTATTTTATGGAAAACAAAAATATAGTTATTTTGAACTAAAACTTGCAAATATGGTATTGTGGGGGGTCTTTTTGCATAGAATTTTTTTGTAAAGTCTCTCACACTCACCCTCACTCCCCTTGGCCGGCCCCACACTATTGTAGCAGCCCAAGAATTTTATTTCCCTGTTTTTGACCTTAAATCATGTGAGAAATGGGTTAAAATAAGGTTTTTATATATAGTAAAGTAGGTGGGGGTATTATGGTAATTGGGAGGGGCTTTGACTTGGATCTTTTGGCATCATCCCCTCACCTTTTTGCCCCTCTTTCTCTGCTGAAACCAGCAGCAGCAGCCCCCCCCATTTCTTCTTCTCTTTTCTTTTCAAAATTCCATCAAAAAATTCATCCAAAATGCTTCAAAAATTCCACAAAATCAAAATCTAATCCCTACCCATTTTTACTTGACCATTCTAGTATGGATCTTGGTGAAGGGAAGCATGTTTGGGAGGCTAGATTTGTTCTAGATTTCAAAATGATTGTGGGGTAAATTCTTAACCTTATGTCTAATTGTTGTTTGAATACTTTAAATCTAGCATAATTAGTTAATAGTTTGGGATTAATTGAATGTTTTGAAAAATATAGTAAGGGTTTGTGATTTCAATTAGGGTTTTTATCATATCATTAGGGATGCAAGATTTAGTTTAACATCTTAATGTATGTAAAACCTAGTTTGGTTGATTAAATTGCACTTGTTATATGTAATTTGTCCAAATTGCTTAAATTGCAAACTAGGTTTTTGTAAACCTTGAATTTGATTAAGAGAAAAATGTAATTAGGTTTTTCATGATTTCATTAATATTATTAAGTGTGGTTTAATGTCTTTAGTTCATGAAAATCCTAGCTAAATTGTTATTTGTGCATTTTTGCTATAAAATTGTTAAAATTTGGGTATATTGTAAACTAGAATTTTGGGGCTAAAGAAATTTAATGAGATTAAATAATGGAAATGGTTTTTATGACTTATTTAAGATGTTTAATAAGTATTATGGCCATTAAATTTGTTCAAACGTCGAGTTTTGTACTAAAACGGGTAATTTGTGCTTGCTAGATTTTCGGAAAAATGGCTTTTAAAGTGAATTTTGGGTTTTGTGAATTTTAAGCTATTTTATATTATAATTAGTGCTTGTGATTGTACAAATGAGTGTGTTTAGGTTTTTCTCGATGGTTTGGCGTTTGTACACGGACGTCGAGGGTTTTTGGGTTGATTTGTGAAAGCAACCATAGGTTTTGACCTATATGGGTTTCGTGTGTCGTTTTGATCATGAGTCGGATTTTAATGCGATACGGTGCGTTATGATATGTAGGTACCCATGTGGACTTCGAGACGACAAGCAAGCGTGTGGCGATGTCGGCACCGGCGAGCGAGGACCAGGTGAGTAGATTTATATCTATGGGGAGAAGTCGGGTGGATGGCGTATAGCACCCCCGCAGTTCGTGGTGATGTATACGAATACGTATACACACATTTATTGATTATATATTGTTTGATTTTATTGATGATAAATATGGATGGTTTAGTATCGCGAAACATTAGAGTAGTGGTCGCACCATACATGCACACACCCACCCATACTTGCATACATTCTTCTTCTATTTGTGTTTACGGGAATATATATATAGTTATGTGTTCACATGGGTATGGGACTATGTGTTCACATACGGATTTGAGGATGATACTTGGGATTGAGATGAGTCGATGAGATTTGTGTTGAGGTTGTGATATCGGTGATATGGCAGGATTCGTAATTGAGGTACGTCCTGGTGTTATAGCGGATCTTGGGGCGACGATACGGGTGAATAGTGTTATAAATAAAATGGTCGACATGTGATCGTGATATGAGACAGATATGCTAGGATATTGATATTAGGCCGTATTGGGCGATGTATAGCCCTTGATGATGATGTGCTGATGATATCAGTTTGTATGAGACTGTCGATCAGTAGCCAGATCATGACCATATTGATGATATTAGTATTGTACTAGACATAGATCAGTACCCTAGACTATGATCTTTGATAAAGAGGATACCGGATGAATAGTGTGATGAATATGATATTGACCCGTACCCAGATTTGGGGATGCCGTACGACGGATTTACGTACGAGCTATATTTTGATGATTGATCCGCACTCTTGACTTGGGATGTCTGATTATAGATATGGTATCGGATATGATATTATTGAGGCGGGATCACCGACTAATATATATACAGGTATGTATATATATCGACTCAGATGTTAGGCGGTTTTCTTACCTGTAGTCCAGCTTGTTAGCTTAGCCCTTTAGTTTAGTTTAGTTATTAGATTAGATTAGACTCCTACCTATTTCAAAACTAGCGGATCGCGGGTATTTTAAAAGACAGGTCAAGGGATCTATGGATATTTCAAAAGACGTATCCTTTCTTAAAACTGCCGTAGCTCTATTTTCAAAACCCCACGATTCGTGTTATTTCAAATGGCACCATTGTTTAATATTTAGCTCCCGCTCATTTTGGTTGCTCGCTCCGCATCGCATACTTACATTGTTATTTCATATTGCATTGTTGACATTATGCTGTTAGGACACCAGCACCATTACCGATGATGCGTATGTACCACGTACACTTACTTGTCGGCTCACACACATCTTCATCGGTAATTGCCATGTCACGTACACCTTAGAAAATATTATTGCTTAACTTAGCTTGATTGCTAGTAGTTTGACATAATATTAGTGTACTTACCTTATATGCCAGCTTAGATATTGTAGTTATTACTTGTCACTTCATACATACTGTTATTCATTGTTATGCCGTATTCATGGATTCTTATACCTATATTCATGGGTTTATATACTATTGATGATTTGGATTCGGATTTCTATGAGATTTTCTGGATTTGGAGGAAAACCGCAAAACTTGTATAAGCTTTTTCCCTCTCTTTTAAATAAAAAGTGTGGTTTTCCTATGATGTATGAGTCGTCCACCATGAGTTTGCTGATGGATTTCGAGACCCGATTCGAGGAGTGGAAGAACCGTTTCGGGTACATGGTGGGCCCGGTGCGGTACCCCGGGGCAAGAGGATCGTGTTGTTGACGTTGAGCCTGGCAGGGGAGCATTACCGACCGGTGATATTACCCGACGCGTCGGATATCCGGAGGATACCGTCGTGGTCTTGAGATGGATGGTAGGGGCCGGTCTGGACTGACGGCGCCCTAGATATTGTGATTGAGACATTGAGATTTCGAGATATTGAGGTACAGAGACTGTAATACAGAGATATCGAGATATTGGGATTACGTTTTGTGCCGATGCTAGGCACTGTTTTATGCTGATTTCATTATGATACCTCATTTTAAAAATACAAAGAAAATCTCACTAAATTATGAAAACAGTTTCTGCATTTACATGTATTCTGTTTTCATGCATTCATACCTCATTCATATGATATATTGCTACCTGAGGCACTGACACGGGCACATGAGATTACACTCGGGTTAGATATTTACCCTAGCCTTTGTTATAGGCTGCATGTTATATATATAATTGAGGATATATTATGATCATTGACCTACGTTGAGTTATTTATGCGATTTCTTTCCGTAGATGTTTTTCTATTCACGAGTTGGCAACTCACCCCTGTTGTGCCCCAGTTTCTTGCAGGTTTTGCCGTACAGGTTTCATTACGGCTTTGCTGGCACTACTTCCTTTTCCGGGTGATTTGCTATTAGGTGGATTTATTTGTATCGTACCCCCCATTATATACCTTTTATATTATTACTCTGTTGTATCTAGAAGTTCCATCAACCAAACATGTATTTATTCTTTGAGATAGAGACCAGTGATGTTATTCTTTCGACCTTAGAGTCGCGTGTTATATTTATGTGGATTTCTTGTGGTTTTGAGTTTCCTTTTGAGTTTTGATCCTCGCCGTTGGCATTGTATATTATATTGCTTGTGTGGTTGTGGCCGTCGATTGACGAAGAGCTAGATCCCGCTTGGGGATGCCTTTTTATTGATTTCGTATACTATTCGTGTTGTATCCCATTTGGGGGCCAGTATTTACAAAGGAGACTCTGCCGAAATTTTCAGGAAATTTTTGATGTTTTTAAAAACCGCATAATTCGTCTTATGCTATTGAAACTAATTGCTTTAAGTTGGTTTTTCCTGCACTCTACATCTTTTCTTGGTTTGGATTTCTGGGTTTTTGGTTTACTTAGATTACGTACGCCTCGAGACATTCGTAGTTTAAGTGCCGGTCATGTTCCGTACTTTCGGGTCGTGACAAGTGTAACACCTTAGGATAAGGGTTAGTGAATAATTATAATTAAATAATGGTTTTTAATAAAAAGTTTACCAAATTGTGTTTTAAATATTTTTCCTAATCTAATAAATATTTTTCCAAAATTTTCCTAGGCTTGCACACATATGTGCATGTAAACTAGGGTTTTTAAATTAAGTAAATACAATAATTATTAACCATGGTGGGTTAATTGTAGGATTAATTCTTTTGGGTTATAAGCAAGTTTAATTTATTTGTTAAATTAAAAGATTACTTTAATTTGAATGGTAAGGGTGTTGACTTGTGAGAAGGAGAGAGAGAGAGGGCATCATGGCTCAAGCCATGCTTGCCATTAATGAGGTGAGAGAGAGAGAGGGGTGACTTTTGTGTGAATGATTATGGTGGCTCTCATTTCTTTTTGGTTTTTTTCTCACACTCTCACAACACACCAAAACACTCACACACACACTTACCTCCCTTCACACCCCAGCAGCAGCAGCAGGAGAAGAAGCAACAGCAGCAGCAGAAAGAAGCAACAGCAGCAGCAGCAGTGAGCTGCAGCAGCCCCATCACCCAGTGCAGCTCCTCCCCTCCACATCTCCACCTTCCTCTAACTCCCTAGGGTTAAGTATGAGGTATATTTCCTAAACTTATTCCCTAGTTTGCTTAGTTAGTGTAGATTTGCATCGGTTAATGGATATTGGTGCGTTTTAGTGCGATATGGGATGTTTAATAGAAAGTTTATGCTTATAGGATGTAGGTTGGTTCCAGTAGGTTGATTGAGGTCTGTTGAGGCCATTGTAACCTAGTCCAACCCCGATTACACTAAAATACCACCAGTTTCATATTTGATGCAAATGTCGTATTTGGGCAAAATGTGAGTTTTCTGGAACTGCTATTGACCCGGTGAGTGCAGAGTGAAATTGAGGATACTGTAGCATGGTGGAGAGGAGCTGATACCATAGGTGAAACCCGACCCCCTGACTCCCCACTCCGGCCGCCAAAACCGCCATTCTGGCCGCAAATTGCGGCCAGACAGGAAGTGTTTTGGGTTTTTTTGGGTTCTGTAGGTGTCTGCTGGTGTGTAGGGTCTTTTGGTATATATATATTTTTAAGATTTTTTCTGTAGCAAAATCTGGGACCAGTTACCTGTTTTGCCGTTTTTCTAAACCTTCGCGACACGCGTGATACGTGAGTAGGTTTGGGTTCTGCGTATCGCGGCGCGTCGGGGTAGTTTCGTGGCGTGTGATTACACGTTTTAGCGTATCGCGCACACGCGCGATTGGTTTGCGACATGGGTTTCTTGTTGGATTATAATGTCGCGTTTTGTGACTTAAGCTTATGTGTGATATGTGTATGTGATTCTATGTTCGCAGGCCAGTGAGACGGACGCTGCGAAGAAGGGCAAGCAAGTGGTTGGATACACTTAGCGCGAGACACGGTGAATAGATTTCACATCTACGGGGATATCGCCCGCATGGCGTTATGCGTCAGGGCTGATAGGACTTTATTATTATATGTTGCATGCACCCCATAGACTGTCATCGCATATTGCATTCTCTGCCGTGTTGATATATATTGCTTAGAACTGATAGAACACCGCACTATTACTAACGGTTTATGTTGCACGGGCACTATTTACATGCTACACACACACCGTTAGTAATTGCCATGCCACACTCACTATAGAGCTGCCATGATTATATTGCTATAGTTCGCTTCATATGTGATTTGAGATGACCTTCATGTATATTGGGAGCCGCATGACATCTTTTAAAACCGAAAATGAAACTACTTTAAAAAGCGTTTTTCCCCTTATACCCATACCATGGATTGATGTATATTTTGCCTCGCATTGGATTTTACTATTGGTATTGGATTTTCATGTGATTTCTGTTTTGAGGACCGTGGAATTATTTAAGGAAAGATATGCTATTTTGAAAAACCCGGTACCTCGTGGTATGATATTTTGGTGTGTCCACCACGCGTTTTCTCGGTGCTGAGACGTGTGCTTGAAACCCGATTCGAGGAGTGGATGTTCCGTTTGCGGGTTCGTGGTGGGCCCGGTATGGTTCCCCTCGGCGAGATGATCGATGGGATTTGCCGATTGAGCCTGGAGGCGGGCGAGTACCTACCGGTGATTGGTTGGACCTGGCAGTTGTCCGGAGGATACTGACCAGAGTCGAGTGTTGGATGCGGGATGATCCGTGCTGCCGGGGCCGAGGGCCGATACCGCAGACAGACCCCGTGGGGCCGGTCCGGACTGACGGCGCCCGATGTTCGAGGATTTACGTGTCGATGTTGGACACGGGTATTTTATGATATTTTGGGTGCCGATGTTGGGCACTCGTGATTCCTCCGAGATATACAGGATTTGAGGGCCGATGGGTGTGCCGGCGCCTGAGTATATGTGGGATTTGGGTGCAGTTTGAGGCACCGATCATGGTTTTCCATGTTGACATAGTCCATGTAGATATTATTTATCCCATACTCAGTATTGATTACTATACATCTCATCCTGTGGCATTTACCTGTTAGAGTACATGCATTACTATTGTATCCACTGTTGACATGCATTGATATCATCTGCTGGCATTAGTAGAGCCACGCTATACGTGCATGCTTGCGATCACCTTTATATGTTATCTCTATTCACGAGTTGGCAACTCACCCCCGTTGTGCCACAGTGTTTGCAGGTTGCCCTTGGGAGTAGTCACGGCTGGCTGTTACCTCATCTTTTGGCACAGATACCCCTTTTGAGCAGAGTTAGTCTTTTGCTGATAGGTGGGTTTTGTACGGTATCTGTTATCTTTCAGTTGTATATTGATGTATCTAGTACTCTCCATCTACCTTCTGTATTGACTTAGAGACAGTTGTGAGGACGATATGTATGATTTTATATTCTGGTGTCGAGCTCGCATGCGAGCCGACTTTACTTTATGCAGTCACATCTTTATGATATTGTCCTTGTTTTATTGTGTATTCTTCGCTACGGCGTCGTATATCATATTGTGATGCTTTATTCATGTTACTTGTTATTTCTGCCACACCTTGCTTTTACCCGACCTTCGGGGCTAATGTTTTAAAAAGGAAATGTTACCAAAATTATAAAACTCATAACTTTTGAACTTAAAAGGGGTTTCTACTAAATAAATGGAAGTTTTTCAGACATTTACTATTGTTTTTGCAAAATGTTTTAAATCACTCTATATTTATTGGTTTTGATTTCTGGGTTCGGCTTACTTAGCCGCGTTGCGCCTGTAGACGTTGCGTGGTTAAGTGCCGGTCACGAGTCGAATTCTCGGGTCGTGACAAAGTTGGTATCAGAGTGTAGGTTTTACCTTTGGAGTGTAGGATGACCCTGGTATGATGGAGTAGGTAGCTGCAGCAGGGTAGCGTAGCGTGTATATGTTCCGCGGCATACTCACGACACGGTACTCCGCTTACGCGACCTTAGGACTTATTGATTTGATTCCTCCTTATATTCTTGTGATTCGATTTCCGTGTTCTTATCGAATCCAAATTTTCTTTCAGCCATTATGCCGCCTAAGATTACGAGGGCACAGAGAGCGGCCGCGAGGGCCGAGATTCGTGTTGACTCGTCCGAGACGAGGACTAATCCGGGCAGTACGCCGGTGGTACCCGAGCAGGCTGTTCCTGCCGTGACAGAGCAGATCGCCTCGTTAGGGGCTGGTATGCAGGAGATGCGCCAGATGATAGGATCGCTAGTTGAGACGCTTCGAGCGCAGCGACCAGAGGTAGCTCCACCAGTTCCAGAGACCGCGATGGTGCCTACCGCGCAGCCAGTTGCCCCTGCAGCCACGGAGGTGATTACAGTATCGCTATCAGAGTTCATGAGGCTGAAGCCTCCAGCTTTCACAGGCACCGATACAGCCGAGGACCCACAGTCTTTCATCGACAGGATGGCCAAGATATGCCGTTCCCTCAGATGTGCAGATGCGAGATGGGTTGAGTTCGCGAGCTTTCGTCTGGAAGGTCTTGCGCAGAAATGGTGTGATTCGGTGGAGAAGGGCAGAGCAGCAGGTCTTCCTCCTATGACCTGGACGGAGTTCGTGACTATATTTCTAGCCCGTTTCCTTCCCCGGAGTGTTAGAGATGCCCGAGCACGCAGGTTTGAGTCTTTGCGCCAGACGCCTGGGATGACAGTGGCAGAGTATGACGTACTGTTTACAGAGCTAGCAGTCTACGCCCCATATCTAGTGGCCACCGAGGAGCTGCGAGTCCGGAGATTTGTTCGAGGCTTGCTTTCACCAGTGTTCCTCGCGATCAGCGCGCAGCACTACGAGACCTATGCAGCAGCTGTAGACGCGGCCCTAGTGGTCGAGGAGCACCTTTTTGAGACTTCGGTACTTCCAGAGCCGAAGAGAGTTTGTACCAGTATTTCCGCACGGAGGCAGTCATTCAGATGCCGCGACAGGTACCGTTCCGGTACGAGGGGTATCAGAGATTCGGGACGGGGTCGGATGTTTAGTTCGTATCCCCTGGACGGTCAGCAGTCGCCGCGGGGTTGCTACAGATGTGGCAGCCTACTTCACCTCGTTCGAGATTGTCCAGAGACACACCGGAGGGAGGCAGCAGCACCGCATGTTACCTTACCACCTTCACCACCCCAGAGGGCGTTGCCCGTTGCGCCTACCGTTGCTCCGCGCCAGACTTATGCACCGAGAGGTCGTGGGCGTGGAGGAGTTGCTCAGAGAGGACGTGATGACCGAGGCAGAGGTCAGTGAGTTACAGGTGGTGGATAGGCGAGGGTCTTTGCTTTGACACATCAGGACGCGCAGGCGTCCAATGCAGTGGTTTCAGGTATCCTCCCTGTATGTTCGGTTGATGCACATGTACTGTTCGATCCCGGATCCACACACTCGTACGTATCCACACACTTTGTGCCGAGTTTGGGTAGAGAGTCCGGCTTGCTTGATCAGCCGCTTGTGGTGACTACTCCTGTGGGAGAGTCGTTTGTGGCTAGGCACGTGTTCCGATCCTGTATCGTCTGTATTGGCGAGAGAGAGTTGCCTGTCGACTTGATCCTTCTGGAGATGTTGGACTTCGACGTTCTTTTGGGCATGGATTGGTTAGCCACGTGCTATGCTTCTGTGGACTGCCGTGAGAAGACAGTTAGATTCTGCTTTCCCGGTGAGTCGATTTTTGTTGTGTTGGGGGACCGTAGTGCCGCCCCTCACAGTGTGATTTCTTCTTTTCACGCTGGACAGCTTATGAGGAAGGGATGTCAGGGGTTTCTCGCATATGTTCGCGATGCTCGCGCTACAGAGGTTCCATTGGATCAGGTTCCGGTTGTTAGCGAGTTTCCTGATGTGTTCCCTGACGAGCTTCCTGGGTTGCCGCCCGAGCGTGACATTTCTTTCTGTATTGATTTGGTTCCTGGTTCGGGGCCTATTTCTATACCGCCCTATCGGATGGCCCCGGCGGAACTTCGAGAGCTGAAGGGTCAGTTGCAAGATTTGCTGGACAAGGGACTTATTCGACCCAGTGTTTCTCTTTGGGGTGCTCCAGTCCTATTCGTCAAGAAGAAGGATGGCAGTTTGCGTCTGTGTATCGACTACCGCCAGCTGAACAGGGTGACAGTGCGGAATAGGTATCCTTTGCCGCGTATCGACGATTTGTTCGACCAGCTTCAGGGGGCAGGGTACTTTTCGAGGATCGATTTACGATCGGGCTATCATCAGCTGCGGGTTCGACAGGAGGACATTCCCCGGACAGCTTTCCGTACGCGCTACGGCCATTACGAGTTTTTGGTGATGTCGTTCGGACTCACCAATGCGCCAGCAGCCTTCATGGATTTGATGAACCGTATTTTCCGGCCTTATTTAGATCTGTTCATCATAGTCTTCATTGACGATATCTTGGTGTATTCCCGGAGTAGTGATGAGCACGAGCAGCACCTGCGGATTACATTGCAGACATTGAGGGAGCACCAGCTTTATGCGAAATTCTCTAAGTGTGCTTTTTGGCTAGGAAGCATGGACTTCTTGGGTCACGTGATTTCACGAGACGGTATATGTGTTGACCCGAGGAAGATCGAGGCCGTTCAGCGTTGGCCCAGACCCACATCGGTGACGGAGATTCGCAGCTTTTTGGGATTGGCCGGTTACTACAGGCGTTTTGTGCAGGACTTCTCACGTATTGCTACACCGTTGACCGGGTTGACCCGGAAAGGAGTTCCCTTCGATTGGACGGAGGAGTGCGAGCACAGTTTTCAGCAGTTACGGACACGGATGACGACGGCACCGGTGTTATCTTTACCTTCCGGACCGGGCGGATTTGTGGTCTTTTGTGATGCTTCTCGAGTGGGATTGGGATGCGTTCTGATGCAGCATGATAGGGTGATCGCGTATGCCTCGCGACAATTGAAGAAGCACGAGCAGAACTACCCCACTCATGATTTGGAGATGGCAGCAGTTGTCTTCGCACTTAAGATCTGGCGACACTACCTATACGGCGAGTCGTGCCAGATATTTACGGATCACAAGAGTCTGAAATACATATTCCAGCAGCGGGACCTGAACCTTCGACAGCGTCGATGGATGGAGTTAGTGAAGGATTATGACTGCGAGATCTTGTATCACCCGGGCAAGGCAAATGTGGTGGCGGATGCCTTGAGCAGGAGACCCGGGAGTAGTTTATCTTGTTTGAGCGCAGTACAGGAGCAGTCATCGGCAGATTGGCAGATATTATGCGACAGTCGAGTACAGTTCGAGTTCACGTCGATTGGAGGACAGATAGCGCATGTCCGTGCACGCCCACAGTTGATCGATCGTATACGTGAGGCGCAGCTCAGTGATGACCGATGTTCAGAGATCATGGCACAGATGGGACAGGACAGATTTTCCGAGTTCGTGATCGATGATCAGGGGATACTACGGTTTGGAGTCAGACTGTGCGTACCTGATGCTGAGGGACTGAGGCGTGAGATTCTTGAGGAGGCACATCGATCGGTATATAGCGTCCATCCCGGTTCCACCAAGATGTATCATGATATGAGAGATGTTTACTGGTGGGACGGAATGAAGAGGGACATTGCAGATTTTGTGTCGAGATGCCTGACTTTTCAGCAAGTCAAGGCTGAGCACCAGAGGCCCGTGGGAGAGCTACAGCCGTTACCCATTCCGGAGTGGAAATGGGAACAGATTTCGATGGATTTCGTGGTGGGTCTACCCAGGACTAGTAGGGGGTATGACTCCATCTGGGTGATCGTGGATCGTTTGACGAAAGCGGCTCACTTCTTACCGGTGAAGACAACTTTCGGATTTACTCAGTATGCCCAGATCTATATTGACGAGATAGTGCGACTACACGGAGTCCCGACGTGCATTGTGTCCGACAGAGGCACCCAGTTTACCAGTAGACTATGGCAGAGGCTTCAGGAGGCTTTGGGCACTCGCTTGAGTTTTAGCACGGCATTTCATCCGCAGACCGACGGACAGTCAGAGCGGACCATCCAGACTCTCGAGGACATGCTCAGAGCTTGTGTACTAGATTTCGGAGGTAGCTGGGATCATCATTTGCCATTAGTAGAGTTCTCCTACAATAACAGCTACCAGGAGACTATTCAGATGGCACCTTTTGAGGCTCTTTGTGGGAGGAGATGCAGGTCACCTACTTGTTGGACAGAGCTCAGTGAGAGTAGTATCTTAGGACCGCAGATCGTTGAGGAGACGACAGCGAAGATCCAGTTGATTCGCGATAGGATGAGAGCAGCGCAGAGTAGGCAGAGGGCTTATGCAGACCGTCGACGACGCAGACTTGAGTTTTCTGCTGGTGATCAAGTTTTCTTGAGGGTCTCCCCAATGAAAGGTGTGATGAGGTTTGGGAAGAAGGGGAAGCTCAGTCCCAGGTATGTGGGCCCCTTCGAGATCCTCGAGCGTGTCGGTGCAGTAGCTTACCGGTTAGCCCTTCCGCCCAGCTTTCCAGACGTGCACCCCGTATTCCATGTCTCGATGCTCCGCAGATATCTACAAGATCCTTCGCATGCGATTCAGCATCCGACGATCCAGCTTGAGCACGATCTTTCCTATGCAGAGCAGCCGGTGATGATCTTGGATCGACAAGTGAAGAAATTGAGATCGAAGGAGATTCCATCAGTTAAAGTACTTTGGCGTGGCCAGAACCGTGAGGAGGTCACTTGGGAGACTGAAAGCGAGATGATGAAGACGTATCCCCATCTTTTTGAAGGTAACCTTAGTTAGATTTTTGAAATTCGGGGACGAATTTCTTTAAGGGGGAGAGATTGTAACACCTTAGGATAAGGGTTAGTGAATAATTATAATTAAATAATGGTTTTTAATAAAAAGTTTACCAAATTGTGTTTTAAATATTTTTCCTAATCTAATAAATATTTTTCCAAAATTTTCCTAGGCTTGCACACATATGTGCATGTAAACTAGGGTTTTTAAATTAAGTAAATACAATAATTATTAACCATGGTGGGTTAATTGTAGGATTAATTCTTTTGGGTTATAAGCAAGTTTAATTTATTTGTTAAATTAAAAGATTACTTTAATTTGAATGGTAAGGGTGTTGACTTGTGAGAAGAAGAGAGAGAGAGGGCATCATGGCTCAAGCCATGCTTGCCATTAATGAGGTGAGAGAGAGAGGGGTGACTTTTGTGTGAATGATTGTGGTGGCTCTCATTTCTTTTTGGTTTTTTTCTCACACTCTCACAACACACCAACACACTCACACACACACTTACCTCCCTTCACACCCCAGCAGCAGCAGCAGGAGAAGAAGCAACAGCAGCAACAGAAAGAAGCAACAGCAGCAGCAGCAGTGAGCTGCAGCAGCCCCATCACCCAGTGCAGCTCCTCCCCTCCACTTCTCCACCTTCCTCCAACTCCCTAGGCTTAAGTATGAGGTATATTTCCTAAACTTATTCCCTAGCTTGCTTAGTTAGTGTAGATTTGCATCGGTTAATGGATATTGGTGCGTTTTAGTGCGATATGGGATGTTTAATAGAAACTTTGTGCTTATAGGATGTAGGTTGGTTCCAGTAGGTTGATTGAGGTCTGTTGAGGCCATTGTAACCTAGTCCAACCCCGATTACACTAAAATACCACCAGTTTCATATTTGATGCAAATGTCGTATTTGGGCAAAATGTGATTTTTCTGGAACTGCTATTGACCCGGTGAGTGCAGAGTGAAATTGGGGATACTGTAGCATGGTGGAGAGGAGCTGATACCATAGGTGAAACCCGACCCCCTGACTCCCCACTCCGGCCGCCAAAACCGCCATTCTGGCCGCAAATTGCGGCCAGACAGGAAGTGTTTTGGGTTTTTTTGGGTTCTGTAGGTGTCTGCTGGTGTGTAGGGTCTTTTGGTATATATATATTTTTAAGATTTGTTCTGTAGCAAAATCTGGGACCAGTTACCTGTTTTGCCGTTTTTCTAAACCTTCGCGACACGCGTGATACGTGAGTAGGTTTGGGTTCTGCGTATCGCGGCGCGTCGGGGTAGTTTCGTGGCGCGTGATTACACGTTTTAGCGTATCGCGCACACGCGCGATTGGTTTGCGACATGGGTTTCTTGTTGGATTATAATGTCGCGTTTTGTGACTTAAGCTTATGTGTGATATGTGTATGTGATTCTAGGTTCGCAGGCCAGTGAGACGGACGCTGCGAAGAAGGGCAAGCAAGTGGTTGGATACACTTAGCGCGAGACACGGTGAGTAGATTTCACATCTACGGGGATATCGCCCGCATGGCGTTATGCGTCAGGGCTGATAGGACTTTATTATTATATGTTGCATGCACCCCATAGACTGTCATCGCATATTGCATTCTCTGCCGTGTTGATATATATTGCTTAGAACTGATAGAACACCGCACTATTACTAACGGTTTATGTTGCACGGGTACTATTTACATGCTACACACACACCGTTAGTAATTGCCATGCCACACTCACTATAGAGCTGCCATGATTATATTGCTATAGTTCGCTTCATATGTGATTTGAGATGACCTTCATGTATATTGGGAGCCGCATGACATCTTTTAAAACCGGAAATGAAACTACTTTAAAAAGCGGTTTTCCCATTATACCCATACCATGGATTGATGTATATTGTGCCTCGCATTGGATTTTACTATTGGTATTGGATTTTCATGTGATTTCTGTTTTGAGGACCGTGGAATTATTTAAGGAAAGATATGCTATTTTGAAAAACCCGGTACCTCGTGGTATGATATTTTGGTGTGTCCACCACGCGTTTTCTCGGTGCTGAGACGTGTGCTTGAAACCCGATTCGAGGAGTGGATGTTCCGTTTGCGGGTTCGTGGTGGGCCCGGTATGGTTCCCCTCGGCGAGATGATCGATGGGATTTGCCGATTGAGCCTGGAGGCGGGCGAGTACCTACCGGTGATTGGTTGGACCTGGCAGTTGTCCGGAGGATACTGACCAGAGTCGAGTGTTGGATGCGGGATGATCCGTGCTGCCGGGGCCGAGGGCCGATACCGCAGACAGACCCCGTGGGGCCGGTCCGGACTGACGGCGCCCGATGTTCGAGGATTTACGTGTCGATGTTGGACACGGGTATTTTATGATATTTTGGGTGCCGATGTTTGGCACTCGTGATTCCTCCGAGATATACAGGATTTGAGGGCCGATGGGTGTGCCGGCGCCTGAGTATATGTGGGATTTGGGTGCAGTTTGAGGCACCGATCATGGTTTTCCATGTTGACATAGTCCATGTAGATATTATTTATCCCATACTCAGTATTGATTACTATACATCTCATCCTGTGGCATTTACCTGTTAGAGTACATGCATTACTATTGTATCCACTGTTGACATGCATTGATATCATCTGCTGGCATTAGTAGAGCCACGCTATACGTGCATGCTTGCGATCACCTTTATATGTTATCTCTATTCACGAGTTGGCAACTCACCCCCGTTGTGCCACAGTGTTTGCAGGTTACCCTTGGGAGTAGTCACGGCTGGCTGTTACCTCATCTTTTGGCACATATACCCCTTTTGAGCAGAGTTAGTTTTTTGCTGATAGGTGGGTTTTGTACGGTATCTGTTATCTTTCAGTTGTATATTGATGTATCTAGTACTCTCCATCTACCTTCTGTATTGACTTAGAGACAGTTGTGAGGACGATATGTATGATTTTATATTCTGGTGTCGAGCTCGCATGCGAGCCGACTTTACTTTATGCAGTCTCATCTTTATGATATTGTCCTTGTTTTATTGTGTATTCTTCGCTACGGCGTCGTATATCATATTGTGATGCTTTATTCATGTTACTTGTTATTTCTGCCACACCTTGCTTTTACCCGACCTTCGGGGCTAATGTTTTAAAAAGGAAATGTTACCAAAATTATAAAACTCATAACTTTTGAACTTAATAGGGGTTTCTACTAAATAAATGGAGGTTTTTCAGACATTTACTATTGTTTTTGCAAAATGTTTTAAATCACTCTATATTTATTGGTTTTGATTTCTGGGTTCGGCTTACTTAGCCGCGTTGCGCCTGTAGACGTTGCGTGGTTAAGTGCCGGTCACGAGTCGAATTCTCGGGTCGTGACAACAAGGTCCCTAGTCATAGGACTATCGAGACAGGGCATCGATACTCCGGAGTAGACTAGCATATGCGCTTCTCATCCCTGCTTGGGAGACGGCCTATCCCACAGCCGTCAGTACGCCGTACTTGAGATAGTATGCGGGTGCTCGTTAGGTTACGAGTACACAGGACATGACTCGTTGGGAACTGTTGATTGGTATTATACCTATCGTCAGTTATCAGTTTCCAGGTGACATGAGTACAGCTTAGTCCGTTGACTTAACATTGTCACTTCGCCTCGAGTGTGTTCCCACTGTTCTTTGATTACTACCCTACCACGGCTCAAAGGAGTCGTGCAAACAGGTAGTTTTTGGGTGCAGTCCCGAAGCACTTAGAGGTAGTGACGGTTAGACAGGATTCGTCTCTCCCGGTATTGGCGGTTGATACCGCGCTGTGTCTAGGAAAGCCATTACACAAAGCCCCTGGCTAGGGCAAGCGAGATAGACTGGTAGGTTTCCAGTGTTATCTCAGGGTGTTCTGGGCTACACTCCGACACGACTTGTACCGCTATTAGGGGACTGACGTTTACCGCCATGCGATACTCTTAGACGAACAGACCGGACTGTATGGAGACTGTCACATTCAGGCTCGGTAGGAGTTCAGATGGGTTTACCTAGTCAGTCTTCTTATCGGCATCTACCTAGGGACCGTTACGTACAGCTAGTGCCGCTTGCAGTCTGTGGTTAAACCCACTGCTAGCGTAGTGTCGAGTCTTTAGAGTCCCACACAGAGGGTTATTCACCTTTAGGAAAAATGAGTAGAGGTCGCATGGTTTTGCGACGGGGTTCGTTCACATCCGCGCATTTGTGCACGTTTGGTGTCCGGACAGCTTATACTAGCGGGCTTTGGATTAAGCCAGATCCTAGTATATGTTTTGGGATTGGTTTTATCTCTTTGTATTCGTGTTCCTTGGAACACGGATACGGGTGTGTATGCACAGTTGACTGAGGCAGAGGCAGAAGACTTTCATTAGGGTTGATGACCATTGTCATTTTCTTAACCCTAATATTATGTGTGAAATATGATTTATTAATATTTGTTAATTATAATTGTGTTATGGTTAGGGTTGTTGACCATTTGACTATGGTTGACATGTTGACCTATGTTGACAATTTGACCATCATCATTTCATATGAAAGATGCTCTTTGATTCTTGCAAAAGTATTTAATGTGAAATGATAATGGTCATTTCATGATTAACCATCACAATTATCTTTACCTAATTATTTATTTATCATAATTCACATATATGTGAGAAGGTTGGCATTATTCTTCTCATTCTATCATTCTCATTCTCTCTCATCCTCTTCCTCTCTCTCAAAGCTCTCCCCTCTCATGAGTTGAGAACCATTGAGCTTGAGATAAATCCCTTAAAATTACTCTCTGCTCTTTCTAGGGTTCTAGGTTTAGCACACCAAGCACCTTAGTTACTTCTAGTTTGAGGTTGGAGCCAAAGGTAGAGGCCCTCGGGTGGATCTTTCTTCGGCAAGAGAAGGCGACGAGGAGAACCCGTTCATCACACTCTAAGGAGCAAGAAGAGAAAGACTTCAAGACTTAGGTAAAACCCCTTAACCGAGTAGCTAACTCTTTTAGCTTTGTAGTTGGTTTATGTTTAGCAAAGATCCCTCCTTTGGTTAGTCCATGTTGCCCAGTGTTGTAAAAATTGAATTTTTCATAACGTTTCCACCTCCACGCAAGCACCGGGGTGGGCAACGTGGACTTACAGTGGTATCAGAGCCTAGCTAAACACAAACTAACTAGTTAGCAAAGTATGTAGAACTTCGATCGGAAAAAATCGCAAAACACGTTTTCTAAAACCTAAGTTTCTGCCGATTTTTTTTTCTGCTCCAAAAATAATAAATCATGTACTAAAAATCGGCTCAGGCTTTTCTTAGAACAGGCAAGAAAAACGATCCAATGAGTCGACCAACTCACCGCGGTTCCGCGGCAAGAGCTTGCTCCTGCCGCGGATCCGCGGCCGAGTTGACTCGGCTGTGGATCGTTTCTCCTGCAGTTTTCTTCTGCTGGTGTTTTGTGATTTTTTAGATGGTTTGTTTCTGTCCAGAATTTCCAGAGAACAAGTTAGTTTTTGGGGTGGTCACAAATCCGTGTTTTGATTGAACTTCTTTACACTTTGGCTAATGGGTTATATCTGTGATGTGATATATGTATTGAACGTCTTCTAATCGCTATATGTCGATTAGTGGGGGTTATACATATCTGTGATCTGTAATGTTGATAGTTTGTGTATATGAATTCGTTGGATTGTCGCGGATGAATAGCCGGGGGGGTTGTGAGATGAGAGTTTTCTTATTCTTTCAATTGTTGTAATATGTAAATTGATGTAATATTATTTGTATGGCCGCACAACCGGGTTGGGGTTGTAGCCGTCATTGTATAATTTCTTTTACTGTTTTTGCTCCTAGGATAGTCCCAAGGTGGGGTGCACAAACTACCAGGTATCTCGAAGTGCCGAGTGGCCTACTCACGGTGTTGAGGGAGGATGCTCCGCTTCGGGTACTTGGCGGGTAAATTGCCGCACCCGTAGGGGTCTAGGGTGGGGTTTGGCTATTCATCGCGACCGTGTAATCCGCTCTTCGTTACAGGCTCGTACGAAATGCGGATTCCTAGTATATCCAATGTGTTCATCTGTGATCTGGAATGGCTATCATTGCATGTGATGAATGTACATATCTATATATGATATCTATTTAGGCGTTGCTTATGTTTTGCATCCGCGCTAGTCCAGCCCCCGCTCTGTCGTTAGTTAAGTAACCTAACGGGTGATGACGGGACCCCGTGGCGAATGCGGATGGCATAAGCTTACGTCATATTTTCGATCTTTTCTGCAATGGTAGGATTAATTGATGGGACGCATTAAAATTAACGCAAGAAAAATAAACCAAGTCGTTGGAACACTTTCAAAACCACTCGGTTCTTTTCAAAACCAAATTTTAAATGCGGAGCTTGAACCACTCCTTTTGAAAGCTATCTCGTTCCTTCGATTATATCAAGTTCACTACATTCACGGTTTCGCCAAAACCATCAGTAGCCCTCCGTTGTTTCACATGGATGGTCAATAAGTATTCAAGCTATGTTTGTTGTCCAAAGTCAAGGCATAGTGATTGGTAGCTATTGGGTATTCATGTGCAGCATAGATAGATGTGTTGGTTTGGGATAGTCGTTCTACCTTGTTGGCCAAAGTCAAGGGTATGTGCAGGTGGGTTCAAATTAAGCTGGAGAATGACGGGTACAACTTGACATGTGACTTATGATTTGTTGGCTAAAGTCAAGGTCATAAGAGCATGGGGCAAAAATCCACATCGGGAGTTTCAAAAGAAACTGAAACTTGCTAGCGCTGCATACCATTTGGAGTGTGATGATTCTGGTAGGATTCTTTCAGTTTCGTCAGGAGATGATATTTGGATCCCGATCCTACTGTGAGTATATGCTACTCCTCCGGAACTTTCTCACTTAACGATCAATGCTATAAACCAAGTAGGTGTCTAGAAATGTGTTAGCAGGGCTACGCCCACAGGGAAAAGAGGTTATTTAATTAAGGAACTTCGCGAAAGCGTTGTAAAACCTCCCTCGAAGTACCGACGCTGGCCTGGCTGAACGGTTAAGCAAGAATTGTACTGTGAGATTGATCCCGACTAATTCTTCCATTATGGTTTAAGGAGGGATTCGAGAGACAGTGGGAGCCATCCTGTTTAGACAAATTAAAAACCACTCTAAACTTACAAGAGCATCATGCTAAAGTGTTTCTTCTCCCTCTCCCAACTGCAGCGACCAAATATCATGACAGGACTTAAGTTACTTCTAGATAAAAATATACAGACAGGGCCAAACTACAAAGATTGGCTCAGGAATGTCAGAATGGCAATCACTTATGACAAGTTGGGGTATCTTCTTACCACCAAAGCTCCCCCTGTCCCAGGTCCCAAAACCAGCGTCGCGGATAGGGAAATCCGTAAAACCTGGGAAATCGATTGCGCGAAGGCCAAGTGCCTCGTGTTTGCCTCTATGGACAATGAACATCAGAGGAGGCACGAGAATATGGACCTCGAATCCATATTTCTCCATACAAAAGAACTGTATGGAGAGCAATCCCGTATCGCCAGATACGAAGTGTCGAAAAAGCTGTTTTCGGCGAGATTGGCCGTCGGATCATCGGTAGCGGAACACGTGCTTAAGATGATTGGCTACATAGAGGAGCTCACGGACCTTGGGACCACGTTGGAGAATGAGCTCTATACGGACTTAATTCTCCAGTCCCTTCTTTCCACTTACGCCCAGTTTATCCTGAACTTCAACTTGCAAGAAAAGGAAGTTGAACTTTCAGAGCTCCTCAACATGCTGATGAGTGCAGAGGGCACCCTACAGTAAGGTAGGGAAACATCCACTTTGTTTGTCGGAGGATCTTCCTCTTCTCGGTCCAAGGCGAAAGCCAAAGGAAAGAAGAAGAAAATCCCCGCCAAACCAAGGGGCGGTGTTAGTAAAGTGGATACGAAGGAAAAGGCAAAAGCAACAAAGGTAGCGGGGAAGCTTGTGGGTAAGGAAGAGTGCTTTTACTGTCACAAGAGTGGACACTGGAAGAAAGATTTCAGGGCTTGGAAGGCCTGAACACAGGATCTGAAGCAAGTTGCGGCTTCAGCCTCCGGTGTGTATGTTATTGAAAACTGTCTATCAATAAACTCTACTTCCTGGGTATTGGATACCGGGTCAGGATCTCATATCTGTAATTCTTTGCAGGCATTGAGAAAGCGTAGGTTTTTGAAGGCAGGTGATATGACCCTCAAAGTTGCAAACGGAGATAGCATGGATGCTGAGGCCGTAGGGGACTATCACCTGGGAATGTCAGATGGACATGTTTTGGTTTTACGTAATTGCTTTTTTGTACCCAATGCAACTTGTAATATTATTTCTGTATCTTTAATATCTAAAGAAGGTTATGAATTTGCGTTTGTAAGTAATGTTGTAAACATTCACCTTAATAAAGTTCTGATTGGGTCAGGTACATTAAGCAATGGTATATACGTATTAAACCAACCATAGATTTTCAATGTCCAGAATACACACAAAAGAAAGTCTCCGGAAACAAATCAGACTTTCTTATGGCATTGTAGACTGGGTCACATCAATGAGAGAAGGTTGACGAAGTTACATACAGAGGGATATTTGGATCCGTTTGAATATCAATCATATGTAACTTGTCAATCCTGTCTCAAAGGAAAGATGACAAAGACTCCGTTCACTGGACACGGAGTAAGAGCGAGCGAGCTCTTGGAACTCGTACACAACGACATGTGCTGTCCAATGTCTACGCATGCACGAAGCGGTTATTCTTACTTCATTACTTTTACGGATGACTTTTCAAGGTACGGATATGTCTTCTTAATGAAACATAAATCCAAAGTTTTTGGAAAATTCCAGGAATATAAGAATGAAGTAGAAAAACAAACAGGCAAAAGTATCAAGACACTGAAATCTTATCGAGGTGGTGAATACTTGAGTGTCGAGTTCCTGGATTACTTAAAAGAGAATGGAATTCTCTTTCAGCATACTCCTCCATACACTCTGCAACATAACGGTGTATCGGAGAGACGGAACCGAACCCTATTGGATATGGTACGGTCCATGATGAGTAACGCTGAGTTACCGCGATCAATCTGAGGATATGCACTAGAATCAGGTGCATACCTTTTGAACCGAGTTCCAACTAAGACTGTGCCTACTACACCATATCAGATGTGGTGTGGGAAGAGACCCTATCTTAATCACATTAAGACATGGGGATGTCCAGCTTTTGTCAAAAAGCAGCATGCGGACAAACTCGAGGCATGCTCAGTACGGTGCAAGTTTGTGGGATATCCAAAGAACTCCAAGGGATATTTCTTCTATTGTGAAGAGGAACAAAAGGTTTTTGTTTCTCGTCATGCCCACTTCTTGGAAACTGAGTTTTTGGAAAATCAGATAAGTGGGAGCGTAATAGAACTGGAAGAAATTCCAGAACCACGAGCTATTACTGAAAGCATAGTAGAACCAGAGGGTTCGAAAGATCAGGACATTCCTCCTCCGCTCCGCAGAAGTAGTAGGCAGTCTCATCCTCCCGAGAGATACTACGGTTTTCTCATAGACGGGGATAGAGAGGATTGCATCATTGATAGTGATGAGCCGACTAGCTTCCAGTAGGCCATTCAGAGCGTTGACTCGGTAAAATGGCTGGATGCAATGCGGACCGAAATGGAGTCCATGTACACCAACAATGTATGGACGTTGGACGTTGTTCCAGATGGGGTAAAACCCGTTGGATGCAAGTGGATCTTCAAAAGGAAGATTGGTGTAGATGGACAGGTTGAGACCTATAAAGCTAGACTTGTTGCAAAGGGTTTTCGTCAAAGACCTGACTTGGACTATGACGAAACCTTTTCTCCAGTGGCTATGCTGAAATCCATTCGGATCCTTCTTGCCATTGCTGCCTTCCACGATTATGAGATCTGGCAGATGGACGTAAAGACCGCTTTTCTAAATGGAAATTTAGAGGAGTGTGTCTATATGGACCAGCCAGAGGGTTTCATTCAGAGTGAGAGCAGCGGAAAGGTGTGCAAGTTGCTTAAGTCCATCTATGGACTAAAGAAGGCATCGCGGAGTTGGAACATCTGTTTTGATGAGACGGTCAAAGAATTTGGCTTTATCAAAAATCCAGATGAACCATGCATCTATAATAGATTTGCAGCAAGAACTGTAGTATTCCTCGTTTTATACGTGGATGACATTCTCTTGATAGGAAATGACATTCCTATGCTACAATCTGTCAAAGGGTTCTTGTCACACAGGTTCTCTATGAAAGACCTGGGTGATGCCTCTTACATTCTGGGGATCCGGATCTATCGTGACAGATCCAAGAGGATATTAGGACTTTCACAGTCCAGGTACATCGACACCATACTAAAAAGATTCAGTATGGAAGATTCCAAGCGCGGTAATCTACCGGCTTTTCACGGGATCACCCTCTCCAAAGAGATGTCTCCCAAGACTGATTTAGAAAGGGATCGCATATCTATTATACCCTACGCTTCTGCGGTAGGCTCTATAATATATGCGATGTTGTGCACCAGACCAGATGTAGCTTATGCACTGAGTGTGGTAAGCCGGTATCAGTCAAACCCTGGGGAGAAACACTGGATAGCGATAAAGAACTTTCTCAAGTACCTGAGAAGGACTAAGAAGATGTTCTTGGTGTATGGCGGAAAAAACCTCCAGATCGAGGCCTTTGCTGACTCCAGCTTCCAGAGTGACAAGGATGATTCCAAGTCCATATCGGGTTATATCTTTACCCTCTATAGAGGGGCGGTGTGTTGGAAGAGTTCCAAATAGGAAACCGTTGCTGACTCGACGATGGAAGCGGAATATATCGCTGCTGCAGATGCCGCAAAAGAAGCCGTCTGGATAAGGAAGTTCCTAACAGAACTTCTGGTGGTTCCGTACATTGTTGATCCAGTACCTCTGTATTGCGACAACAACGGGGCTTTAGCTTTAGCGAAGGAACCCAGGTTCCATCAGAAGTCCAGACACATCTTGAGGCCGTATCACCTGATCAGGGAGATCGTGGGTAGCCAGGAGATCGAGGTTCGGAGAGTTGCTACGGAAGATAACACTGCTGATCCATTCATGAAGGCCTTACCCCAGACTCAGTTCGAGCGGCTGATCGAGATGATAGGTCTTCGATACGCCAGTACATGGACTTAGTTCAAGTGGGAGATTGTTAGTGTATATGCCCTAGAGGCCATTACTGTATCATACTAGTTTGTATATTACTTGATGGAAGCTTGGGATATTCACCTTATATTGACATTCTTGCTCAAAATAGTAGTATGCTACTTAGTTTGTTTCTACTTTAATGTGTGCATGTGTTTCTTTTAGCATATCGCCTTTACACATTAGTGGAGCCCTTAGGATCTTTGCTTGATTACCAGCGTTGTGATGGCAGTCACACTCGTGGGGGCTGGGTAATCCACAAGCACATCTTTATGCAGGTCCCTAGTCGTAGGACTATCAAGACAGGGCATCGATACTCCGGAGTAGACTAGCGTATGTGCTTCTCAACCCAGCTTGGGAGACGACCTGTCCCACAGCCGTCAGTACGTCGTACTTGAGATAGTATTCGAGTGCTCGTTAGGTTACGAGTACACTGGACAAGACTCGTCGGGAACTGTTGGTTGGTATTATACCTATCGTCAGTTATCAGTTCTAAGGTGACATGAGTACAGCTTAGTCCATTGACTTAACACTGTCACTTCGTCTCGAGTGTGTTCCCACTATTCTTTGTTTACTACCCTACCACGGCTCAAAGGAGTCGTGCAAACAGGTAGTTTTTGGGTGCAGTCCCGAAGCACTTGGAGGCAGTGACGGTTAGATAGGATTCGTCTCTCACGGTATTGGGGGTTGATATCGCGCTGTGTCTAGATGAACCATTACACAAAGTCCCTGGCCAGGGCAAGCGAGATAGACTGGTAGGTTTCCCGTGTTATCTCAGGATGTTCTGGGATACACTCTGACACGACTTGTACCGCTATTAGGGGACTGACGTTTACCGCCACCCTAGGCCCGCCATGCGATACTCTTAGATGAACAGACCGGACTGTACTGAGACTGTCACATTCAGTCTCAGTAGGAGATCAGATGGGTTAACCTCGTCAGTCTTCTTATCGGCATCTACCTGGGGACCGTTACGTACAGCTAGTGCCGCTTGCGGTCTGTGGTTAAACCCACTGCCAGCGTAGTGTCGAGTCTTTAGAGTCCCACACAGAGGGTTATTCGCCTTTAGGCAAAATGAGTAGAGGTCGCATGGTTTTGCGACGGGGTTCGTTCTCATCCACGCACTTGTGCATGTTTGGTGTCCGGACAGCTTATACTAGCGGGCTTTGGTTTAATCCAAATCCTACTATATGTTTTGAGATTGGTTTTATCTCTTTGTATTCGTGTTCCTCTGAACACGGATACGGGTGTGTATGCACAGTTGACTGAGCAGAGGCAGAGGACTTTCATTAGGGTTGATGACCATTGTCATTTTCTTAACCCTAATATTTATGTGTGAAATATGATTTATTAATATTAGTTAATTATAATTGTGTTATGGTTAGGGTTGTTGACCATTTGACTATGGTTGACATGTTGACCTATGTTGACAATTTGACCATCATCATTTCATATGAAAGATGCTCTTTGATTCTTGCAAACATATTTAATGTGAAATGATAATGGTCATTTCATAATTAACCATCACAATTATCTTTAGCTAATTATTTATTTATCATAATTCACATATATGTGAGAAGGTTGGCATTATTTTTCTCATTCTATCATTCTCATTCTCTCTCATCCTCTTCTTCTCTCTCAAAGCTCTCCCCTCTCATGAGTTGAGAACCATTGAGCTTGAGATAAATCCTTTAAAATTACTCTCTACTCTTTCTAGGGTTCTAGGTTTAGCACCCCAAGCACCTTAGTTACTTCTAGTTTGAGGTTGGAGCCAAAGGTAGAGGCCCTCGGGTGGATCTTTCTTCGGCAAGAGAAAAAGACGAGGAGAACCCGTTCATCACACTGCAAGGAGCAAGAAGAGAAGGACTTCAAGACTTAGGTATAACCCCTTAACCGAGTAGCTAACTCTTTTAGCTTTGTAGTTAGTTTATGTTTAGCAAAGATCCGCCCTTTGGTTAGTCCATGTTGCTTAGTGTTGTAAAAGTCGAATTTTTCATAACGTTTCCGCCTCCCCGCAAGCACCGGGGTGGGAAACGTGGACTTACAAAAACACTCTATACTTTTACTGGTTTGATTTCTGGGTTTCGGCTTACTTAGTCGCGTTACGCCTGTAGACGTTACGTGGTTAAGTGCCGGTCACGGGCCAAACTTTTGGGTCGTGATAGAAGCAATCGAAAACTAAACCGTGAGTTTGTAGCATCTTCCAGTTTTGCTAATGAGGTCACTCCCGGTGAAGGGATCTCGGCTTTTTCCTCATCGAATAAGGTGCGGGGTGTATCATATATACCGCTATGCAAAGCAAAACTATAGCTACCCTTTTTATAAAGTTTTGATTCTACAACATCTTTTCGGTTTCTTTTCTTTTATTAATCTCATTAATAAAATCCCATCAATTAATGCTTCCTAAGCATCACAGAAGAAACGAAAGCAGTAAAATTTATATATCAACATATATATATAGTATAAGCATTTGTCTCAGGCAGTAATATGATCTCATCACAGAACATTGCAGCAGAAGATAACATATGAAATATTGGATCTACTAGGACGTCCGTGTTTTATTTCGAGCCTGTATAAAACACGGATTCCACGGTCGCGGTGAATAGCTAAATCCACATCCCTAGACCCCTACGAAAGCGGCAAGTAACACTGCCAATTCTAGGGTTTGGAGACCCGGTCTCAACTCCTCGAGATGGCTTTCCACTGTACCCTAGAACCTGGTTACTTGTGCTCTCCTCCTTGGGTCTACCTAATGCGGAAAAGTAAATAATATACAATGGTGGCATCAATCTCATCCCCGAAGTGCCCCAATAAAAGAATATTACATACAAATGAATTTTACATGAATGAAAATAAAAACCCTCATCTCACATAAAACCCCCGGCTATTCAGAACACGACGATCCAACATAACATATCACAGTAACACATAATATCCCATATCATTAACGTAAGCAAGTATGCGTATCCCGATTGTCGTTGATGTATAGCAACGAAGCCGGCGATACACCACATACTACGCTTACAGTCACAGAAAAAAAAGTGTAAAACTACAACATTTGGAATCCACAATCACTTTAGACATCGTAAATCCGAAATATCACATACTTCGCATTTCTTGCCTAACTATATGAATTCCGCATATTATATCACATTCCAGATAAATAGACAAAGTTAAACTTTCCGATCGAATAATCAAACACCCAAGATTTCCCAAATAGCTCAACACTTGAGCGGGGTTCAAAAATCCCAGAACATGTCACCGCCCCAATGAACCAGCCGTAGAAGGGTCAAACCAACGCCTCACATATGGCAACGCTAAACTGCTACAAACCCAAGGGTTCAGTGGATGTTTTGACGGTCACATAATCGAGTTAAGGTTACGTTCTTCTAGAGGGTCCACAGATATGCTTGCATATTTTTCCGAAAGTTTTAAACTCAAGAAATATTCAGCACTTTAAAATTTTTCGTGTCGGGAAAAAGTGAGTTATTGATATCCGTTCGAACATTTTAACACGTTCTAAATTATCCGGAAAACTAAAAGAAATTAAACTTTCCGATCGAATCAATGAATACAAAAGATCTCCAGAGAACTCAACACTTGAGCAAGATTAAAAAATCCCAGAAGTATATACTAATACCTACGGATCAACCCTACTAATACGAGGCCTTAGCTCCCAAGTACGGCCGTGGAACCGCCGCGGGAAGCATGTTCCTGTCGCGGTTCCGCGGCGACTTTAGGGAGTTGGGGGCTCGTATTTTACAGTAATTCTTAGAATTTCCTGCTGAATTTTCTGAGTATTTTTAATACCGAAAAAATCAAATTTTTAAAAAATTTCCAGAGAGGGGACAAAAAACGATGTTTCGGCGTTCGATCGGACTTTAAACTTCGTATACACGTCGCCTAATGTTCTAGCTTGGCTCTGATACCACTGTAGGGTTACTAGGCACTCTTACAAGGGTCTATAAGGAATCAACCATGCCCGATTCAAAATTTAGACGTGCCGAACAACCCAAAGCGAGGATCTTTGCTAGATTATTAGGGTTAAACATGCAAGTAAACACCTTTACAACTAAGCGTGAGGGATTACAACCTTTGTGGTCCACTCCTTCGCTTCATAAGCTCCGAGTAGTAGTCCCTTCACCGCGATCCATGATCTCTCGGACACAAGAGAAGCTCCACAACCCGAATGATCCATGCTTGCTTGAAGTCTTCCTTTTCAAAGATGAACTACCTTGAAGTTTCTTTGAAACAAGCTCTCACTCACTAATCAAGTATTAATGAAGAGAACACCCTAATCTAATAGGCTAGACTAGATGAGGTTGATGAGAAAGGAATTTGGCTCTCATTTGTTTTCATAATCTCATACTAAATCATCACAAAAGAAAAACCTAGTAAGCTTTTCAAGGGCTCAAGGAAGAAGAAGAAGAATAAATCCTTTTGTGATGAATAATAAAAATGTTATATCATTACAATTGCAACCATGGTTAAGTCAAGAAAGACTTAACCATTGTAGAGTTTTAACTAGGGTAAAGGGTGGGTTGGGTTAAGAAAATATCTCCAAAAATATCAACACATAATATCTTTGCAAGAAACAAAATAAAAGCTTCTAGAAACTTCTAGAAAAGATTAACCCAAAACAAACCCTAACCATGTTTAATCTCCTCTAATCATGTTGCATTAGTAATCATAATTTGTTACAATATTATATATCACATATATAATATATTTTGTAACAAAAGAAAATAATATATTTAACATATATCGCATATATATCAATGTATTATCCGGTGAGAAAATGAAACAACTGTTAGTAATTTGTATGCCCTAAAGGCCATTATATGGATAGTGGAAACTTGGACATATTATCTATGGAGATAGATGAATTTCTTGCTCAATATGATAGTACGCTATCTGGTTTACTTTATCTGTACATGTAGATTTAATCATTTACACATGTTGATAAAGCCCAAAGGATATTTGCTTGACTACTGTTATTATGATGCGGATCATACTAGTGGGGCACATGTAGTCTATAAGTATATCCTTGAACTGTTCCTAGTCGAGGGTGTATCGAGACAGGGCATCGATATTCCAGAGTAGACTAGCGTATGCTATTCTTGTCCCATATGATGGGCGATGGATGATCCCATATCCATCTGGTGAGGAGACACCAAAGATTGTATGCGGGTGCTCAGTGGAGACTGGGTACACTGAACGGACTCACCGAGAACTCCTATGTGGTATTATATCTATCGTCGGATAGCAGTTCTCAGGGAACACTGGTACAGGTTAGTCTGTAGACCTGAGATCGTCATAGAGTCTTGTGTGTCCTCCCACTATACTTTGATCTCCACCCTACCACGGCTCTACTGAGTCGTGCAAATACGTGGTCTTTGGGTACAGTCCCGAGGCGCATGGAGGCAATGAGCGATAGGAGGGGTTTCGTCTCTCCCGGTATTGGGGGTTGATGTTGTGCTATGCTCGATTGGCTATAACATAAAGTCCCTGGCCAGGGCTGCTGAGATTTACTGATAAGAGTTATCAGTAGTTTCTCGATCTGTTATGAGCCATACACCAGCATGACTTATTAAGTTACTGGGGTCGACGATACCATCCCTAGACTTGATATGCAGCATATCTGACGAAGAGACCGGACTGTACGGTAAGTGTTGCCAGTTGGCTCGACCGGAGTTTTTACAGCTTTGCTGGTTTTCTTCTGATCGCTTCAATACCCGGGTGGCCGTTATGTTTAGCTGACCTCTTGCGGCTTATAGATGTTTGATATGATCATCATCTACTGCTGGCGTATTGACGAGTCTTAGAGTCCCACAATGAAGTTTCCTGGCTCAGGCAAAACGATGTGGTGTGCATATGTGATATGCGCGGGACCCGATTAAATACGGTTATGTGATAACGTATATTTATCGGGCATTTTCTATTTGACGGATCGTATGAGATATGACCGGTTTGGTAAATCAAGTGTTGATTTAACTAATTACATTTAGATTAATTCTTTAAGTAAATCCTTTTGTATGCACGCATGCATGAACATGATGATGTGCATGGACACATACATGCATACATAGTATCATGGTTGTTGATACAAGAATGATGGCAATATAAGACTTATATTGAAGCTTTTAATTTGTATTTATCATTTTAAGTTAATGTAAAGAATATCCACTCATGCTCCTTTATTCCTTAGTGGGTAAGCTTTACTTAACTTAATGAAAAGAATTTCCACCCATGCTTAATTCTTTAGCAAAAGAATTTCCACTCACAATTATGGTGGTAATGGAATAATGGTGATTATTCCTTTCTTATCACTATAAATAGCTTCATATGTGATATGAAACAAGATACACACAACAAAGAAAAAATTGAGTGCAAGGGTGTGAAGAATACAAGTTATCATATGTGATATGATAGAAAGCTCAAGCCACCATTATCTTCTTCTTCCTCTCTTGATTTCTCTCTTGAGTGAAAGTTGATAAAAGAAAGGATTTCAATTGAAGAACATAAACCACATCATCATACTATACACATCTAGCCGATCTGTGTAGGGTGTTTACTCTACTTCGTTTGCGAAACAAGTAAGGTAAGGAGCTTTGGGCAAAGGGACTTCGGGTGGATCATCGTGGACAAGGAAGGCTTCCATCGATCCGTTACAAACTCTCATAGTGCCAAGGAGTCACCGAGGAAGATCTGCAAAGGTTGTAATCTTTCCTCTTAGTGATAGTTTTACAATTGCATGTGATGCTTAGTTGTATGAATCCCTAAAACTTCTAGTTTCGATTCTCGCCGGGGCTAGCTTAGCACCTCCAAAATTTTGATTATGGCATGTGTGATGCCACCGGACCCTTGGCGGGGTGCTAGGCCGGCCCTTCAGTGGTATCAGAGCCAAGCTAGAGCTTTAGGCGATGCGTAGGCGATGTTAAACGTCCGATCGAACCACGAAACACCAATTTGGACCGCTCTCTGGAAATTTTTTGAAAATTGGATTTTTCCAAATTAAAAGGTCTTAAAAAAATCAGCAGGCATATTTAAGAGTTTCTGTAAAAAAAATTTTAACGATCACTCTAAACAGCCGCGGATGGGCGGCCAAAGCCTGGCTTTGGCCGCGCATCCGCGGCCGTACTGTAGGATCATGGAAAAAATTTTGTTGCAGAAGACCTGATTAATTACAATAATGCCTCTGGAATATTTTAAACACACTCAAGTGTTGAGTGTTCTGGAGAAAAATTGGATTTGGTGATTCGATTGGAAAAGCTTAACTTCGTTCAGATTTTCAGATTTTTAGAACGTGTTAAAATGTTTAAACGAATATTAGAAACACAGTTTTTTCCCGTATTGGAAAAATTCCAAGTGTTGGATTTTTCCCTAGTTCGAAACCTTCGAAAAACATGCAAGCGTATTTGTGGACACTCTAGAAGAACATAACCTTAACTCGATTATGTGACCGTCAAAACTATCACTGAACCTTAGGGTTTGTGGTAGTTTAGCGTTGCCACTTGTGAGGCGTTGGTTTGGCCCTTCTACGGTTGGTCCATAAGGGGCTGTGGCATGTTCTAGAAATTTTTGAACTCGGCTCAAGTGTTATGCAGTTTGGGAAATCTTGGGTGTTTGTTTATTCGGTCGAAAATTTTAACATTGTCTTATTATCTGAAATGTGATACAATATGTGGAATTCATATAGTTAGGCATGAAATACGAAGTATGTGATATTTCGAATTTATGATGTCTAAGGTGATAATGGATTCCAAATGTTGTAGTTTTTCATTTTATTTTCTGCGACCGTAAGTGTAGTATGTGGTGTATCGCCGTTTTCGTTGCTATACGTCAACGACAATCGGGATACGCATACTTACTTACGTTGATGATATGAGATATTATGTGTTGCTGAGATATGATGAGTAGGATTGTCGCGACAGAATAGCCGGGGTTTTTATGTGAGATGAGAGTTTTTATTTTCATTCATGTATAAATCAATTGTATATTATTTACTTTTCCGCATTAGGATAGACCCAAGGAGGGGAGCACAAGTGACCGGGTTCTAGGGTTCAGTGGGAGGCCATCTCGAGAAGTCGAGACCGGGTCTCCTAAACTCTAGAATTGGCGGGATCACTTGCCGCTCTCGTAGGGGTCTAAGGTTGTGGGCTTGGCTATTCATCACGACCGTGGAATCCGTATTTTCTATTGTTGGCTCGATACAAAATACAGACATCCTAGATATCCTTTTATATGCTTCTGCTGTTGATATTCTGTAATGTGATTACTTAGTATCTGAGACGAATGGATTATTATTATATACATGATATATAATAAACGTTGCTTATATTTTACACCCGCGCTAGTCCCGCCCCGCTATGCCGTTAGTTAAGTAACCTAACGGTGCATAACGGGACACTGTGGCGAATGCGGATGGTATAAGTATACGTTCTATTCTGTGAGGGCTTAGGAACTTAGATGATGGGATCACATTAATAAGATTAATGTAAAGAAAAGAAACCTAATGATGTTGCAGAATCAGATTTGAAACAAACTCGGCTTTTTATGAAAAATGCAAGTTTCAAGAAGATGCGGAGCTTAAGCCACTCCTTTTCTTAACCGTTTGATTCTACAACGAGATCAAGTTCAAAGCGTTAAAGGTTTTCTTAAAAACCATCCGCAACCCTCCGTCATTTTAGGAAGCAGAGTACTTAGTATTCGTGCTGCGTATGTTGATTATAGTCAAGGCGTAGTGTACGGTAGCTAAGTGATGTCTTTCTACAAAACATATGATGCGATTAGTTAGGACATTCATGTGATTATGTTGATCATAGTCAAGGGTCATATGGGTGGGTATAATTAATCATGAAATGACGGGTAGAATTTGACTAGTACTTATGATATGTTGACCATAGCCAAGGTCATAAGTGACTAGGGGTAAAAACCATATCGGGAATTTCAAGAGTTGAAATTTGCAATGAGATTGCATACCATCTATATGATAGTTGGATCTCGATCTCACTGTGAGTAAGTGTTACTTCCAGGAAAATTATTCCTGGCTAGTTTTCTTTTCAGGTTTTGAAAGAAAATTTGATAAAAGCAGTGGGAGACATTGATTAGATAAAATAATAACCAATCTAATTCTTTGAAAGAGCAATTCGCTAAGTGTATCCTTTTCTCTCTCCGAATGGCAGTTACAGATGTCAGGACTTAAGCTTCTACTTGAGAAAAATAAACTGACAGGACCAAATTATAAAGAATGGTTGAGGAACTTGAACATTGCACTTTCATATGATAAGGTATCATATGTCCTCAATACCGAAGCCCCACCCATCCCAGGACCTGAATCATCTGTCGCGGATAGGGAGATCCGAAAAACTTGGAAAAATGACTGCAACACGGCCAAGTGCCTCGCGCTCGCTTCTATGGACAATGTCCATCAGAAGCAACACGAGAATATGGATGTGCAATCCATCTTTCTTCACACAAAGGAGTTGTATGAAGAGCAATCTCGTACCTTGAGATACGAGGCATCTAGAAAGCTGTTTCAGATGCGAATGGCCGCTGGTGCATCAGTTGGAGACCATGTTTTGAAAATGATTGGTCTTATTGAAGAACTTGAGGGACTGGGATGGACTATGGATAATGAGCAATATACGGATATTGTTCTACAGTCTCTCCCCCCTGCCTTTGCTCCGTTCATAGTAAATTTCAATATGAATGGTTTGGAGAAATCATTGCCTGAACTTCTCAATATGTTGAGAAGTGCAGGGAACACATTGAAAACGGCAAGGACTCCCGCTCTGCTTGCTGGGCCATCTTCCTCTTCATTCCCAAAAGCTAAGGCCAAGGGAAAGAAGAAGAAGAAGTCTATCACACAGAAAGGAGGAGTTAGAAAGGCAAAGGGGAAAGACAAAGCTGGGGCTGTGGGAAGCAGGAAAGGAGAATGTTTTTACTGTAAAAAGTCAGGACATTGGAAACGCAACTGTGCTGAATATCTTGCTGATCTCAAGAAGAAGAAGCATGCTGATGCTTCCACTTCAGGTGTGTTTGTAACTGAAAACTGCTTTTCTTTAAACTCTGCATCCTGGGTATTGGATACCGGTTCTGGTTCTCACATCTGCAATTGTATGCAGGGATTGAGAAATAGTAGAGTTTTAAAAGTTGGAGATCATACTCTGCGGGTTGGAAATGGTTCCAATATACATGCTGTATCCGTGGGAGAGTATCATCTAGGGTTGCCTTCAGGAAGTATTTTGGTTTTGAACCCGTGTTATTTTGTACCAAGTATGCTGTGTAACATTATATCCGTTTCTTTGTTGGACAATGAAGGATATCATTTTATGTTGCAAAATAATGTTATGAACATTAACCTGAATCAAGAGTTGATTGGGTTTGGTACACTAAATAACGGTATTTACATCCTGAACCAACACACAGTTTTAAATATACAACATACTAGTAAAAGAAAGTTTTCAGATATAAATGAAGCTTTTCTTTGGCATTGTAGACTTGGTCATATTAATGAAACAAGACTAAACAAGCTACATAAAGATGGATATTTAAATCTGTTTGAATATAAATCTTATGCGACTTGCCAGTCTTGTATCAAAGGTAAAATGACCAAAACTCCGTTTAGTGGACACGGAAAGAGAGCTGGTGAACTCTTAAGCCTCATACATAGTGATGTATGCGGACCAATGTCTACACTTGCAAGAGGTGGTTTTTCATACTTCATCACTTTTACTGATGATTTCTCAAGATTCGGACACGTGTTTTTGATAAAGCACAAGTCTGAAGCTTTTGAGAAATTCAAGGAGTATAAACTTGAAGTAGAGAAGCAAACAGGCTTGAGCATCAAGAAACTTCGATCGGATCGAGGTGGAGAGTATTTAAGTACAGAGTTTCTAGACTTCTTAAAAGAGAATGGGATTCTCTCTCAGCTCACTCCTCCTTACACACCGCAGCACAATGGTGTGTCAGAACGGAGGAATCGTACCCTATTGGATATGGTACGATCCATGATGTGTGATGCTGAGTTACCGCTTTCCTTTTAGGGACATGCATTGGAGACAGCAATGTATCTATTGAACAGGGTGCCAACCAAGACCGTGTCTACCACTCCATATGAGATGTGGAATGGAAAGAGACCATCTTTTAAAAGGTTTAGGATTTGGGGTTGTCCGGCTTTTGTTAAAAAGCAGAATCCAGACAAACTCGAGACACGATCGGTCATGTGTAAATTTGTGGGGTATCCAAAACATTCGTATGGATATCTATTCTACCACAAAGAGGAACAAAAGGTGTTTGTTGCTCAGCATGCCACATTTTTGGAAAATGAGTTCTTTACGGAAAGTACTAATGGCAATGTGGTAGAACTAGAAGAGGTTCTAGAGACACAAATTACTCAGGAGGAATTGGTTGAAACTGATGTTGCAGTAGAACTTCAAGAACCTCAGCCGCTCAGGAGGTCTAGTAGAACTTCTCACCCACCAGAGAGATACTATGGTTTTCTCATAGATGGTGATAGAGAAGATTGCATCATGGATGATGATGACCCTACTAGTTTTCAGCAAGCTATCATGAGTGGTGACTCAGTGAAATGGCTGGAAGCAATGAGATCCGAAATGGAGTCAATGTACACCAACAAAGTATGGACTTTGGACGTTGCGCCTCCTGGGATAAAACCCGTTGGGTGCAAATGGATCTTTAAGAGAAAGATTGGTGTAGATGGACAGGTGGAGACCTATAAAGCAAGGCTTGTAGCGAAAGGTTTTCGTCAAAGACCAGGCTTGGACTATGATGAAACTTTCTCTCCGGTAGCAATGCTTAAATCCATTAGGATCCTACATGCTATTGCTACTCACTATGATTATGAAATCTGGCAGATGGACGTGAAAACAGCATTTCTAAATGGTGATTTATAAGAATGTGTTTTTATGGATCAGCCAGAGGGCTTCATTGATAGTGGGAGCAGCAGGAAAGCATGTAGATTGCTTAAATCCATTTATGGATTAAAGCAGGCCTCAAGGAGCTGGAACATCTGCTTTGATGATACTATCAAAGAGTTTGATTTTGTCAGAAATGAAGATGAACCATGTATTTATAAGAAGATTGTAGGGAGTACTGTCACATTCCTCGTATTGTACGTAGATGACATTCTCCTGATAGGAAATGATGATCCTATGCTAAAATCGGTCAAACTTTTCTTATCACAAAGGTTCTCCATGAAGGACCTGGGTGATGCCTCGCGCATTTTGGGCATTAGGATCTATAGAGATAGATCCAAGAGGTTATTGGGACTGTCCCAATCAAAGTACATAGACACCATTCTAAAGAGGTTTAGTATGGAAGATTCCAAGCGTGGTGCCTTGCCTGCTAGTCATGGAATCACTCTCTCTAAGGACTTCTGTCCGAAGACCGATGAAGAGAGAGCTCGCATGAGCGTTATACCCTACGCTTCAGCCGTGGGATCTATAATGTATGCGATGTTGTGTACTCGCCCTGATGTAGCTTATGCACTGGCTGTAGTAAGCAGGTATCAATCCAACCCAGGGGAGAAACATTGGATAGCAGTGAAGAACATTCTTAAGTACTTACGAAGGACTAAAGAATTGTTCTTGGTGTATGGTAATGGGGATCTCCAGATGGAGGCCTTTACCGATTCAAGCTTCCAAAGTGACAAGGATGACAATAAATCAATCTCAGGGTTTGTATTTACCCTAAATGGTGGAGCGGTTAGTTGGAAGAGTTCCAAACAGGACACCGTTGCAGACTCCACGATGGAAGCTGAGTATATTGCTGCAAGTTATGCTGCTAAGGAAGCCGTCTGGATGAAGAAGTTCATTGCGGAACTAGGAGTAGTTCCAACCATTGTTGATCCAATACCATTGTATTGTGATAATAATGGAGCTATAGCGTTAGCAAAAGAACCAAGGTCCCATCAGAAATCTAGACACATCCTAAGGAGATATCATCTGATCCGGGAGATAATAGATCACCAGGAGATCGAGATTCGGAGAGTAGATACAAAGGATAACACAGCGGATCCATTCACCAAGGCACTTCCACAGCCTCAGCATGAGCGACTGTTTGAAATGTTGGGTATGAGATATGCCAATAAATGGCCTTAGTGCAAGTGGGAGATTGTTAGTAATTTGTATGCCCTAAAGGCCATTATATGGATAGTGGAAACTTGGACATATTATCTATGGAGATAGATGAATTTCTTGCTCAACATGATAGTACGCTATCTGGTTTACTTTATCTGTACATGTAGATTTAATCATTTACACATGTTGATAAAGCCCAAAGGATATTTGCTTGACTACTGTGATTATGATGCGGATCATACTAGTGGGGCACATGTAGTCTATAAGCATATCCTTGAACTGTTCCTAGTCGAGGGTGTATCGAGACAGGGCATCGATATTCCAGAGTAGACTAGCGTATGCTATTCTTGTCCCATATGATGGGCGATGGATGATCCCATATCCATCTGGTGAGGAGACACCAAAGATTGTATGCGGGTGCTCAGTGGAGACTGGGTACACTGAACGGACTCACCGAGAACTCCAATGTGGTATTATATCTATCGTCGGATAGCAGTTCTCAGGGAACACTGGTACAGGTTAGTCTGTAGACCCGAGATCGTCATAGAGTCTTGTGTGTCCTCCCACTATACTTTGATCTCCACCCTACCACGGCTCTACTGAGTCGTGCAAACAGGTGGTCTTTGGGTACAGTCCCGAGGCGCATGGAGGCAATGAGCGATAGGAGGGGTTTCGTCTCTCCCGGTATTGGGGGTTGATGTTGTGCTATGCTCGATTGGCTATAACATAAAGTCCCTGGCCAGGGCTGCTGAGATTTACTGATAAGAGTTATCAGTAGTTTCTCGATCTGTTATGAGCCATACACCAGCATGACTTATTAAGTTACTGGGGTCGACGATACCATCCCTAGACTTGATATGCAGCATATCTGACGAAGAGACCGGACTGTACGGTAAGTGTTGCCAGTTGGCTCGACCGGAGTTTTTACAGCATCGCTGGTTTTCTTCTGATCGCTTCAATACCCGGGTGGCCGTTATGTTTAGCTGACCTCTTGCGGCTTGTAGATGTTTGATATGATCATCATCTACTGCTGGCGTATTGACGAGTCTTAGAGTCCCACAATGAAGTTTCCTGGCTCAGGCAAAACGATGTAGTGTGCATATGAGATATGCGCGGGACCCGATTAAATACGGTTATGTGATAACGTATATTTATCGGGCATTTTCTATTTGACGGATCGTATGAGATATGACCGGTTTGGTAAATCAAGTGTTGATTTAACTAATTACATTTAGATTAATTCTTTAAGTAAATCCTTTTGTATGCACGCATGCATGCACATGATGATGTGCATGGACACATACATGCATACATAGTATCATGGTTGTTGATACAAGAATGACGGCAATATAAGACTTATATTGAAGCTTTTAATTTGTATTTATCATTTTAAGTTAATGTAAAGAATATCCACTCATGCTCCTTTATTCCTTAGTGGGTAAGCTTTACTTAACTTAATGAAAAGAATTTCCACCCATGCTTAATTCTTTAGCAAAAGAATTTCCACTCACAATTATGGTGGTAATGGAATAATGGTGATTATTCCTTTCTTATCACTATAAATAGCTTCATATGTGATATGAAACAAGATACACACAACAAGGAAAAAATTGAGTGCAAGGGTGTGAAGAATACATGTTATCATATGTGATATGATAGAAAGCTCAAGCCACCATTATCTTCTTCTTCCTCTCTTGATTTCTCTCTTGAGTGAAAGTTGATAAAAGAAAGGATTTCAATTGAAGAACATAAACCACATCATCATACTATACACATCTAGCCGATCTGTGTAGGGTGTTTACTCTACTTCGTTTGCGAAACAAGTAAGGTAAGGAGCTTTGGGCAAAGGGACTTCGGGTGGATCATCGTGGACAAGGAAGGCTTCCATCGATCCGTTACAAACTCTCATAGTGCCAAGGAGTCACCGAGGAAGATCTGCAAAGGTTGTAATCTTTCCTCTTAGTGATAGTTTTACAATTGCATGTGATGCTTAGTTGTATGAATCCCTAAAACTTCTAGTTTCGATTCTCGCCGGGGCTAGCTTAGCACCTCCAAAATTTTGATTATGGCATGTGTGATGCCACCGGACCCTTGGCGGGGTGCTAGGCCGGCCCTTCAACAACAAAGCGAGCCAATATTAGATAATGTAATGTAATATATCACATATATAATTATACTTTAAATTATCGAATCAACACTTGATCCGACAATCCTGCTATAACGAATATAACCGACTAATATATCATGTACCGATTCATCGAATCAACACTTGATCCGATGACCCGGCTGATATAAAATATCACGAGAATAGAATAAGGTATATCATATCATATTATTCTCGGTCCCGCATATATCACATATTGCTCCTACTCCATTTTGCCTGAGTCAAGAAACCTCTGTGTAGGACTCTAAAGAATCGTCAATACGCCGGCAGTAGGTGATGATCATATCAAACACCCACAAGCTGCAAGCGGTCAGCTAAATGTAACAGCCACCCAGGTATTGAGCGATCAGAAGATCAACAAGAAATCTTGTACATTCTCCTGTGAATCCAATCAGTAACACTACCGTACAGTCCGGTCTCTTCGTCTGATATGTTGCATATCTAGTCCAGGGGTGGTATACGTCAGACCCCAGTAACCGATAAGTCGTGTCGATGTGAGGCTCATAACAGGTTGAGAAACTACTGATAACACTTACCACTAGTACTCAATGTCCGCCCTGGCCAGGGACTTCCAGTTATAGCCAATCGAACATAGCACAACATCAACTCCCTATACCGGGAGAGACGAAACCCCTCCTATCGCTCATTGCCTCCATGTGATTCGGGACTGTACCCAAAAGCCACCGTTTTGCACGCCCTCTTGGACGTGGTATGATGGAAATCAAAGCACAGTGGGAATCACACAAGACTCTATGATGATCTCGGGTCTACAGACTAACCTGTACCCGTGTCACCAGAGAACCGCCATCTGACGTGAGGTAAAATACCATCTGGGAGTTCTCGGCGAGTCCGTCCAGTGTACCCAGTCTCCACTGAGCACTCGTACACCATCTTTGATGTCAAACACCGATGGATATGGGATCATCCATCTCCCATCATATGGGTCAAGATGCGTATACGCTAGTCTACTCTAGTGTATCGATGCCATGTCTCGACACACCCTCGACTAGGAACAGTTATAGGATGTACTCGTTGACTACCATGGCCCCACTAGTACGATCATCATAGTCCCAGTAGTAGAGTACATATCCTGAGGGCTTTATCAACATGTGAGAACAAGACAGTAAACTAATATAAGTCAACATGTTAAGATAAAGCGAAACCAAATAGCATACTATCATGACGAGCAAGAAAGTTCTCTCTATATATATCCAAGCATCCGTTACAATATACATCATATGTACAACAATGGCCTCTAGAGAATATACACAACTAACACAAATGGAAGGAACCACCTGAAGTTCTATTAAGAACTTCCTCATCCAAACAGCCTCTTTTGCGGAGTCTCATGCAGCGAACTACTCCGTTTCCATCGTCGAGTTTGCAACGGTGTCCTGCTTGGAGCTCTTCCAACAGACCGCCCCTCCACTGAAGGTAAAGACATAACCCGACAAGGACTTGGAGTCATCCTTATCACTCTGGAAGTTGGAGTCAGCAAAGGCCTCGATCTGGAGGTCTTTTCCGCCATACACCAAGAACATCTCCTTAGTCCTTCTCAGGTACTCGAGAATGTTCTTTACTGCTATCCAGTGCTTCTCCCCTGGGTTTTACTGATACCGGCTTACCACGCTAAGTGCGTAAGCAACATCTGGTCTGGTACACAACATCGCATACATTATAGAGTCTACCGCAGAAGTCTAGGGTATAGATGTGATGCGAGCCCTTTCCAAATCAGTCTTTGAGGATATCTCTTTGGAGAGGGTGATTCCGTGACAAGCCAGTAGACTACAGTTCTTAGAATCATCAATGCTAAATATTTTGAGTATGGTGTTGTTGTACCTTGACTGTGAAAGTCCCACCATCCTCTTTGATATATCACGATAGATCTGAATCCCCAGAATGTAGTTGGTATCACCCTTTGGTATCACCCAGGTCTTTCATGGAGAACCTCTGTGACAAGAATCCTTTGACTGATTGTAGCATAGGAATGTCATTTCCTATCAAGAGAATGTCATCCACAAACTCAACGAGGAATTTCACAGTTCTTGCTACAGTCTTACTATAAATGCTTGGTTCATCTGGATTTTTGATAAAGTCAAATTTTTTGACCGTCTCAATAAAAACAGATGTTCCAACTCCGCGATGCCTGCTTTAGTCCATAAATGGACTTAAGCAACTTGCACACTGTCCCGCTGCTCCCACTCTGTTTGAGACCCTCTGGCTGATCCATATAGACACACTCTTCCAAATAACCATTTAGAAAAGTCATCTTTACGTCCATCTGCCAAATCTCACAATCTTGGTGTTAGTTATATGTATGCCCTAGAGGCCATTAGTATACATAGGATGTATATTGTAGTGGATGCTTGGACATATATAGGGATGTCTTTCTTGCTCGATATGATAGTATGCTATCTGGTTACACTTTACCTTAACGTGTATACTGATTGTCTCTCTATTACATGTTGGTAAAGCCCTTATGATGTGTACTTGACTACCTGGACTATGATGTGGATCATACTAGTAGAGACGTGGTAGTCCATAAGTACATCCTTAAAAGTCCCTAGTCGTGGGTTTATCGAGACGGGGCATCGATATACCAGAGTAGACTAGCGTGTAGCTTCTCGACCCATATAGATGGGCGATGGATGATCCCATATCCATTGGTGTTTGACATCAGAGATGATATACGGGTGCTCAGTGGAGACTGGGTACACTGGACGGACTCACCGAGAACTCCCAGATGGTATTATACCTTACGTCAGATGGCAGTTCTCTGGTGAGACTGGTACAGGTTAGTCTGTATACCCGAGATCGTCATAGAGTCTTGTGTGATTCCCATTGTGCTTTGATTTCCACCTTACCACGTCTAAGAGTGCGTGCAAAACGGTGGTTTTTGGGTACAGTCCCGAGTCACATGGAGGCAATGAGCGATAGGAGGGGTTTCGTCTCTCCCGGTATAGGGAGTTGATGTTGCGCTGTGCTCGATTGGCAATAACAGGAAGTCCTTGTCCAAGGCTGCTTTAGGGATTTACTGGTAAGTGTTACCAGTAGTTTCTTGACCCGTTATGAGCCTCATATCGACATGACTTATCGAGTTATTGGGGTCTGATGTTTACCACCCCTAGACGAGATATGCGACATATCAGACGAACAGACCGGACTGTACGATAAGTGTTACTGGTTGGATTCATAGGAGTGTGAGCAGGCTTGCTCGTTGATCTTCTGATCGCTCAATACCCGGGTGGCCGTTATGTTTAGCAGACCGCTTGCGGCTTGTGGGTGTTTGATATGATCATCACCTATTGCCGGCGTATTGACGAGTCTTTAGAGTCCTACACAGAGGTTTCCTGGCTCAAGCGAAACGAAATAGCAGCGCATATGATATATGTGCGGGACCGAGAATAATTTCAGTATGGGATACTGTATTCTATTCTCGCGATATGTATCATTGGACGGTTATATAAGATAAAGCCGAGTTACCGAATCAAGTGTTGATTCGATACATTGATACACTTGATATTAATCGGTTATATGCAGTATGACCGGATCATTAAATCAAGTGTTGATTTAATGATTTAATATATAATTATATATTTGATATATTACTTTACATTAACTAGTATTGGTTCACTTAAGATTATTTTCTCACTAGATTGTGCACATTGTATATATGATATATATTTATGCACTTGTTTGTGTCATGTTTGATGATACATGCAAACTTGGGTGTGCATGCTTTAAACCATAGTTTAGGTTAATGGTTAAGGTATTATTTATTTATTTATTTAGTCAGTTAAAACAAAATTGTGGCTTTCTTTCTTTTCTTTACTAGAAGCTTCATGATGTTTTCTAGCATCTTTGAAAAAGTCTTACCATTTTGTTTTATTCCTTAACCCTAACCATTTACCTAAACCCTAGTTTATTCTCTACATAAGTTTATCTCATCCATGGTTGCAATATGATAGATATCACTTGAATTTCCTTTTGGTGATAATTCTTTTTCTTTCTTTTTCTTCTTCTTCTTCATGAAGAAAAGAAAAAAGCTTTCTTGAAAATTCCAAGTGATGAATCTAAGTGAGAAATCCAAATCCAAAGTGAACCCACTTCCTATTTCTTCATCCTCTACCACTTGCCATGTAGTAGAGTGTGTTATCTTCACAAGTTTAATGACCAAGTGAAGATGGAGCTTGAGTTAGAGTTGCCTCGACGTAGATCATCTTCGGCATCGAAGTTAACGACCTAGCCCACTCATTTCTCCGACGAAACCATCGCAAGAGTCCGGGATCCTGGTGATCGCAGTGAAGGGACATCATCACGGAGCTAAAGAAGTGGAGGACCGGATCTACAAAGGTTGTATTTCCATTCACTTGTTAGCAAAGTAGTTTGCTTGCTTCTTTTTTTCGCCTTACCTCTAGTAATCGATCTAGTTTAGGGTTTCTCGGCACCGGAAAATTTGAATTTGGCATGGTTGATGCCTTGTGGAACCTCTTGAGTGTGCCTAGTAACCCTACAGTTGTATCAGAGCCTAGCTAGAGCTTTAGGTGATGTGTAGACGATGTTAGAAATCCGATCGAATCCCGAAACCCTAACGCAAACCCTTCTCTGTACATTTTCTGAAAATGTGGATTTTTCCAAATTAAAAATATCCAAAAAATACAGCAGGGTATTATAAGATTTACTGTGAAGCACGTGTGCCCAAGTCAATCTAAGCGCCGCGGAACCGCGATCCCACCCTAGCATGTGCGGCGGTTCCGCGGCCATAAAGGTGATTCTTGGCACGTGCTTTGCACAGTAATGTCCTATATTGATTCCTGTGTTTTCTGGGTAATTTTAACTTATATTCAACAGTTGAATTTTCTGGGTTGTTTTGGGGATTCAATGATTCGATCGGTTTATTTAACTTCGTCTATGTGTTTTTCCGAATAATTTTTGAATATATTAAAAAGTTCGACCGGATATAAATACCCAATTTTTCCCTTGCCGGAAAATTTCCAACTGTTGGATTTTTCCGTGGTTTAAGAACATTCTAAGTAGTGCAAGTAACGCGATGGACCCTCTAGAAGACAACAAACCTTAACTCGATTATGTGACCGTCTTGAACTGCCCTTTGAACCTTCGGGTTTGGGGCAGTACGGCGTGCCACATGTGAGGCGTTGGCTTGACCCTTCTACAGCTGGACCGTTGGTACTGAGCCATGAATTGGATGTTTTTAAACTTATTTCATGTGTTGAGCTGTTTCGGGAAAACTTGGGTGTTTGATTGTTCGATCGGAAAGTTTAACATTTTCTATTTATCTGGAATGTGATACAATATTTGGAATCCACAAGTAGTTATGAGATAACTGATTTGTATGTTATAAACATAGCAGTTTAGTCTCAAGTGATCGGTTGCCACGGAATTTTGATGCGATCAAAAGTTTGTCGCAATCACGTAGCGTACGCGGATACTCGCCGGGTAAACTTAATAGACAACCATGCCCCATAGCCCCGACCAAGTGACTGAAGGAGAACCCCGTCGCCAAAAGCATCCGTTCGGGTGCTCGCGACAACGGTGTTGCGCCTTAGTGCACTTCGTCGACGGAATCCGGGGGTGCGGCCGTCTACTAAAGTTTGCGACGAGCATTCGATCAGTTTATCGGGAATCTTGTTGAATTGCCCAACTGGATATTGAAAAGTGTTTTCGATATAGAGACTAAAATGCGGGGTTTATAATTGTTAGGCATGAGATGTCTAAGGAGGTTGCGGATTCCAACTGTTGTAGTTTTACACATTCTTTTCTATGACCGTAAGTGTAATATGTGATATCGCCGGTTTCGTTGCTATATGTCAACGACAATTAGGATGCGCACATTTACTTACGTTGATGACATGTGATGTTATGTGTTGCTGGATATGTTATATTGGATCGTCGCGTTTTGAAAAGCCGGGGTTTTATGTGAGATGAGAGTTTTTATTTTCATTCATGTAAAATTTATTGTATGTAATATTCTTTTATTGGGACACTTCCGGGTTGAGGTTGACTGTCACCATTTGTATATTATTTACTTTTCCGCACTAGGATAGACCCAAGGAGGAGAGCACAAGTAACCGGGTTCTAGAGTCCAGAGGGAGACCAACTCGAGGAGTCGAGTCCGGGTCTCTTAACTCTAGAATTGGTAGGGTTGCTTGCCACTCTCGTAGGGGTCTAGGGGTGTGGGTTTGGCTATTCATCGCGACCGTGGAATCCGTGTTTTATACAGGCTCGTATTGAAAACACGGACGTCCTAGTATATCCAATGTTTCATATGTTTCTTCTGCTGCGATATCTGTGATGTGATCATTTTGATATATTTTGATAGATACTGTATATAGTATATACGATATATTATATAGACATTACTTATGTTTTACACCCGCGCTAGCCCTGCCCCGCTCTGCCGTTAGTTACCTAACCTAACGGTGCATGAGGGGACATCGAGGCGAATGCGGATGGCATAAGTGTACGTCGTATTTATCTGTGATGTTTAGGTGATTTAAATGATGGGACTTCATTAATATGATTAATGAAAGAAAAGAAACCTAAAAGATGTTGTGGAATCGAATTTTCAAAAACAGGTAGCTACAGTTCTTGCTTTGCATCGCGGTGTTCCTTGTAGAACATCCTGCACCTTCTTCAATAAGGAAAGGGCCGAGATCCCTTCACCGGGAGTGACCCCTTTAGCAATAACTGGCAGATGCTACAACCCTCGGTATGTCTTTTGATTGCTCCTATAGTTCTTTCTTTGCACAGCGGTAGATATAATATATCCTGCACCTTATTCGACGAGGAAAGGGCCGACGATCCCTTCACCGGGAGTGACCCCTTTAGCAAAACTAGAAAAGCCTCAAAAACACTCCATTTTAAAATTATTTTATTCTACAACGATATCAAGTTCATTACGCAATAGGTTTTCAGAAAAACCTATCGTAGCCCTCCGTCATTTCAGATAAGTAGTAGTTAGTATTCGTGCTGCGTTTGTTGGCCTTTGTCAAGGCGTAGTGTGCGGTAGCTGACTGGTGCTTATCTGCTTATGCATATGATGCAGATTGGGTTAGGGTAGTCGTGCGACCTTGTTGGCCTTTGTCAAGGGTCGTGCGGGTGGATTTAATTCAATCAGGAAATGACGGGTTGAACTTGACTAGCATCCTATGGTTTGTTGGCCTTTGTCAAGGTCATAGGAGGTTAGGGGCAAAATTATCGGGAATTTCAAGTGTTGAAATTTGCAATGAGATTGCATACCTTCTATGAGATAGTTGGATCCCAATACCCACTGCGAGTAATTGTTACTCCTGGAAGAGTTTTACACATTACAATTAGCCGATCAAGTAGGTGTCTAGAAAGGTGTCAACGGGGTTACGCCTCTGGGAAAACGAGGTTTACTTTAATTAGGTCCGTGCAAAAGCACGGGAAACTTCCCTCAATGTACCGACACTGGCCTGGCTGAAAGATTGGCGAACTTGTAGCGTGTAATTAATCCCGGCTAGTCTTTCCTTTTAGGGTTTGAAGGAAGATTTGATAAAAACAGTGGGAGCCATCCTGATTAGATAAAATAATAACCAATTTGATCTTGCAAGAGCGCACGCAGAGTGTTTTCTTCTCTCTCTCTCCAGGTAGTGACCATGTCCCGCCTTAATCAACATAATAAAACGGATATATTGACCGAACCCGCTTGTTATACTGGGCTGGAGAACGTTGGTCCCGCTCCAACTTATAATTGTTATAAGACAGAGCAGGAAATTGGGGAATACCAGATTTCCCGTGCCACCCAAACGAAGAAAGTGCATATTGATGCATCATCTTCGGGTGTGTTCATTACAGAGAACTGTTTCTCAAATGTCCTTTACGTCCTAGGTATATGATACCGGATCAGGATCCCGCATATGTAATATATTAAATGGGCTACAGAAAGGTAAAAAACTGAGAACGGGTGATAAGTTTCATGAGACAGAAAACGGTGCAAGTATTGCAGCCAAGTCTGTTGGTCACTGTCACCCTGTATTACCAGAATACATTGATTCTGAACAAATGTTATTAGATACCGAATCTGATATACAAAATCATATCAGTCTCTTTATTAGTAAAGAAAGGATATAATTTTGTATTGTTGGATAATGTTTTGAACATTTCCTATATCAAGAGTTGATCGGTTCAGGTACGTTATCTAAAAGCATTAGTGTTCTAAATCAAACTACAGTTCTTAGTATACGGAACACACACAAGAGGAATAGTTCAGAAATGAATGGATCCTTCTTGAGGCGTTGTAGACTAGGTCATATCAATGCGACCCGACTGGCCGAAGTTACAATTAGATGCATATTTAAATTAGTTTGAATTTACATCTTGTGAAACTTGCCAGTCATGTCACAGAGATAAGTTGACCAAAGCTCTGTTTATTGAAAACAGAGAAAGAGTTAGTAAACTCTTGATATTGATACATGCTAATGTATGAAGGTCCCCTGTCTAAACATGCCAAGACCGGTTCTTTGTACTTCATTTGTTAGTTATGTATATGCCCTAGAGGCCATTGTTGTACATTTGATGTATATTATGATGGATGCTTAGATATATACAGAGAGGACTTTCTTGCTCGTCATGATAGTATGCTATTTGGTTTCACTTTATCTTAACATGTTGACTTGTATTGGTTTACTGTCTTTCTCTCACGTGTTGTTAAAGCCCTTAGGATCTGTACTCGACTACTGGGATTATGATGAGATCATACTAGTGGGGCCACGGTAGTCGATGAGTACATCCTATAAAAGTTCCTAGTCGAGGGTATATCGAGACAGGGCATCGATACACCAGAGTAGACTAGCGTATACGCATCTTGACCCATATGATGGGCGATGGATGATCCCATATCCATCGGTGTTTGACATCAAGGATGGTGTATGGGTGCTCAGTGGAGACTGGGTACACTGGAGGGACTCGCCGTGAACTCCTAGTTGGTAATATACCACACGTCAGATGGCAGTTCTCCGGTGACACAGGTACAGGGTAGTCTGTAGACCCGAGATCGTCATAGAGTCTTGTGTGATTTCCACTGTGCTTTGATTTCCACCTTACCACGTCCAAGAGGGCGTGCAAAATGGTGGCTTTTGGGTACAGTCCCGAATCACATGGAGGCAATGAGCGATAGGAGGGGATTCGTATCTCACGGTATAGGGAGTTGATGTTGTGCTGTGTTCGATTGGCTATAACTGGAAGTCCCTGGCCAGGGCTGATATAGAGATATACTTGTAAGTGTTACCAGTAGTTTCTCGACCTGTTATGAGCCTCACATCGACACGACTTATCGGTTACTGGGGTCTGACGTATACCACCCCTAGACCTGATATGCGACATATCAGACGAACAGACCGGACTGTACAGGAGTGTTACTGATTGGATTCACAGGAGAACGCACAGGCTAGCTTGTTGATCTTCTGATCGCTCAATACCTGGGTGGCTGTTACGTTTAGCTGACCGCTTGCAGCTTGTGGGTATATGATCATCACCTGCTACCGGCGTATTGACGATTCTTTAGAGTCCTACACAGAGGTTTCTTGGCTCGGGCGAAACGGAGTAGAGGCACATATGTGATATGTGCAGGACCGAGGATAATGCGATATGAGATACCGTATTATATTCTCATGATATTTAGATATGAATCGGGACATCGGATCAAGTGTTGATTCGATGAATCGGTACATGATATATTAGCCGGTTATATTCGATATAGCCGGATCGTTGGATCAAGTGTTGAACAAAAGTTGATTGCATCAGGCTCGTTACATAATGGCATATTCATTCTAAATCAGAATACAGTCCTCAATATAGAAAACACACACAAGAGGAAAAGTTCATAAATGAACGAATCCTACTTATGGCATTGTAGACTTGGTCATATCAATGCGACACGACTGGCTAAGTTACATAAGGATGGTTATTTGAATTCATTCGAATTATCATCTTATGATACTTGCCATTCATGTCTCAAAGGAAAAATGACCAAAGCTCCGTTTAGTGGACACGGAGAAAGAGTTAATGAACTCTTAGGACTGATACATAGTGATGTATGTGGTCCCATGTCTACGCATACCAGGAACGGTTCTTCCTACTTCATTACATTCACTGACGATCTCTCTAGATTCGGACATGTGTTCCTGATGAAACACAAGTCTGAAGCTTTTGAGAAATTCAGAGAATATAAGCATGAAGTAGAGAAACAAACGGGCAAAAGTATTAAGATCCTTCGATCTGATCGAGGAGGAGAATACTTAAGCAATGAGTTCCTAGATTATCTAAAAGAGAATGGGATTCTCTCTCAGCTTACTCCTCCTTATACACCACAGCACAACGGTGTATCGGAGCGGAGGAATCGCACCCTATTAGATATGGTGCGCTCTATTATGAGTACAGCTGAGTTACCTATTTCCTTTTGGGGGTATGCGCTTGAGACAGCAGCATACCTATTGAATCAAGTTCCAACTAAATCTGTACCTACCACACCATATGAGATATGGAGCGGGAAGAGACCATGTCTTAAACGAGTTAAGATATGGGGTTGTCTGGCCTATGTCAAAAAGCAAAATCCAGAAAAACTCGAGGCACGGTCAGTTCTATGTAAGTTTGTGGGATATCCTAAACATTCAAATGGATATTTTTTCTACCACAGTGAACAACAAAAGGTGTTTATTGCTCAACATGCCACCATTTTAGAAAAGGAATTTCTTAAAAAAGAGATTAGTGGCTCTGAGGTAGAACTGGAAGAAGTTCCAGCAACACAAACTGTAACTGAAGATTTAGTGGAACCAGAGGATTCGGTAGTACCCGATGAACCCCAGCCTCTCCGCCGATCTAGCAGGGTTTCTCGTCCACCTAAGAGATACTACGGTTTTCTCATTGATGGTGGAAGCGAGGATTGCATCATAGAAGATGATGACCCGACTAGTTTCGAGCAGGCCATCACGAGTGGTGACTCTGTGAAATGGCTGGATGCAATGCGATCTGAGATGGAATCCATGTACACCAATAAAGTATGGATTTTGGAAAATGCTCCTGAAGGGGTAAAACCCATTGGGAGCAAGTGGATTTTTAAAAAGAAATTTGGTGTAGATGGAAAAGTTGAGACTTTCAAAGCTAGACTTGTAGCAAAGGGATTTCGTCAACGACCAGGTGTGGATTATGACGAAACCTTTTCTCCAGTGGCTATGCTTAAGTCCATCTGGATCTTACTTGCCAACGAAATCTGGCAAATGGATGTTAAAACCGCCTTTCTAAATGGTGATTTAGAAGAGTGCGTGTACATGACTCAGCCAGAGGGCTTCATAGATAATGGGAGCAGCGGAAATGTGTGCAAGCTGCTTAAATCCATTTATGGGTTAAAGCAAGCATTGCGGAGTTGGAACATCTGTTTTGATGTAGTAGTCAAAGAGTTTGACTTCATCAAAAACATAGATGAACCTTGTATCTATAAGAAGGTAGCAGAGAGTAAGGTTGTCTTCCTCGTATTGTACGTGGATGACATACTCTTGATAGGAAATGATATTCCTATGCTGCAATCAGTCAAGCTCTTCTTATCATAGAGATTCTCAATGAAAGATCTAGGTGATGTCTCCTGTATATTGGGAATTAGGATCTATAGAGATAGATCCAAACGGATACTGGGATTGTCCCAATCCAGGTACATTGACACCATACTAAAGAGGTTTAGTATGGAAGAATCCAAGCGTGGGAACCAACCCACGATCTCTGGACTCACTCTCTCCAAAGAGATGTCTCCCAAGACTGATTTGGAGAGAGCTCGCATGCAAGGGATACCCTATGCTTCGGCAGTAGGGTCTATCATGTATGCGATGCTATGTACCAGACCCGATGTTGCATACTCACTAAGTGTAGTGAGTCGGTATCAAGCAGATCCTGGAGAGAGTCACTGGACGGCTGTGAAGTATATTCTCAAGTACTTGCGAAGGACTAGAGACATGTTCTTGGTGTATGGTAACGGAGAACTCAGAGTGGAGTCCTTTACCGATTCCAGCTTCCAAAGTGATAAGGACGACTCTAAGTCGCACTCGGGATTTGTCTTTACCCTCAATGGAGGGGCGGTATGTTGGAAAAGTTCCAAACAGGATACCGTTGCAGACTCGACGATGGAGGCCGAATACATCGCTGCCAACGATGCTGCCAAAGAGGCTGTCTGGATGAAGAAGTTCATCACTGAACTTGGTGTGGTTCCATCCATTGAACATCCAATACCTCTGTATTGCGATAACAATGGAGCTGTGGCTTTGGCCAAGGAACCTAGATCCCATCAGAAATCCAGACATATTCTGAGGCGGTATCACCTGATCAGGGAGATAGTTGATACCGGGAGATCGAGGTCAGGAGAGTAGATACGAAGGACAACACTGCGGATCCACTCACGAAGGCCATTCCCCAGATACAGTTTGAGAGATTATTCAGGATGCTAGGTATGAGATACTACAGCAGCTAGCCTTAGTGCAAGTGGGAGATTGTTAGTTATGTATATGCCCTAGAGGCCATTGTTGTACATTTGATGTATATTATGATGGATGCTTAGATATATACAGAGAGGACTTTCTTGCTCGTCATGATAGTATGCTATTTGGTTTCACTTTATCTTAACATGTTGACTTGTATTGGTATACTGTCTTTCTCTCACATGTTGATAAAGCCCTTAGGATCTGTACTCGACTACTGGGATTATGATGAGATCATACTAGTGGGGCCACGGTAGTCGATGAGTACATCCTATAAAAGTTCCTAGTCGAGGGTATATCGAGACAGGGCATCGATACACCAGAGTAGACTAGCGTATACGCATCTTGACCCATATGATGGGCGATGGATGATCACATATCCATCGGTGTTTGACATCAAGGATGGTGTACGGGTGCTCAGTGGAGACTGGGTATACTGGACGGACTCGCCGAGAACTCCCAGTTGGTAATATACCACACGTCAGATGGCAGTTCTCCAGTGACACTGGTACAGGGTAGTCTGTAGACCCGTGATCGTCATAGAGTCTTGTGTGATTCCCACTGTGCTTTGATTTCCACCTTACCACGTCCAAGAGGGCGTGCAAAACGGTGGCTTTTGGGTACAGTCCCGAATCACATGGAGGCAATGAGCAATAGGAGGGGATTCTTCTCTCCCGGTATAGGGAGTTGATGTTGTGCTGTGTTCGATTGGCTATAACTGGAAGTCCCTGGCCAGGGCTGATATAGAGATATACTGGTAAGTGTTACCGGTAGTTTCTCGACCTGTTATGAGCCTCACATCGACACGACTTATCGGTTACTGGGGTCTGACGTATACCACCCCTAGACCTGATATGCGACATATCAGACGAACAGACCGGACTGTGCAGGAGTGTTACTGATTGGATTCATAGGAGAACGCACAGGCTAGCTTGTTGATCTTCTGATCACTCAATACCTGGGTGGCTGTTACGTTTAGCTGACCGCTTGCAGCTTGTGGGTATTTGATATGATCATCACCTGCTACCGGCGTATTGACGATTCTTTAGAGTCCTACACAGAGGTTTCTTAGCTCAGGCGAAACGGAGTAGAGGCACATATGTGATATGTGCAGGACCGAGGATAATGCGATATGAGATACCGTATTATATTCTCGTGATAATTAGATATGAATCGGGACATCGGATCAAGTGTTGATTCAATGAATCGGTACATGATATATTAGCCGGTTATATTCGATATAGCCGGATCGTTGGATCTAGTGTTGATTCGATGATTTAATGTATAATAATATATATGATATATTGTATTACATTATCTAATATTGGCTCACTTTATTATTTCATTTTCTCACTGGATTAATACATTGATATATATGCGATATATATTAAATGTATTATTTTCTATTGTTGCAAATATATAATATATATGTGATATATATTATTGTGACATGATATGATTTATTATTAAACATGTTTAAGGATGATTAAATGGGATTAGGGTTTGATTAGGGTTAGTTTCTTCTTGCACATTCTAGAAGCATTTCCTTTTGTCTTGGTTAAGATATTATGGTTGATACTTATCCTTAACCTAACCAAACCCTAACTCTAGTTTATTCTCTACAACTTCTTAGCCACTCATCCTTGACCATGGTTGATAGATCAATCATATAGATTTCTTTTCTATTCATCACAAAAGGATTATCTTTTCCATTATCATCTTCTTCTCTCTTGAGTTCTAAAAAGAAAATGCTTACTAGTTAATTCTTGTGTGATGATTTCTTGTGAGAAAGTGAATAAAAAGAAAGCATAAATACTACTCCCTCATCCTCATCTCATCTAGCCCATGAGATTAGGGTGTTCATCTCTTTAGAGTGAGAAAGCTTGGGTTAAAGCAACTTCGACGTAGATCATCGGAGAATCGGAACACTTCAAGCTAGCATGGATCGTTTGAGTCGTGGAGCCTCTCTTGAGTCCGGGAGATCATGTATTGCGGCGAAGGGACTTCTACTCGGAGCTTTTGAAGCGAAGGAGCGGACTACAAAGGTTGTAATCCCTCACACTTAGATAAAAAGATGTTATCTTGCCTGCTAAACCCTAATAATCTAGCAAAGATCCCGTCTTTGGGTTGTTCGGCACGTCTAAAATTTAATCCGGGCATGTTTGATGCCTTATGAACCTTCACAAGAGTGCCTAGGAACCCACCATCATTACCTTCTCTGATGATCTCTCAAGATTCAGACATATGTTGCTGTTGAAACACAAGTCCGAACCTTTTGAGATATTCACAGAATATAAGTTAGAAGTAGAGAACCAAAAACGGGTATAAGTATTATGTCCTTTGATGTGATCAAGGAGGAGAATACTTGAGCACGGGATTCCTGGACTATTCTAAGAATGAGATTCTCTCTCAGCATTACTCCTCCGTATACACCTCAGCACCTCGGTGTATCGGGGCGGAGCAATAGCACCCTATGTGATATGGTGTGCGCTATGATGAGTACTACTGAGTTTCATATTTCCTTTTATGGAGTTATGCACTTATGAAGTTGCATACCTATTGAATAGGGTTCCGATCAAATCAGATGCCTACCATTTCATATGAGATATGGAAAGGGAAGAGCCCATCTCTTAAGTCAGTTAAGATTTGAGGTTGTCCGGCCTATGTCTAAAAGAAAAATCCGGACAAGCTCGAGGCAAAGTCAAATCTGTGGAAGTTTGTTGGATATCCCAAGCATACGCAAGGGAATATCATCTACCTAACCGAGGAACAAAAATGTTTTGTTTCTCAGCATGCCACCTTTGTGAAAGGGAATTTCTTGTGAAGAAATTATTGGTCATGAGGTAGAACTGGAAAGAGTTCCAGCTATACAAACTGCAGCTGATGATTTGGTAGAACCAAAAGATTCAATAGCAACCAACGAACCTCAGCCTCTCTGCCGATCTAGTAAGGTTCCTCACCCACCTGAGAGATACTTCGGTTTCTCTATGACAGTGGGAGTGAGGATTGCATCATGGGATGATGACCTAACTATTTTCGAGCTGGCCATGAGGAGTGGGACTCTGTAAGAATGGCTGGATGTTTATCGATCTGAGATGGAATCCTTTTACACCAACAAAGTATGGACTTTGGTTGCTTTATCTGAAGGGTTAAATCCCCATCAGGAGCAAGTATATCTTGAGAAGATTACTAGGTGTACATGGAAAAGTTGAGACTTTCAAAGCTAGACTTGTTAAAGGTTTGCATCATTGACCAGATATGGATTGTGATGAAACCTTTTCTAAGTACCTATGCTTAAGTCCATCCAGATCCTACTTGCCACGGCTACATACCATGACTACGATATCTGGCGGTTGGGTGACATGACTGCTTTTCTAAATAGTCATTTAGAAGAGAACGTCTATGAGTACACAGCCAGAGGGCTTCGTACACAGTGGGAGCAGCGGAAACGTATGCAAGATGTTTTATGTGATAAAGCAGGCATCGTGGAGTTGGAACATCTATTTTGATGAGTTAGTCAAAGAGTTTGACATCATCAAAACAGTAGATGAACCTTGTATATACAAAAAGATATTAGGGAGTATGCTGGTGATCCTCGTAGAGTATGTGGATGACATACTCTTGATAGGGAAGGAGTTTCCTATGCTACGCTCGGTCAATCTCCGCTTATCACAAGGATTCTCCATATAGGATCAAAGTGATACCTACTAAATCCTGGGTTTTGGATCTATGAGATAGATCTAATTGGATGTTAGGATACTCACTAGTTGTAGTGGGTTGGTATCAATCGATCCTAAGGAGAATCACTGGAAAGGTTCCAGGGTGATAAGGACGACTGAATGTCAGTCGCAGGCATTGTCTTTACCCTCAGTAAAGGGACGGTATGTTGGAAGAGTTCCAAGCTAGATACTGTGGCATACTAGACGATAAAGGCTGGATACATCGCTACCAAAGATGTTACCAAAGAGGAAGTCTGGGTATATATTAGTTCATGAGATGAACTTTGTTCCTTCCATTGTGTGACAATGGAGTTGTGGCTCATGCCAAGAACGCCCGTCCCATCAGTGATCCAGACATATTCTTAGGCAGTATCACCTGATCGTGGAGATGGTTGATCTCCAGGGGATCGAGGTTAGGAGAGCAGACTCAGAGGACAACACGGCGGATCCACTCACAAAGGCCTTTTCCCAGAGAGAGACTTTTATGGGATGGTTGAGTATGAGACACTACAACCACTGCTATCAGATGGCCCTAGTGCAAATGGGAAATTGTTAGTTATATGTATGCCCTAGAGGCCATTACTATACATAGGATGTATATTGTAGTGGATGCTTGGACATATATAGGGATGTCTTTCTTGCTCGATATGATAGTATGCTATCTGGTTACACTTTACCTTAACGTGTATACTAATTGTCTCTCTGTTACATGCTGGTAAAGCCCTTAGGATGTGTACTTGACTACCAGGACTATGATGCGGATCATACTAGTGGGGACGTGGTAGTCCATAAGTACATCCTTAAAATTCCCTAGTCGTGGGTGTATCGAGACAGTGCATCGATATACCAGAGTAGACTAGCGTGTAGCTTCTCGACCCATATAGATGGGCGATGGATGATCCCATATCCATTGGTGTTTGACATCAGAGATGATATACTGGTGCTCAGTGGAGACTGGGTACACTGGACGGACTCGCCGAGAACTCCCAGATGGTATTATATCTTACGTCATATGGCAGTTCTCTGGTGATACTGGTACAGGTTAGTCTGTATACCCGAGATCGTCATAGAGTCTTGTGCGATTCCCACTGTGCTTTGATTTCCACCTTACCACGTCCAAGAGGGCGTGCAAAACGGTGGTTTTTAGGTACAGTCCCGAGTCACTTGGAGGCAATGAGCGATAGGAGGGGTTTCGTCTCTCCCGGTATAGGGAGTTGATGTTGCGCTGTTCTCGATTGGCTATAACAGGAAGTCCTTGGCCAAAGCTGCTTTAGGGATTTACTGGTAATTGTTACCAGTAGTTTCTCGACCCGTTATGAGCCTCATATCGACATGACTTATCGAGTTATTGGGGTCTGACGTTTACCACCCCTAGACGAGATATGCGACATATCAGACGAACAGACCGGACTGTACGGTAAGTGTTACTGGTTGGATTCACAGGAGTGTGAGCGGGCTTGCTCGTTGATCTTCTGATCGCTCAATACCCGGATGGCCGTTACGTTTAGCAGACCGCTTGCGGCTTGTGGGTGTTTGATATGATCATCACCTACTGCCGGCGTATTGACGAGTCTTTAGAGTCCTACACAGAGGTTTCCTGGCTCAAGCGAAACGAAATAGAAGCACATTTGAGATATGTACGGGACCGAGAATAATACCAGTATTGAAAGGTTCCTAGGCATCCTATAGAGGTCTCACAAGGCATCGAACATGCCAATTTAAAATTTTATGGGTGCCGAGAAACCCTAACACGGATCTTAGACTAGAATTCTAGGCGAAATATAAATCTAGTTAACTACTTAACTAAAAGTTAGATGCTACAACCTTTGTAGATCCGGATATCCACTTCCTTAGCTCCACGTAGTGGTCCTCTCGCTGTCCTTTTCCAATCCTAGACTCGTTCATCGGCTTCATCGGGAAAGCGAGCGGAATAGGTCGTCGGCTTCGTGTCAAAGACGATCTACGTCGAGGCATCACAAGTTCAAGCTCCGACTTCACAAAGTTGTGAAAATTGTGAAGAAAACACCCAAAAAAAACTTGGCAAGAGGTAGAGGGTGAAGAAATAGGAGGTGGGTTCACTTTAGAATTGGATTTATCTCACTTTAGCTCAAGTTGCCATTGATGGACCTTAAGCTTTTCTTCAAGAAGAAGATGAAGATGAAGAAAGAATATGATAAGTGTTGTTAAAAAACAATAATAAAATCCAACACTTATCATGTTCTAACCTAGGTTAAGTGTAGAGAATAAACCATGGTAAACGGGAATGGTTAGGGTTAAGGATGATGATAAAATAGTCACTTTAGTCAAAGCTTCATGAAGCTTCATCTAGCTTCATGAAAGAAACCATTTTGTTATCATATATATATATTTATTTATCAAAAAGAATAGATAAATAAATAAGTAAATAAATAAAAACCCTAACTATTATCATAACCATGGTTTAAGTCTTAACACAACACCAAACAACATGTATCATCAAACATGACACAAAGTAGTGCACAAAAGTATATCATATATACTTCTTGCACATCGAGTGAGAAAATCCATATAAAGTGAACCAATACTAGCTAATGCAAAGTAATATATCAACTATATAATTATGCATTAAATCATTAAATCAACATTTGATTCAATGATCCGGTCATGTCGCACATAACCGACTAGAATCCAATGTATCGATTTATCGAATCAATGATTCGATAACTAGGTCATATCGAATATAACCAATCGAAACATATATCGCGAGAATGAAATGTGGTATCACATACACGCATTATTCTCGGTCCTGCACATATCTCATATGCGCTCCTATTTCGTTTCGCTTGAGCCGGGAAACCTCTGTGTAGGACTCTAAAGACTCGTCAATACGCCGGTAGCAGATGATGATCATATCAAGCATCCACAAGCCGCAAGCGGTCTGCTAAACGTAACGGCCACCCGGGTATTGAGCGATCAGAAGATCGACGAGCTAGCCCGCTCACACTCCTGTGAATCCAACCAGTAACACTTACCGTACAGTCCGGTCTGTTCGTCTGATACGTCGCATATCAAGTCTAGGGGTGGTAAACATCAGACCCCAATAACCGATAAGTCGTGCCGATGTGAGGCTCATAACGGGTCGAGAAACTACTGGTAACACTTACCAGCAAATCTATGATCAGCCCTGGCCAGGGACTTCCCTGTTACGGCCAATCGAGCACAGCGCAACATCAACCCCCAATACCGGGAGAGACGAAACCCCTCCTATCGCTCATTGCCTCCATGTGACTCAGGACTGTACCCAAAGACCACCGTTTTGCACGCCCTCATGGACGTGGTAAGGTGGAGATCAAAGCACAGTGGGAATCACACAAGACTCTATGACGATCTCGGGTCTACAGACTAACCTTTACAAGTGTCACCTGAGAACTGCCATCTGACGTGAGGTATAATACCATCTGGGAGTTCTCGGCGAGTCCATCCAGTGTACCCAGTCTCCACTGAGCACCCATATACCATCTCTGATGTCAAACACCAATGGATATGGGATCATCCATCGCCCATCTCATGGGTCGAGAAGCGTATACGCTAGTCTACTCTAGTATATCGATGCCCCGTCTCGATACACCCACGACTAGGGACCTTGAAGGATGTACTTATGGACTACCATGTCCCCACTAGTATGATCTGCATCATAGTCCAGGTAGTCAAGCACACATCCTAAGGGCTTTATCAACATGTAACTATAAGACAGTTTAAAGAGACAAGTGTACATGTTATGATAAAGAGTAACCAGATAGCATACTATCATATTGAGCAAGAAAGTCATCTCTATATATATCCAAGCATCCAATATAATATACATCATCTGTACAATACTGGCCTCTAGGGCATACATACAACTAACAATCTCCCACTTGCACTAAGGCCAGCTGCTGTAGTATCGCATACCGAGCATCCCGAAGAGTCTCTCAAACTGTATCTGGGGAATGGCCTTCTTGAGTGGATCCGCCGTGTTGTTCTTCGTGTCAACCCTCCTGACCTCGATCTCCCGGCGATCAACTATCTCCCGGATCAGGTGATACCGCCTCAGAATATGCCTGGACCGCTGATGGGACCTGGGTTCCTTGGCCAAAGCCACCGCTCCATTGTTATCGTAATACAAAGGTATTGGATGCTCAATGGATGGAACCACTCCAAGTTCAGTAATGAACTTCTTGATCTAGACAGCCTCTTTGGCAGCATCGTTGGCAGCGATGTATTCAGCCTCCATCATCGAGTCTGCCACGGTTTCCTGCTTGGAACTCTTCCAGCTAACCGCCCCTCCGTAAAGGGTAAAGACAAATCCCGACTGCGACTTAGAGTCGTCCTTATCACTCTGGAAGCTCGAATCGGTAAAGGACTCCACTTGGAGTTCTCCGTTACCATACACCAAGAACATATCTCTAGTCCTTCGCAAGTACTTGAGAATGTTCTTCACAGCTGTCCAGTGACTCTCTCCAGGATCTGATTGATACCGACTTACTACACTTAGTGAGTATGCAACATCGGGTCTGGTACATAGCATCACATACATGATAGAGCCTACTACCGAAGCATAGGGTATCCCATGCATGCGAGCTCTCTCCAAATCAGTCTTGGGAGACATCTCTTTGGAGAGAGTGAGTCCAGAGATCGTGGGTAAGTTCCCACGCTTGGATTCTTCCATACTAAACCTCTTTAGTATGGTGTCAATGTACCAGGATTGGGACAATCCCAATATCCGTTTGGATCTATCTCTATAGATCCTAATTCCCAATATGCAGGAGGCATCACCAAGATCTTTCATTGAGAATCTTTGTGATAAGAAGAGCTAGACCGATTGCAGCATAGGAATATCATTTCCTATCAAGAGTATGTCGTCCACGTACAATACGAGGAAGACAACCTTACTCTCTGCCACTTTCTTGTAGATACAAGGTTCATCTGGATTTTTGACGAAATCAAACTCTTTGATAACGACGTCAAAGCAGATGTTCCAACTCCGCGATGCTTGCTTTAATCCATAAATGGATTTAAGCAGCTTTCACACCTTCCCGCTGCTTCCACTATCTACAAAGCCCTCTGGCTGAGTCATGTACACGCACTCTTCTAAATCACCATTCAGAAAGACGGTCTTAACATCCATTTGCCAGATTTCATAATCATGATATACAGCGATGGCAAGCATGATCCGGATGGATTTAAGCATAGCCACTGGAGAAAAGGTCTCGTCATATTCACACCTGGTCTTTGACGAAAACCCTTTGCTACAAGTCTAGCTTTGAAAGTCTCCACTTTCCCATCTACACCAAGTTTCTTCTTGAAGATCCACTTGCTCCCAATGGGTTTTACCCCTTCAGGAGCAACTTCCAAAGTCCATACTTTGTTGGTGTACATGGAATCCAACTCAGACCGCATAGCATCCAGCCATTTCACCGAGTCCCCACTCGTGATGGCCTGCTCGAAGCTAGTTGGGTCATCATCCTCCATGATGCAATCCTCGCTTCCACCATCCATGAGAAAACCGTAGTATCTCTCAGGTTGGCGAGGAACCCTACTAGATCGGAAGAGATGCTGAGGTTCATTGGGAGCTACTGAATCGTCTGGTTCCACTAAATCTTCAGTTACGGTTTGTGTATCTGGAACCTCTTCCAGCTCTACCACTTTGCCACTAATTTCTTTTTCAAGGAATTACTTTTCTAAAAAGGTGGCATGTTGAGCAACAAACACTTTTTGTTCCTCACTGTGGTAGAAAAAATACCCATATGAATTCTTTGGATATCCCACAAACTTGCAGAGAACTGACCGTGCCTCGAGCTTGTCCGGATTTTGCCTTTTGTCATAGGCCGGACAACCCCATATCTTAACTCGTTTAAAATATGGTCTCTTCCCACTCCATATCTCATATGGTGTGGTAGGTACAGATTTAGATGGAACTTGATTCAATAGGTATGTTGCTGTTTCCAGCGCATAACCCCTGAAGGAAATAGGTAACTCAGCTGTGCTCATCATAGAGCGCACCATATCTAATAGGGTGCGGTTCCTTCGTTCTGATACAACGTTGTGCTGTGGTGTATATGGAGGAGTCAGCTGAGAGAGAATCCCATTCTCTTTTAGGAAGTCCAGGAATTCATTGCTTAAGTATTCTCCTCCTCGATCAGATCATAGGATTTTAAAACTTTTTCCGGTTTGGTTCTCTACTTCTTGTTTATATTCCCTAAATTTCTCAAAAGCTTCTGATTTGTGTTTCATCAGGAACACATACCCGAACCTAGAGAGATCGTCAGTGAATGTAATGAAGTATGAAGAACCATCCCTGGCATGTGTAGACATGGGACCGCATACATCACTATGAATAAGTCCCAAGAGTTCGGTAACTCTTTCTCCGTGTCCCGTAAACGGAGTTTTGGTCATCTTGCCTTTGAGACATTACTGGCAAGTGTCATAAGATGAAAGTTCGAAAGGTTTCAAATATCCATCCTTATGCAACTTAGCCAGTCGTGTCATATTGATGTGACCCAGTCTACAATGCCACAAGAAGGATTCATTGAGTTCAGAACTCTTCCTCTTGTGTGTGTTTGTTATACTCAGAACTGTTGATTGATTTAGAACATAAATGCCATTGCACAACGTGCCTGATCCAACCAACTTTTGGTTACGGAAAATGTTCATAACATTGTCCTGTAATACAAAATTATATCCCTCTTTACTTAATAAAGAAACCGATATAATGTTGCATATCAGGTTCGGCATGTAATAGCATTCGTTCAGAACCAATGTATTACCAGTTGGTAATACAAGGTGATATTCCCCGACAGTCTTAGCTGCAACAATTGCACCATTTCCAAATCTTATGTCTTTATCACCTTCTCCAAGTTCTCTACCTTTCCAAAGCCCATGTAACTGATTACATATGTGGGATCCTGACCCGGTATCCAATACCCAGGACGTAGAGCAAATGGAGAAACAGTTCTCAGTAACGAACACACCCGAAGAAAATGCATCAACATGTACTTTCTTCATTCGGGTGGCATGGGAATCCTGGTATTCCTCTATATCCTGTTCATTCCATAACTCTTATAAGAAAGAACGGAACCAACGTTCCCCAGCACAGTATAACATGCGGGTTCGGTCAATACATCCATATTATTATCTTCATTAGGGCATGAAATGGTCGCTACCTGGGGAGAGAGAGAAGAAAACACTTTAGCGTATGCTCGTGCAAGATCAGATTGGTTATTATCTTATCTAATCAGGATGGCTCCCACTGCTTTTTATCAAATCTTCCTTCAAACCCTAAAAGGAAAGACTAGCCGGGATTAATTACACACTACAAGTTCGCCAATCTTTCAGCCAGGCCAGTGTCGGTACTTTGAGGGAGGTCCCCCGTGCTTTCGCACGAACCTAATTAATGTAAACCTCGTTTTCCCAGAGGCGTAACCTCGTTAACACCTTTCTAGACACCTACTTGATCAGTTAATTGCAATGTGTAAAACTCTCCCAGGAGTAACTCTTACTCGCAGTGGGTATCGGGATCCAACTATCTCATAGAAGGTATGCAATCTCATTGCAAATTTCAACACTTGAAATTCCCGATAATGCTTTTGCCCCGAACGATCTATGACCTTGACAAGGTCAACAAACCATAGACCGCAAGTCAAGTTCAACCCGTCATTTCTTGATTGAATCAAACCCACCCGCACGACCCTTGACAAGGTCAACAAGGCCGTACGACTACCCTAACCCAATCTGCATCATATGCACAAGCAGAAAAATACTGGTTAGCTACCGCACACTGCGCCTTGACAAGGTCAACAAACGCAGCACGAATACTAAACAAGATTTATCTGAAATGACGGAGGGCTACGCCAGGTTTTTCTGAAAACCATGAGCGTAATGAACTTGATATCGTTGTAGAATCAAATGAAGTTTTGAAATGGAGTGATTTTGAGGCTTTTCTAGTTCTGCTAAAGGAGTCACTCCCGGCGAAGGGATCTCGGTCCTTTCCTCGTCGAATGAGGTGCGGGATATATCATATATATCGTTGTGCAAAGCAAAAACCCAAAAGCAGTCAAAATCAAACCGAGTGTGTAGCATCTGCCAGTTATTGCTAAAGGAGTCACTCCCGGTGAAGGGATCTCGGTCCTTTCCTCATCGAATAAGGTGCAGGGTATATCATATATACCGCTGTGCAAAGCAAGAACTGTAGCTACCTGTTTTATTTTAAAATTCGATTCCACAACATCTTAGGTTTCTTATCTTTCATTAATCACATTAATGAAGTCCCATCATTTAAATACCTAAACATCACAGATAGATATGACGTACACTTATGCCATCCGCATTCGCCTCGATGTCCCCTCGTGCACCGTTAGGTTAGGTAACTAACGACAGAGCAGGGCAGGGCTAGCACGGGTGTAAAACATAAGTAACGTCTATATAATATATCATATATACTATATACTATATCCATCACAGAATCACATCACAGATATCGCAGCAGAAGAAACATATGAAATATTGGATATACTAGGACGTCCGTGTTTTCAATACGAGCCAGTATAAAACACGGATTCCACGGTCGTGATGAATAGCCAATCCCACACCCCTAGACCCCTACGAGAGCGGCAAGCAACCCTGCCAATTCTAGGGTTAGGAGACCCGGACTCGACTCCTCGAGTTGGTCTCCCACTGGACCCCAGAACCCGGTTACTTGTGCTCCCCTCCTTGGGTCTATCCTAATGCAGAAAAGTAAATAATATACAAAGGGTGACAACTTCCGCTACCTGGAAGTGCCCCAAATAAAAGAATATTACATACAAGTTTTTACATGAATGAAAATGAAAAACACTCATCTCACATAAAAAAACCCCGGCTATTCAAATACGACGATCCAATATAACATATCCAGCAACACATAACATCACATGTCATCAACGTAAGTAAATATGCGCATCCCAATTGTCGTTGACATATAGCAACGAAACCGGCGATATCACATATTACACTTACGGTCACAGAAAAGAAAGTGTAAAACTACAACAATTGGAATCCGCAACTTCTTTAGACATCGCATGCCTAATCAATTGAAATACATAGACATCACATGCCTAACAGATATAAATCCCGCATTTTAGTCTTATTATCGAAAACTCTTTTCAATATCATGTGGGACTAAACTGCTAGATTTATAACATTCATTCAGTTATCTCATAACTGTTTGTGAATTCCAATTATTGTATCACATTCCAGATAAACAGAAAATGTTAAACTTTCCGATCGAACAGTCGAATACCCAAGTTTTCCCGATACAGTCCAACACATGAAATAAGTCTAGCAACATTCAGTTCGTGCCTCAGTACCAACAGTCCAGCCGTAGAAGGGTCAAGCCAACGCCTCACATGTGGCACGCCGTACTGCCCCAAACCCGAAGGTTCAAAGGGCAGTTCAAGACGGTCACATAATCGAGTTAAGGTTTGTTGTCTTCTAGAGGGTCCATCGCGTTACTTGCACTACTTAGAACGTCGTTAAACTACGGAAAAATCCAACACTTGGAAATTTCCCGATAGGGGAAAAATTGGGTATTTATATCCGATCGAACTTTTTAACATATTCTAAAAATTATCCGGAAATACACAAAGACGAAATTTGATAATCCGATCGAACTATCGAAGCTCTAAAACACCCCAGAAAATTCGACTCTTGAATAATTATTAAAAATACCCATAAAACTCAGCTGCAGAAATAATGAATTACTGTGCAACACAAATTGTGCATTGTGAATAGTAGGCGGCGGAACCGCGGCAGAAGCCATGCTTCTGCCGCGTTTCCGCAGCTGTTTAAACGCTTCATGAGCTCGTGTTTCACCATAATTCTTAGATCTTCCTGCTTAATTTTTTAGGCATTTTTAATCTGGAAAAATCCCACTTTTTAGAAAAAGTCCAGAGAGCAAGTTTGGTATTAGGGTTTCGATTCGTTCGGATTTCAAACGTCGTCGGGACTTCGCCTAAGGCTCTAGCTAGGCTCTGATACCAGTGAAAGGTTCCTAGGCATCCTATAGAGGTCTCACAAGGCATCGAACATGCCAATTTAAAATTTTAAGGGTGCCGAGAAACCCTAACACGGATCTTAGACTAGAATTCTAGGCGAAATATAAATCTAGTTAACTACTTAACTAAAAGTTAGATGCTACAACCTTTGTAGATCCGGATATCCACTTCCTTAGCTCCACGTAGTGGTCCTCTCGCTGTCCTTTTCCAATCCTAGACTCGTTCATCGGCTTCATCGGGAAAGCGAGCGGAATAGGTCGTCGGCTTCGTATCAAAGACGATCTACGTCGAGGCATCACAAGTTCAAGTTCAAGCTCCGACTTCACAAAGTTGTGAAACTTGTGAAGAAAACACCCAAAACAACTTGGCAAGAGGTATAGGGTGAAGAAATAGGAGGTGGGTTCACTTTAGAATTGGATTTATCTCACTTTAGCTCAAGTTGCCATTGATGGACCTTAAGCTTTTCTTGAAGAAGAAGATGAAGATGAAGAAAGAATATGATAAATGTTGTTAAAAAATAATAATAAAATCCAACACTTATCATGTTCTAACCTAGGTTAAGTGTAGAGAATAAACCATGGTAAATGAGAATGGTTAGGATTAAGGATGATGACAAAATAGTCACTTTAGTCAAAGCTTCATGAAGCTTCATCAAGCTTTATGAAAGAAACCATTTTGTTATCATATATATATATATTTATTTATCAAAAAGAATAGATAAATAAATAAGTAAATAAATAAAAACCCTAACTATTATCATAACCATGGTTTAAGTCTTAACACAACACCAAACAACATGTATCATCAAACATGACACAAAGTAGTGCACAAAAGTATATCATATATACTTCTTGCACATCGAGTGAGAAAATCCATATAAAGTGAACCAATACTAGCTAATGCAAAGTAATATATCAACTATATAATTATGCATTAAATCATTAAATCAACATTTGATTCAATGATCCGGTCATGTCGCACATAACCGACTAGAATCCAATGTATCGATTTATCGAATCAATAATTCGATAACTAGGTCATATCGAATATAACCAATCGAAACATATATCGCGAGAATGAAATGCGGTATCACATACACGTATTATTCTCGGTCCTGCACATATCTCATATGCGCTCCTATTTCGTTTCGCTTGAGCCAGGAAACCTCTGTGTAGGACTCTAAAGACTCGTCAATACGCCGGTAGCAGATGATGATCATATCAAACATCCACAAGCCGCAAGCGGTCTGCTAAACGTAACGGCCACCCGGGTATTGAGCGATCAGAAGATCGACGAGCTAGCCCGCTCACACTCCTGTGAATCCAACCAGTTACACTTACCGTACAGTCCGGTCTGTTCGTCTGATACGTCGCATATCAAGTCTAGGGGTGGTAAATGTCAGACCCCAATAACCGATAAGTCGTGCCGATGTGAGGCTCATAACGGGTCGAGAAACTACTGGTAACACTTACCAGCAAATCTCTGATCAGCCCTGGCCAGGGACTTCCCTGTTACGGCCAATCGAGCACAGCGCAACATCAACCCCCAATACCGGGAGAGACGAAACCCCTCCTATCGCTCATTGCCTCCATGTGACTCGGGAGTGTACCCAAAGACCACCGTTTTGCACGCCCTCATGGACGTGGTAAGGTGGAGATCAAAGCACAGTGGGAATCACACAAGACTCTATGACGATCTCGGGTCTACAGACTAACCTTTACAAGTGTCACCTGAGAACTGCCATCTGACGTGAGGTATAATACCATCTGGGAGTTCTCGGCGAGTCCGTCCAGTGTACCCAGTCTCCACTGAGCACCCATATACCATCTCTGATGTCAAACAAAAATGGATATGGGATCATCCATTGCCCATCTCATGGGTCGAGAAGCGTATACGCTAGTCTACTCTGGTATATCGATGCCCCGTCTCGATACACCCACGACTAGGGACCTTGAAGGATGTACTTATGGACTACCATGTCCCCACTAGTATGATCTGCATCATAGTCCAGGTAGTCAAGTACACATCCAAAGGGCTTTATCAACATGTAACTATAAGACAGTTTAAAGAGACAAGTATACATGTTAATATACATCATCTGTACAATACTGGCCTCTACGGCATACATACAACTAACAAGTATGTGATACTGTATTCTATTCTCGCGATATGTATCATTGGACGGTTATATGAGATATAGCCGGGTTACCGAATCAAGTGTTGATTCGATACATTGATACACTTGATATTAGTCGGTTATATGCAGTATGGCCGGATCATTAAATCAAGTGTTGATTTAATAATTTAATGTATAATTATATATTTGATATATTACTTTACATTAACTAGTATTGGTTCACTTAAGATTATTTTCTCACTAGATTGTGCACATTGTATATATGATATATATTTGTGCACTTGTTTGTGTCATGTTTGATGATACATGCAAACTTAGGTGTGCATGCTTTAAACCATAGTTTAGGTTAATGGTTAAGGTATTATTTATTTATTTATTTATTTATTTAGTTAAAACAAAATGGTGGCTTTCTTTCTTTTCTTTACTAGATGCTTCATGATGTTTTCTAGCATCTTTGAAAAAGTCTTACCATTTTGTTTTATTCCTTAACCCTAACCATTTACCTAAACCTGTAACACCTTAGAATGTGTTTTGTAGCTAATTATATTTTAATGTCTGGTTTTTAATAAAAAGTTTACCAAATTGGTTTTTAAATATTTTATCCTAATTATTGAGTATTTTATTATATTTTTCCTAGGCTTGCACACACTTGTGCATGATAACTAGGCTTGTTTTTGGTGTTTAACCATGATTGGTAACATGGTGAACTAACCATTTCTCTAATCTAGGGTTAAGTTTGGTTTAGGTGTTATGGGTTGTTAAGTGTTATGGTTGTAATTAGTCATAATAGTTTTAAAAAAAAGGAAAATGATTTTAAAAAGGATTTTTAAATGGTTTTAATTGGTTGACTTGAGAGAGAGAGAGAGAGAGAGCATGGGCATTATGGCTTTGCCCATGCCTCATTTAATGAGGAAAGAGAAAGAGAAGGGGGGTCTTGGTTGCTTGCTCTCATTCTCCTCTCATTTTCCATCTCTCATTCTCCCACTCTCACAACACACACACACTCCCACAGCAGAAGCAGCAGCACACCAGAAGCAGCAGCAGTTGCAGCAGCACCAGAAGCAGCAGCAGTTGCAACAGCAAGCAAGCAGCAGCAGTAGGAGGAGCCCCAGCACTTGCAGAAGCTCTCACCTCCTCCATACACCTCTTCAAAAGCTTTCTAGGATCCCCTAGGGTATATTTCCTGAACCCATATCTCTTTTTCCTAGCTTGTATGCTTATTGGTGTCGGTTAGTGTTAAATTAGCTAGTTTAGTGCTAGTTTTAGTGATTTGTGAGATGTTGTGATAAACTGTTGATTGTGTTAGCTACCTTAGGTTAATTTAGTGTTAATAGGGCCACTTCAACCGAGAATTCCCCCGATTTCACTAAAATACCATAAGGTTTCTATTTTGTGCAAATTAGTGTTTTTAAAGTGTTTTATTGGATATCTGGAATCTGCTATGGACACGGACCTTACAGAGTGAAATTGAGAAGACTGGGACATGCTCACTAGGTATGGACACCACCAACAGAACACGAGCCACCCTACCCCTACCCAGGCCGCCAATTTTAGCATTCTGGCCGCAATTTGCGGCCAGGAAGGGGAGTGGGGTTCTGGGATTTTGGGAATGGTAGTATGCTGTGTAGTGTAGTGTTTTGGCATGTCTAGTTTTGTAAGTTTTGGCCTGTAGGAAAATCTGGGACTATATATCGTTTTTGTGTTCGTTGTGTTTGCGCGATACGCGCGATACGTGAGTGTGTTCTGTGATCCAGCGTATCGCGGCATGTCGCGAAGGTTTTAGACGCTTACACACACGATTCAGCGTATCGTGCACACACGCGTTTAGTTCGCGACGCGAGTTTCTCGTTTTGGTTCGATATCGCGTTTCGCGAGATATTTGGCTTATATGTGATTTCCATGTCTTATTTGCAGGTTTGCAGGCAGGGACAACGGACACTACTACAGAGGGAGCAGATGGTAGGATTCACCTAGCGTGGAGCGTAGGTGAGTAGATTTAACATCTACAGGGGAATCGCCCGCATGGCGTTATGCGTCTGGGCTAGGATTCAATACCTGTCGCACATTCTACGTCATTGTAGAATTGCGCCTTTACTGTATTTCCTTAGATATTGTTATTCTGTGACTAGCAGCCGTAGGACACTGCACACATTATTGACGGTTCATGTTGCACGAGCACGGATTGTATGCTACACACACACCGTCAATAATTGCCATGTCACACACTACCCTTTATAGCTACTATTGCTTATCATACATGACTTCTAGCTACCGGTATACCTATAGTGTATCATACCTTTAGTGATAGGTACATTTACACCGTGCGATACAGCTACAGGTATACCTTTTAGATATCTTAGTTATACCGGGAGGGATTTCCTACATATGTTACTTATACCCAGGGGGGTATACGACATCAGTTCCTATAGGTAGATACCTATACTTTGCTACACCTGTATGTTAGACACATATTCAGTTGTTGTCGCATATTTACATTTACTGATGTTACTTAGCTGTACCTTATCTTGATTTCGCATACATCCGGTTCAGCTATATACTTTTGTTTACCTGCTCGCATTCAGATATATCGCATACATTTATTCCTGGATTTGCGCATTGTTTATCTGGATTTTATATGATGTTTTCGGGATTTGGGAACCGCGGGAGTTCATGAAATTATGCATACATGGAACAACCCGGTTTCCTTGATATGATATTTGAGTGTCCCCCATGAGTTTTATCGGTGCTGATTATATACTCCATACGAGGTGTGGTTGCCGTATGAGAGTACATGGTGGGGCCCGGTATGGTTCCCCTCGGCAAGAAGATCGATGGGTTTGCCGATTGAGCCTGGAGGCGGGCGAGTACCTACCGGTGATTGGTTGGACCTGGCAGTTGTCCGGAGGATACTGGCCAGAGTCGAGAGATGGATGCGGGATGATCTGTACTGTCGGGGCCGAGGGCCGATACCGCAGACGAACCCCGTGGGCCGGTCCGGACTGACGGAGCCCGATATACGAGGATTTCTGTGTCGATGCTTAGCACACTGTTTTCATGATATTTCTTTAACCCCTTTTGTATATATAACAGGGGATTTAGCCGTTGTTATATATACCCTTACACCAATATTAGTGGAATGGGACGCTAATATATGTGTATTGCCCCCATCATACTTATTTCTATGTATTTACCTTTAGGATGTTAGAAACTTACTTGGGATTCGACTTGGGATATAGGTGATTCATTGAGATTGGATATTGGATATGAATGAGATTGTTGAATTGTGCATTCGAGATATAGGAGAGCTATTCGATATTGTACATTGAGGTGATGTGAGACTTATATATTGTGAGAGCCCAATGTGGGGGCTGATTTGAGGAGTTTGGGATTTGAGTGTCTTGATGGATTGTGATCCTGCCACGATGTCAGGTTTCCGTGGAAATGACATATTCCACCCTATACCTCACCCTTACCTATTTTTATGCACAGATTCACATATTGATTGTACCTGCTAGTGCACTCTCCTTTATTCAGCATTTGCATGACATATTATTACTGTAATCGCATATCTTAGATTCATGCTGTACGTGCATTCCTGCGATTACCTGCATATGTTTTATACTATTCACGAGTTGGCAACTCAGCCCCGTTGTGCCACAGGTGTTTCATGTTTTTCCCCAGAGTAGTCGAGGCAGGCTATTCTTCTATTCGGCTATCCAGCTACCATCCCTTGCTACAGATACCGCATCAGCTCACAGTACTTTTTGCTTAGGTGGGTTAGATGATTATCTGTATTTCCTATTATACATTCGTTGTATTTGTACTCTCCATCTACTATTGTATTGTTGACATAGAGACTTGGTGAGGACGTTATGTGTATTATTGTGGATTTGATGTCTTTTATATACAGCTTTTTCTCTACTGTCATTATTTTTGTGTTGCATTCATCTTGACTAGTCTTTACAAAAAGGGGGTGTTGCTAAAATTTTAAAGAAAGAAAGTAAGACTTTTAAAGAATTTGGGTTGCGATTTCAAATGTTTCAAAACTTATATTATCTTTTCCGTATTTTTATGGTTTAGACTTCTGGGTTTTGGCTTTCTTTTGCTACGTTACGTCTTAGGGTGTTGCGTAGTATTAAGGCCGTCACGGGCCAATTTTTGGGTCGTGACAAAGTTGGTATCAGAGCGTAGGGTTTTACCTTTCAGAGTGTAGGACGACCTTAGTATGATGGAGTAGGTAGCTTAAGCAGAGTAACGTAGTGTGTGTATGTCTGCAGCATACCCACAGCGCGGTACTTTGAATTAAGTGACCTAAGTATAATTTGCTTGACATTCCTTCCTTGATGATTCATATCTTTGAGATTCGATTTCCTCATTCTTATCGAATCTCATCTTATATCTGTTTATAGCCTTGCCGCCGATGACTATGGGGATTCAGAGCGATGCAGCGAGGGCCGAGGTCAGAGTTAGCTCGGGTGAGACGAGTACTGACCAGGATGGCACTCTAGTTGCACAGGTGCAGACGGATCAGCTTACGACCTATACCATGGATAGACTTTTGGTAGAGATGCAGGAGTTCCGCCAGACGATGAGTTCTTTAGTTGACGTCGTTCGGGAGCTAGGACAGGAGGTTGTCCCCCCTGTTACTCAGCTGTCCCTTACGGTCAGCATGCAACAGTCCGTCACCTACATAGCACCAGTGGTTGCAGCTCCAGTTGACGAGACGCATATTCCAGAGGCTCAGAGGGTTCCAGGACAGTGGAGGACTCGTACCGGTGTACCAGCCCAGAGACAGAGCTTTGGTCGTCGAGACAGATTTCGTGGCCGTCGCGGGAGTAGCAGAGGCTTAGGACGAGGACAGTCGTTCAGCTCTCATCCCCAGGATGGTCAGCAGTCAGCACGTGGATGTTTTCGATGCGGGAGCCTTCAGCACTTCGTCAGGAATTGTTCCTTGGCACCTCGTCAGGATCGTTTTCAGAAAGGCCGTGGACGTGGAAGATTCGCTCAGAGGGCTCAGTCTACTAGAGGAGTTCATCCAGCTGCGAGTAGAGGGCAGACGCAGGAGTTTGCTTCTACTCATCGGGACGCGCAGACGTCCAATGTGGAGTTTTCGGGTACCCTTGATTTATATATTCTTTTCAGGTATTCGTTTGTTTCTGCTTGTACCGTGTTTGGGTAGATTAGTCATAGTGGTGTTAACTTCTGTCAGCGATTCTTTTGTTACGCGACACGTATTTCAGTTTTGTGCCAATCGGATAGGAGATAGAGATTCGTCCGTCACTTTGATCCTTCTAGAGATGTTGCATTTGACGTTCTCCTGGGCACGGACCGGTTAACTACGTGCTAGGCGTCTGTGGACTACCGTGAGGAAACAAGTTAGGTTTCGTTTTCCCGGGCAAGTCAGTTCTTGTTGTGCAGGTGGATAGTTGTGCCGCCTCTCACAGCTTGAATTCAGCCTTTTTCGCTAGTCGGCTACTGAGGAGATGTCGTGGATTCTTGGCGTTCATTCGTGATACCGGAGCCATAGTGGGATTGTTGGACCTGGTTCTTTTCGTGCGAGATTTTTTCCGACGTTGTTCCGAATGGGCCGGCGAAGCTGAGGGAGCTTAAGGGATCAGCTGCAGAGTTGTGGTTTGGGGAGTTTGTGCGTCTGAGTGTTTCGCTTTTGGGAAACTCCTATTTCTGTTCGTCGAGGAGGAAGACGGCAGTTTGGGGTTGCGTATCGACGGATCGTCAATTGAACCGGCTTACGGTGCGGATAGGTATCCTTCACCTCGCCGTGACGATTTCTTCGATCAGCTCCAGAGTGCGAGACATTTTCTAAGCGTGTTTGGGATCAGGTCATCATTATTGCGGATTCGGAGTGACGGCATTCCGAAGATTGCCTTATGCGTGCTACGGGCTTTGTGTGTATCAGTGAGTCGTTGGATTCCCTGATGCCCTAGCAGCATTCGTAGATATGATGAACCAGATTTCTGCAGGCCGTTCCTCGACCAGTTTTTGTTGTGTTATTTACGACACTCTGGTCTACTTAATGTGTCTTCAGGGACAGGAGTAGCACTTGAAGATTTGTTTTGCAGATGCTGGGAGAGCCCCAGCAGTTGCTAAATTCTCGGAGTGTTTCTTCAGGCTTGTTTGTGTTGACTCCTAAGTCTTGTATTCACGGGAGACGGTTTCGTATGGTTCCGAGGGAGATCGTGGTCGTACAGCTTAGGTCTAGATATGTGTGCAGGACGGAGATCCGCAGATTGTTGGGCTTAGCAGGTTTTACCGCCGTTTCATGCAGGATTGCTAGAGTAGTGCTGCACCGTCGACTGAATTGACCAGAAAGGAGGTTTCCTTTCTGTGGACTGAGGCATGTGTACGGAGTTTTCGGCAGTTGAAGATTCTGTTAACAACCGCATCAGTCTTTCTTGCTTTTGATTCGGGCGACTTTGTTGTTTAACTGTAATGTTTCTTGAGTGGGCTCAAGGGTGTACTGATGTGACCCTACAGAGTCATCGCTTTTGCTTCCCTACATTTGGAGGAAGTACGAGAAGGATATTCCACTCATGATCTGGAAATGGCCAAGGTGGTTTTGCGTTGGAAATTTGGAGACACTTCTTGTTTGAGAGTCGTGTCAGATTTTCCACGGACCACTAGAGCTTAATGTACATCTTCCTGCAGCAGATTTGGATTGTTGTGTTAGTCTTCTGCAGATTTACAGTTTTGTGTGATCGTTGAGTATAGCTTTAGTTCGTCTCTACGGAGGGGACAGCTTGCTCATGTCCGCGCCCGACCACTTCCCTTAAATCGTTTTCGCGAGGCACTGCCCGTCGATGCTCGTACATTAGAGATATTTGAGCATACTCGGCTGGGTAATGATTCGGAGACCTTGATTTGTGACAATGGTGTGCTAAGTTAGGGACGCGTGGTATACCTGGTTTCATCAGGTAGAGACGTGTAATCCTAGAACATGCACATCTGTCAACTCTCAGTTTGCATTCAAGTTCCACCAACATTTAACGTGACTTGTGAGATAGTTACGGGTGGACAGGGATGTAAGGGGAAGTTTCAGGTTTCGTTTCAAGGTGTCAGTCTTGTTGTGTGCTTGAGTCGAGCATCTGAGGCCGGCTGGAGAGTTGCAACCTTTTACTGTTCCGAAGTGGGAATGGGAGCAGATCTCCACGAATTTCGTTATGGTTTCTACCCAAGTTTAGTCAGGGTGTGACTCCATTCGGATTCTTGTCGTCCGGTTATACTCAATGTGCTCATTTGTGTTTGTTAAGTTGTGTGTTTGTTTTGTGTTTCGTCAGCAGTTGGGATCGTCACTCGCCATCGTTAGGGTCCTCCTTCGATAGCTGTTATCAGGAGACACTCCAATTGGCCACCCTTAGGCTTAGGGGTTAGGTCATGTCGATCACCAGTCTGTTGTTCTTCTGACTCTGCGTAAGTAGGACCTTGAACCCCAGCTAGTCTAGAGACTTCAGAGTTAGTCCAGTTGTGTTAGGTCAGGATGAGAATTGTCCATTTCGAACTGAGGCCATATGACGACTGTGTTAGTCATAGACTCGAGTTCGCAGGGATGGATCATGTATTCCTATGGACTTTCCGATGGATGACGTGTTGGGTTTTGGGAAGTTGTCCCGGGATTTTGGTCCTTCTGAGATCCTATCATGCGAGTTAGTTCGTTGCCTTTAAATTGGCACTTCCGCCCAGATTATTAGATTTCCACCCCGTATTCCTTGTGACGATACTTTACAATTACCTTCTTGACCTTTCTCACATGATTTGGCACCAGACCATTTAGCTGGACGCGATCTTTCATTCACCAGCAACCATGTGTGTTAATGGCTCGCCAGGTGGAGGAACATCGGTCAAGGGTCTTGCCATCTGTGAAGGGTTTTCTTGGGCGTAGCCGTATAGTGAGTTAGTCACTTGGGAGGCTGCGAGCGAGATTTGAGGATTTTAATCTTCTCTTGAAGGTATGCGTATCAGAATATTTTTAAAAATTCGGGGACGAATTTCTTTTAAGGGGGGGAGATTGTAACACCTTAGAATGTGTTTTGTAGCTAATTATATTTTAATGTGTGGTTTTTAATAAAAAGTTTACCAAATTGGTTTTTAAATATTTTATCCTAATTATTGAGTATTTTATTATATTTTTCTTAGGCTTGCACACACTTGTGCATGATAACTAGACTTGTTTTTGGTGTTTAACCATGATTGGTAACATGGTGAACTAACCATTTCTCTAATCTAGGGTTAAGTTTGGTTTAGGTGTTATGGGTTGTTAAGTGTTATGGTTGTAATTAGTCATGATAGTTTTAAAAAAAAGGAAAAATGATTTTAAAAAGGATTTTTAAATGGTTTTAATTGGTTGACTTGAGAGAGAGAGAGAGAGCATGGGCATTATGGCTTTGCCCATGCCTCATTTAATGAGGAAAGAGAAAGAGAAGGGGGGTCTTGGTTGCTTGCTCTCATTCTCCTCTCATTTTCCATCTCTCATTCTCTCACTCTCACAACACACACACACTCCCACAGCAGAAGCAGCAGCACACCAGAAGCAGCAGCAGTTGCAGCAGCACCAGAAGCAGCAGCAGTTGCAACAGCAAGCAAGCAGCAGCAGTAGGAGGAGCCCCAGCACTTGCAGAAGCTCTCACCTCCTCCATACACCTCTTCACAAGCTTTCTAGGATCCCCTAGGGTATATTTCCTGAACACATATCCTTTTTTTCCTAGCTTGTATGCTTATTGGTGTCGGTTAGTGTTAAATTAGCTAGTTTAGTGCTAGTTTTAGTGATTTGTGAGATGTTGTGATAAATTGTTGATTGTGTTAGCTACCTTAGGTTAATTTAGTGTTAATAGGGCCACTTCAACCGAGAATTCCCCCGATTTCACTAAAATACCATAAGGTTTCTATTTTGTGCAAATTAGTGTTTTTAAAGTGTTTTATTGGATACCTGGAATCTGCTATGGACCCGGACCTTACAGAGTGAAATTGAGAAGACTGGGACATGCTCACTAGGTATGGACACCACCAACAGAACACGAGCCACCCTACCCCTACCCAGGCCGCCAATTTTAGCATTCTGGCCGCAATTTGCGGCCAGGAAGGGGAGTGGGGTTCTGGGATTTTCGGAATGGTAGTATGCTGTGTAGTGTAGTGTTTTGGCATGTCTAGTTTTGTAAGTTTTGGCCTGTAGGAAAATCTGGGACTATATATCGTTTTTGTTTTCGTTGTGTTTGCGCGATACGCGCGATACGTGAGTGGGTTCTGTGATCCAGCGTATCGCGGCATGTCGCGAAGGTTTTAGACGCTTACACACACGATTCAGCGTATCGTGCACACACGCGTTTAGTTCGCGACGCGAGTTTCTCGTTTTGGTTCGATATCGCGTTTCGCGAGATATTTGGCTTATATGTGATTTCCATGTCTTATTTGCAGGTTTGCAGGCAGGGACAACGGACACTACTACAGAGGGAGCAGATGGTAGGATTCACCTAGCGTGGAGCGTAGGTGAGTAGATTTAACATCTACAGGGGAATCGCCCGCATGGCGTTATGCGTCTGGGCTAGGATTCAATACCTGTCGCACATTCTACGTCATTGTAAAATTGCGCCTTTACTGTATTTCCTTAGATATTGTTATTCTGTGACTAGCAGCCGTAGGACACTGCACACATTATTGACGGTTCATGTTGCACGAGCACGGATTGTATGCTACATACACACCGTCAATAATTGCCATGTCACACACTACCCCTTATAGCTACTATTGCTTACCATACATGACTTCTAGCTACCGGTATACCTATAGTGTATCATACCTTTAGTGATAGGTACATTTACACCGTGCGATACAGCTACAGGTATACCTTTTAGATATCTTAGTTATACCGGGAGGGATTTCCTACATATGTTACTTATACCCAGGGGGTATACGACATCAGTTCCTATAGGTAGATACCTATACTTTGCTACACCTGTATGTTAGACACATATTCAGTTGTTGTCGCATATTTACATTTACTGATGTTACTTAGCTGTACCTTATCTTGATTTCGCATACATCCGGTTCAGCTATATATTTTTGTTTACCTGCTCGCATTCAGATATATCGCATACATTTATTCCTGGATTTGCGCATTGTTTATCTGGATTTTATATGATGTTTTCGGGATTTGGGAACCGCGGGAGTTCATGAAATTATGCATACATGGAACAACCCGGTTTCCTTGATATGATATTTGAGTGTCCCCCATGAGTTTTATCGGTGCTGATTATATACTCCATACGAGGTGTGGTTGCCGTATGAGAGTACATGGTGGGGCCCGGTATGGTTCCCCTCGGCAAGAAGATCGATGGGTTTGCCGATTGAGCCTGGAGGCGGGCGAGTACCTACCGGTGATTGGTTGGACCTGGCAGTTGTCCGGAGGATACTGGCCAGAGTCGAGAGATGGATGCGGGATGATCTGTACTGTCGGGGCCGAGGGCCGATACCGCAGACGAACCCTGTGGGCCGGTCCGGACTGACGGAGCCCGATATACGAGGATTTCTGTGTCGATGCTTAGCACACTGTTTTCATGATATTTCTTTAACCCCTTTTGTATATATAACAGGGGATTTAGCCGTTGTTATATATACCCTTACACCAATATTAGTGGAATGGGACGCTAATATATGTGTATTGCCCCCATCATACTTATTTCTATGTATTTACCTTTAGGATGTTAGAAACTTACTTGGGATTCGACTTGGGATATAGGTGATTCATTGAGATTGGATATTAGATATGAATGAGATTGTTGAATTGTACATTCGAGATATAGGAAAGCTATTCGATATTGTACATTGAGGTGATGTGAGACTTATATATTGTGAGAGCCCAATGTGGGGGCTGATTTGAGGAGTTTGGGATTTGAGTGTCTTGATGGATTGTGATCCTGCCACGATGTCAGGTTTCCGTGGAAATGACATATTCCACCCTATACCTCACCCTTACCTATTTTTATGCACAGATTCACATATTGATTGTACCTGCTAGTGTACTCTCCTTTATTCAGCATTTGCATGACATATTATTACTGTAATCGCATATCTTAGATTCATGTTGTACGTGCATTCCTGCGATTACCTGCATATGTTTTATACTATTCACGAGTTGGCAACTCACCCCCGTTGTGCCACAGGTGTTTCAGGTTTTTCCCCAGAGTAGTCGAGGCAGGCTATTCTTCTATTCGGCTATCCAGCTACCATCCCTTGCTACAGATACTGCATCAGCTCACAGTACTTTTTGCTTAGGTGGGTTAGATGATTATCTGTATTTCCTATTGTACATTCGTTGTATTTGTACTCTCCATCTACTATTGTATTATTGACATAGAGACTTGGTGAGGACGTTATGTGTATTATTGTGTATTTGATGTCTTTTATATACAGCTTTTTCTCTACTGTCATTATTTTTGTGTTGCATTCATCTTGACTAGTCTTTACAAAAAGGGGGTGTTGCTAAAATTTTAAAGAAAGAAAGTAAGACTTTTAAAGAATTTGGGTTGCGATTTCAAATGTTTCAAAACTTATATTATCTTTTCCGTATTTTTATGGTTTAGACTTCTGGGTTTTGGCTTTCTTTTGCTACGTTACATCTTAGGGCGTTGCGTAGTATTAGGGCCGTCACGGGCCAATTTTTGGGTCGTGACAAAACCCTAGTTTATTCTCTACATGAGTTTATCTCACCCATGGTTGCAATATGACAGATATCACTTGAATTTTCTTTTGGTGATAATTCTTTTTCTTTCTTCTTCTTCTTCTTCTTCTTCTTCTTCTTGAAGAAAAGAAAAAAGCTTTCATGAAAATTCCAAGTGAAGAATCTATGTGAGAAATCCAAATCCAAAGTGAACCCACTTCCTATTTCTTCATCCTCTACCACTTGCCATGTAGTAGAGTGTGTTATCTTCACAAGTTTCATGACCAAGTGAAGATGGAGCTTGAGTTAGAGTTGCCTCGACGTAGATCATCTTCGGCATCGAAGTCAACGACCTAGCCCGCTCATTTCTCCGACGAAACCATTGCAAGAGTCCGGGATCCCGGTGATCGCAGCGAAGGTACGTCATCACGGAGCTAAAGAAGTGGAGGACCGGATCTACAAAGGTTGTATTTCCATTCACTTGTTAGCAAAGTAGTTTGCTTGCTTCTCTTTTTCTCCTTACCTCTAGTAATCGATCTAGTTTAGGGTTTCTCGGCACCAGAAAATTTGAATTTGGCATGGTTGATGCCTTGTGGAACCTCTTGAGTGTGCCTAGTATCCCTACACTTGGAAGGCAGCAATGGCAAGAAGGGTCCGAATGGATTTGAGCGTAGTCACTAGAGAAAAGGTTTCATCATAGTCCAAACCAGGCATTTGACAAAAAAACTTTTGCAACAAGTCTAGCCTTATAGGTTTCAACCTATCCATCTACACCAATCTTCTTTATGAAGATCCATTTGCAGCCTACGAGTTTTACCCCTTCTGGAGCAATGTTCAAAGTGCATACTTTGTTGGTGTACATGGACTCCATTTCGTTCCATATTGCATCCAACCATTTTACCGAGTCGCCACTCTGAATAGTTTACTGGAAGCTAGCTGGTTCATCATTGTCAATAATGCAATCCTCTCATCCCCGTCAACGATAAAACTGTAGTATCTCTCGGGCGAATGAGACTGCCTACTAGTCCTGCGGATTGGCGTAGGGATGTCCGGTTCTTTTGAAAGCTCTGGTTCTATCATACTTTCAGTAATAGTTTGTGGTTCTGGAATGTCTTCCAGTTCTATTGCGCTCCCACTATTTCCTTTTACAAAAAATTGATTTTCTAAAAAGTGGGCATGACGAGGAACAAAAACCTTTTGTTCCTCTGCGTAATAGGAAAGATACCCCATGGAGTTCTTTGGGTATCCCACAAACCTATACAGTACTGAGCGTGCCTCGAGCTTGTCTGCATACTGCTTTTCAACAAAAGCTGGACATCCCTATATCTTCAGATACTAAAGATAGGGTTCTTCCCACTCCATATCTGATATGGTGTGGTAGGCACAGTTTTGGTAGGAACCTTTTTCAAAAGATATGCAGCTAATTCTAGTGCATAACTTCAAAAAGATCACGACAACCCAGCGTTACTCATCATGGAACGAACAATATCCAATAGGGTTCTGTTCCACCTTTCCTATACACCGTTGTGTTGTGGTGTGTATGGAGGAATAAGCTGAGAGAGAATTCCATTCCCTTTTAGGTAATCCAGGAACTCGGCAATTTAAGTATTCACCACGTCGATCAGATCTCAGTGTCTTGATATTTTTGCATGTTTGTTTTTCCACTTCATTCTTATATTTCCGGGATTTTTTAAAAGGGTTCGGATTTATGCTTTCACAAGAAGACATGTCCTGACCTAGAGAAATTATCCGTAAAAGTAATGAAATAGGAATAACCACTTCGTGCATCTATAGATATTGGAGTACACACGTCGTTGTGTATGATTCCCAAGAGCTCGCTTGCTCTTACTCCGTGTCCAGTGAACGGAGTCTTTGTCATCTTTCCTTTGAGACAAGAATGACAAGTTGCATAATACTGATATTCGAACGGATCCAAATATCCCTCTCTATGTAACTTCATCAACCGTGTTTCGTTGATGTGACCCTGTCTACAATGCTATAAAAAAGTTTTATTTAATTCTGGAGACTTTCTTTTAAGTGTGTTCTGGACGTTTGAAAACCTGAGCTTGATTCAATATATACTGTCCTCTAGTGTACCTGACCAAATCAAACTTTGATTTAGGTGGATGTGAACCACATCGCTTACATAATAGACTTGGTACACACAAACAGTTACGTAGAATCAATATCTGCCCACTTATCAATTCTAGGTGATATACCCTACGGATACAGCGTCCACACTCATTCCGTTAGCAACCCTGAGAGTCATATCACCTGCCCTGATAACTCTACGGTTTCTCAAAGCCCGTAATGAATTACAGATATGAGATCCTGATTCGGTATTTTGTACCCAGGAAGTAGAGTTAATTGACAGACTATTTTCAATCACAAACACACCCGAAATCAAAGCCACAATGTGCTTCGGATCCTAGATTCTGGCTTTCCAAGCCCTGCATCCCTTCTGCCAATGCCCTTTCCTATAACAATAGGAACATCCCTCCTTCCCTACAGTTAACCCCGAAACCTTTGTCCTACCCTTTCCTTCTACCTTACTGTCACCGCCTATTGTCTTTGTGGAGGTCTTCTTCTTCTCACCCTTGGCATCCGCCTTAGATCCAGAAGAGGAAGATTCCCCAATAAACAGAGCGGGTGTCTCCCTGGTTTCCTTCAGGGTGCTCTCACCTGGAAGTATAACTTTCTTCCCCTGGGCGTAAGTAGGAGGTAGGGACTGTAGAATCAAGTCATCATATGACTCGTTCTCCAACGTGCTCTCCAGGTCCGTGAGCTTTTTAATATAGCTAATCATTATAAGGACGTGGTCCCCTACAAATGATCCTACAGCCAACCTCGCTTGAAGCAATTCCTTCGAGGTATCATATCTTGCGATACGAGATTGCTCTCCATATAAAACTTTGTTATGGAAGAAGATAGAAACTAAGTCCATCTTCTCGTGCTGCCTCTGGTATACACTATCAACTAAGGCCAAGACGAGGCACTTGGCAATCGCACAGTCTTTTTCTCTTGTCTTACGGATATCAACATCTGCGACGGTGGAAACTGGACCTGGGATGGTGGGAGCTATGTGTAGTAATGAGGTGGTCCATCTTGTCATAGGTAATGGACATCTGGACAAACCTTTGCCAGTAACTATAATATAAATCAGTCATTTTATTATATATCTGTAACCTAATCTGGTCACCTGGTCACTGCAAGTAGGAGGGAGAGAAGAAAACACTCAGCATGATGCTCTTGCAAGTTTAGATTGGTTTTTAATTTATTTAAACAGGATGGCTCCCACTATTTCTCGAATCCTTACTCAAACCATAAAAGAAGAATTAGTCAGGATTGATCTCACCGTACAATACTTCCTTAACCGTTCGGCCAGGTTAATGTCGATACTTCGAGGGAGGTTTTACGACACTTTCGCGAAGTTCCTTAATTAAAAAACCTATTTTCCCTGGAGGCATAGCCCCGCTCACACTGTTCTAGACACCTACTTGGTTTATAGCATTGATCGTTAAGTGAAAAATCTCCCAAGGAGTAGCGGATACTCACAGTAGGATCGGGATCCAAATATCATTGTTTGATAATCCTGAAGGAATCCTACCAACATTATCACACTTCAAATGGTATGCAGAACTAGCAAGTTCCAGTTTCTTTAGAAATTCTCGATGTGGATTTTTGCCCCATGCTCTTATGACCTTGACGAAGGCCAACATATCATAAGTCACATGTCAAGCTCTACCCGTCATTGTCCAGGTTAATTTGAACCCACCCGTACATACCCTTGACGAAGGCCAAAATAGTAGTACGACTATCCCAAACCAACATATTTATCTATGCTACAGATAAATATCTAGCAGCTACCAAACACTATGCCTTGGTGAAGGTCAAAATACATTGCTTAAATACTACTAAATATTCAACTGAAATGACGGAGGGCTACGAATGGTTTTGTCGAAACCTTGAACGTAGTGAACTTGATATAATCGAAGGAACCTGATAGCTTTTAAAAGGAGTGGTTTAAGCTCCACATTTAAAAGTCTCCTGTTTTAAAATAACCGAGTGGTTTTAAAATTTGTTCCAATGATTCAGCTTTGGTTTGTTTGCTTTGCATTAATGTAATGCAGTCCCATCATTTACACCTATCATCACAGAAAAAAACGAAAATATGACGTCCACTTATGCCATCCGCATTCGCCACTGGGCCCCATCATCACCCGTTAGGTTACTTAACTAACGACAGAGCGGGGGCTGAACTAGCACGGATGCAAAACATAAGCAACGCCTACTAGATATCATATATGGATATATGCATTCGTTCCACGCAAGGCATTCCAGATCACAGATGAACATATTGGATATACTAGGAATTCCGCGTTTCGTTTGAGCCTGTAACGAAAGACAGATTCCACGTTTGTGATGAATAGCCAAACCCACCCCTAGACCCCTACGGGTGCGTCAAACTACTCACCAAATACCCGAAGTGAAGCAACCTCCCTCAGCAAAGTGAGTAGGCCACTCGACACTTCAAAGTACCCGGTAGTTTGTGCACCCCTCCTTAGGTCTATCCTAGGAGCAAAAACAGTAAAAGAAATAATACAACGGTGGCTACAACCTCAATCCGGATGTGCCCCGCAAAAATAATATTACATCACTTTACAAATTTACATCGAATGAAAGAATGAAAACTCTCATCTCACATCCCCGGCTATTCATCCACGACGATCCAACAAGTTCATATACACAAACCAACATAACAACATCACAGATATATGCAACCCCGACTAATCGACGTATAGCAATTAGTCGACGTTTCCAAACACATATACACATCACAAATCTTGTAAAGTAACCGCGACATTAGAATTCTGCACGCAATTAGCAAACTTAACCAATTTTCCAAAACTTGAAAATCCAGTGAGCTAAAGTTCCAAAAACGATCGTTTTAAACCAATCCGGGAGTCGAAGCGAACTCGAAACCTGCCCGAATCTTCGCTGAGAGTTAGAGAATGAAATTAACTTCGAGTTAGGGGCTTACAGGGGGTACCCCACCCACGAGGCCACCACGAGGTGGCCAGGGAGTGAGGCATACCCGAAACTGCCAAAGGTGGGGTAGTTTCGGGTCCCCGCCGCCAAGACCACCTTGTGGTGGTCTTGGGGAGTGAGCCCAGCCATTCGGACCCCCCCTGAATGGGTCCCTGAGGTGCGCACGCTTCACCCCGCGGATTCTTGGTTCAAACCGTGAGCCCGCGGGATGTGCAAACAACTCAAACATCAATTTTGGAAACTGTTTTTATCGGAAGTTTTGCGTGACAAAAACGGCGGATTTCTAACGTCGCTACAAGCTATCTAGGATTTATGAGAGGATATGATACCACTGTAAGTCGATGTCGCGCACCCTACGTGTTCGCGGGGAGGCGAAAATGTTAGTTATATAAATGCCCTAGAGGCCATTGTTGTACATATGGTTGGATATATATAGAGAGGACTTTCTTGCTCGTCATTATAGTATGCTATTTGGTTTTACTTTGTCTTAACATGTTGACTTGTATAAGTTTACTATCTTGCTCTCGCATGTTGATAAAGCCCTTAGGATATGTACTCGACTACTGGGACTATGATGAGATCATACTAGTAGGGCCACGATAGTCGATGAGTACATCCTATAATTGTTCCTAGTCGAGGGTGTTTCGAGACAGGGCATCGATACACCAGAGTATACTAGCGTATACGCATCTTGACCCATATGATGGGCGATGGATGATCCCATATCCTGTAAGTCTACGGTAGCGCCCCGGCCGTCTAACAGACGCCAAATGCGGAACAAAAACTTTTACAACTGGCGCTATCATATACTATCACCCGAATCTGCCATTAAAGCTAAACTAACAAACTACGAAGTAGGTAGAAATGTTATACCGAACGATCCGAGTCCTTCGGTCTTCAACCATCATCCGACGCTTTGTTGCGGCTGCTCCGATCTCCTGAATCTCCAGTCTTCTCGTCCAGGTGGCACCACGTCGACGGATCTTTAAACGGGCTCCCGCCTCTGAACCGAGACAACTCGATCATCAAGTCTGCCAAAAGAGATGACCAAGATAGATGTATAAAATGAGTAGAAAACTTTGTCTCGTTCCGTCCAAAGCTATGGACGAACGGTTAATGAAGTTGCCTTTTTGGAATCGGGTGAAATGAGAAATCTATCTATCTAATTTCCATGAATCCAAAACTATAATCTTTTGAAATGAACAACAATCATCTACTCCAAGAGGGGCCAGCCACTATAAGAAGAGGGAGGAGGTGAGTGTAGGAGAGGGGAATGTGACCACAACAATAAATGAGTGAGAATGAGTCATTATCCACCTTGCATTATCATTAATGCACTAATGAATCATCTAACCTAGTCATGCTATCATTAAATGAACAATTAATGCAACCAATGAATCAAGAACACCTCACTAACCTAGCCACCACTTCTAGAATCTTCTAGAACCTTCCACACTCATCAAGAAAAGATAAATCCGCATTTAACCGAATGCTTAATACGGGTGATAGAAAACTGGAAACTGGCAACTTCCAAAAGTGATCCCGAAACGAATTTCAGGATAACCCCGTAACAGTATAAACATACCCGCATTTGTATTACGACCGAATACAAATGCAACTGAGACAAAGATATTATATCTACACAGTATAATACTCGGATTCGGCTTAAACCAAAGCCCTCCAGAATTATCTGCCCGAAATATGACACGTGCGTAAACGCACGTGCATTTTCCGAACCCTTCCATAAAACTATACGGCCTCTACAACGTTTCGCCCGAACTTAGGAAATTGTCTGTGGGGGACTCTAATAACTCATCAACACACTGGCACTGGGTATAACCTCTAGCACGTCAGAGGTACTAGCTGTACGTAACAGTTGCCTATGTATTGATAGGAAGGGAAGCTGACGAGCGAACTCATCCATAAACCCTACTGAGTCTGACAGTGACAATATCCGTACAATCCGGTCCATTCGTCTATGAGTATCGCATATAGGGTCTAGGGGCTGGTAAACGTCAGACCCCCAACAGCTGTATAAGTCGTGTCAAAAAGAGAAGCCCAGAACACCCTGAGATATTACTGGAATACCTACCAGTAAATCTCGATTACCCAGACCAGGGATTTCGTGTAATGGCTCTCCTAAACACAGCGCGATCTCACCCCCAATACCGGGAGAGACGAATCCCCGATGATCTGCTCACTGCCTCCATGTGGCTCGGGACTGTAACCAAAAAATACATGTTTCCATGACTCCTTTGAGCCGTGGTAGGGTAGAAATCAAAGCACAGTGGGAACTCACATGAGACAAATGACGACCTCAGGTCGATGAACTAACCTGTACACATGTCACCTGGGAACTTCCATCTGACGATATGTATAATACCAACTTAGCATGTTCCCGGCGAGTCCAGTCCGGTGTACTCATAACTCAATGAGCACCTGTATACATCTTAGGTGAACCAACTGACACCAATGGCTTGTGAGACCGGCCACCGCCACTCGTCGGGGTCTCGACTGTATACACTAGTCTACACTGGAGTATCGATGCACAGTCTCGAAACTCCAACGACTAGGGACACTTTAAGGATGTGCTTATAGACCCCAGCTCCCACATATATGATCGCCATCATACTGCTGGCAGTCAAGAAAGAATCGTATGGGCTCTATCATGATGATAAAGATAAACTAGATAGCATACTATCATCTTGAGCAATACTTTCATATCGGTATAGGTCCTCTCTCAATCATTGCAATCACATACCTGCGATCCAATAATTGACTTTGAGGGCATTATATCCAACAATCTCCCACTTCCACTTAAGGCTAATTATTATGATGCCGCGTACTCACAGTTCGTGTGATACCGAACATCCAACTTCTCTACTAATCAGTTTCACAAAATTCATTTGTAAAACTATCGTGTTCGAGAAATAGCCTCGGTGAGTGGATCCGCCCAGATGTTTCTTTCTATGTCTCTCTTTGTCTTAAGTTCGCGGAGAAAGCCATCTACAGAAAAGAGTAATATCTGTCTTAGAATATGTCTAGATATCTGATGGGACATAGTTCATAAATGAACTCCAAATCCAAACTTCTTAGACTGTATTGATAACTGAACCTAATCAGTATCCAGCACCATGCTTCCCACAGTATCCTCTTGGACCACCTATCCATAATACTGTTCCTCGTCAGAGGGAAAACTATAACTCTGACAATCACTCTGTCATCCATGTCATCTTTGAAGCAAGGAATGATAATCGTCTCCCGAAGGAGGCCGCCGTCATCAAACCCGTAGAACATATACTTATGTTCTAAAACAGCTTCATTGTGTTTCTTCAGGATTGGATTAGTATAAACTTATCGCATCTAGTGCAAAAACAACATCTGGTGTGGTACTTGACATCTCACGATTGACTCAATTGCTAAGCAAGTGATCTACCAATCATGCATGTCCCTCTGCCCTTTAGTCTGTAAGACACCTTTAGAGAGGGTGACTCCATCACCTGCAGGTACACTACCATGCCAGGAGTCATCTATTCTAAAATACTATTAGAATACTGTCAAAGTACCCACATTGGGAAACTACCCAAATCTAGATCTAAAACCATAGATCTAGTAACCAGAATGTCTGATATTATATTCATATCCTGTGTGAAGAAACAACTGTGTGACTACCACAGTATAACCGATTGTAGTATAGGAATTTTACTTCCTACTCTTTGTATGTCATCCAATTACCAGGACATCACACCCTACTACCTTCTTAAAAGATCCATCCCCTATTCTGGTGAAGTCAAACCCATGGCTGTCACATCAAAAATAGATGATCTTATCTCCGCTATATTTGCTCAAGCCTATAAATAGACATAAGCTTCTTGCCCACTGTGCTTCCGCTGCTCCCACTGACTACGACAACTTTCTGGAAGAATAATATATACGTACACTTCTAAAGCTAGATTAGAACGACGCTATACTTATCCTCTTGCCGGGTTTCATAGTCTGGAACAACAGTACTGTCAAGTCTGGGTAAACAAGAACCTCCCTGTCACCGTCCTTGAGGCTACCGGAGTACCTCTCGGGTGTCTGAGGTTACCCACCATATCTGCGGAGTGGCTATTGGAAAGTCAAACCTGATTGAATATATAGGTCCTATTAAATTTTTCGTAATCGTCTGCGGTTCTGGAATCACTTCCAGTTCTACCATACTCCCACTATTGTTTTCTGAAAAAATCCATTTTACTAAAACTGTGGCGAGTCTAGAACAATATCACTATTGATCTTCCAGATGGTAGAAAATCAACCCTCGTCAAAGCCAGGGTCAACCCACAAACCGCCATTACAAAAACGTGCCTTGAGTTATCCAGTGTCTGGTTTTAAGCATAAACTGGACAACTCCCCGTACCTTAACATCGTTAAGATATGAACCATTCTATATCCAATATAGAAACATTAGCACTTATTTAATTGGAACCAGATTCTAATCATGCAGCTGTCTCCAGTGCATATCAACTTAATGGAGAGAGGCTAATCAGCATTACTCAACTTAGGAATACATCCAATTATGAGTAACCTGAAAGAGAAACAAGTTTCTCAAAACCATTACTATCATCTGAATACCAATCACAAGAATCTACATCTTCGATCTCTTTGAAGAATCCCGATACATGTGACACCTGGTTCTCTACTTTATTCTTATACCCACAACTTCTCAAAACTTAGACCTTGTATTTCTACGAAACACTTGTCTAAAATCTAGAGAAGTCATAAGTAAACAGAACATAGTACGAGGACCAACCCCTTTGTCCTGACGGAGTCTGGACAACATACAATACTCTGTATAAGTCCGCTGAGTCAAATAACTTAAAACCTGTGCATCGTAAGTTGAAAACTGTACTTATGGTTAAGAACTACTCCGTTGTTCCATGCTCCTTACCCAATCGTCAACTGATATAGGTAAATGTCACAGACATAATTTCAAAAAGTTATATCTCACTTTATAAAAATAAACGTACAGATATATCATTTTGAAATTGGTGCACAACAACAGATATTCAAAACCAAATACATGCCGTCTGGCATAAACTCGGGCGACTTCCTCAAATATCACCAATTACAACGAATTCCGATATAATGAGGATGATCACCTTATTCTCAATAACCTACTCCCACTCATCATCTGTAAAACCATACAGATGTGAGAATCATACCTGGTAAATACATACCCTGGAGTAAGTATCTAATCGGGAAATCAGTTTTCCATTAACAATGCACTGAAACAAAAAAATGTTTCATAGGGGTATCCTGGTATTCATAGTAATGCCTCTTCCAAAATCCAATTCATGACTTTAACCGTATATTTGTTTGCCATCTCCCCAAATCCCTTTATCTGTCTTTATTCATTACCTTCTGTACACCATCATTAGGCTAAGTGGTTTTCTTCCTTCCCTACCGTTCGGCACCAGCCTATGTTTTGGAAGAAGACTATCCAGTAAGCATAATAGGTGTACCCTCCTAAACCAAGGAGTACTCGCAACTTGAGAGAAGGTGATGATAAAAGATAACTGAATAATACCTTGTTCTATTTCTCCCGAACTGTGAAAAAAGCAAAGGTGAAATAGGAGTGGCGATGAAGTATGCGGTTTGGTCGTGAATGATAACAGTTGTAATTTACTTTGCCATCTTTCTATCCCTTTATTTTGTCTTTAGTTATTACCTTCTGTACACCTTACTTAGGCTAATTGGTTTTCTTCATTCCCTACCTTTCGGCACCTGCCTATGGTTTGGAAGAAGACTATCCAATAAGCATAATAGGTGTACTCTCCTAAACCAAGGAGCCCTCGCAACCTGAGAGAAGGTGATAATAAAAGACAACTGAATAAACCAATTCTATTTCTCCTGAATCTGGATCCATCCTCGAAGAAGTCCCTTCGAGTTCGTATATAACCATACGATGGATCTATCCAATGGAAGTGGATGTCCGTAGTAATACGGGGTGTTCTGAGAAATACTGGGTAAAAGAAGGAGCGGCAATGACTTATGCAACTTTAGACAATCCAAAAGCCAGTATTTTAAGAAGGTTCGGTCAACTTGGTCACTAAGTTATAGTCTAGGGTCGGTCAAAGGTCGATGCCAAAGAGAGAGAGAAAAGAAACACTCTGCGTGCACTCTAACCTAGATCAGAATGGTTATCACAAACCTCCTACTGTAGTCTCAAATTCTCCTCCAAACCTGAAAGAAGAATTAGTCGGGATCACCCGAAGAGTAAACCAACTCATCAGTAAGAATCGGGATCCAACTATCATCGTATGATAACTTGATGGAAGCCACTCAAGTTATCACACTCCAGAAGGTAACATGGACTACTAGACTATAGTTGGGGTAAAACCCGTAGGATGCAAGTGGATCTTCAAAAGAAAGATTGGTGTAGATGGACAGGTTGAGACCTATAAGGCTAGACTTGTTGCAAAAGGTTTCCGTCAAAAACCTGGCTCTGATACCACTGTAAGTCCACGTTGCTCACCCCGGTGCTTACGGGGAGGCGGAAACGTTATGAAAAATCGGATTTTTACAACACTAGGCAGCATGGACTACACAAAAGGAGGGATCTTTGCTAAACATAAACTAACTACAAAACTAAAATAGTTAGCTACTCGGTTAAGGGGTTATACCTAAGTCTTGAAGTCATTCTCTACTTGCTCCTTGGATGGTGATGAACGGGTTCTCCTCATCGCCTTCTCTTGCCGAAGAAAGATCCACCCGAGGGCCTCTACCTTTGGCTCCAACCTCAAACTAGAAGTAACTAAGGTGCTTGGTGTGCTAAACCTAGAACCTTAGAAAGAGTAGAGAGTAATTTTAAGGGATTTATCTCAAGCTCAATGGTTCTCAACTCATGAGAGGGGAGAGCTTTGAGAGAAAGGAAGAGGATGAGAGAGAATGAGAATGATAGAATGAGAAGAATAATGCCAACCTTCTCACATATATGTGAATTATGATAAATAAATAATTAGCTAAAGATAATTGTGATGGTTAATCAATGATCTTATGACCTTGACGTAGGCCAACAAATCATAAGTCACATGTCAGGTTCTACTCGTCGTTGTCCTGATTAATTTAGGTCCATCGTACATGCCCTTGATGTAGGCCAACAAAGTTGTACGTCTGTCCTAAACTAATGCATCTATCTATGCAACAAATGAATACCCCAGCAGCTACCGAACACTATGCCTTGACGTAGGCCAACAAACATAACTTGAATACTACTGACCATCCATAAGAAATGACGGACGGTTACGGCTGGTTTTTGGCGAAAAACCTTTAACGTAATGAACTTGATCTCATTGAAGGAACCTGATAGCTTTTTATAAAAATATAGTGGCGAAAACCTTTGCTAAAGAGGTCACTCCCGGTGAAGGGATCTCGGCTCATTCCTCATGGAATGAGGTGCAGGATATTCTAATTGAATACCGCGATGCAAAGCAACTTGTGATCGACTATACTGAAGCTATTACCTTGACGCAAATTTCTGCCCAAGGGGTCACTCCCGGTGAAGGGATCTCGGCCCTTGCCTCGTCGAATGAGGTGCAGGATATTCATAACCGAATACCACTGTGCATAACAAAAGGAAACGTCTTTGTAATAACACTTTTTAAAATTTGTTCCAACAACATCAAATATAGGTTTGTTTTATCCTTGCATTGATAAGAATCAATGCAGTCCCATCAATTAATCACACCAGAAAAGAACGAAAATAAAATGTACGTATATGTCATCCGCATTCGTCATTGGGTCCCGTCATTACCCGTTAGGTTACTTAACTAACGACTGAGCGGGGACTGGGCTTGCGCGGGTGCAAAACATATACAACATCTACTAGTATATATAAATATATAATAATCGCTCCAGGCATGATAAATGCAACATCACAGAAAAGTAATAAGCATCACAGAACAATACTGATAATCTGGGATCCCCGGGTTTCACAGAGCTGCTACTAAAACACGACGTTCCCCTGGTCGTGTGGATAGCCTGTGCAATGAAACCTAGACCTCTACGGGTGCGGCAAGTTACCCGCCAAAACCTGAAGCGAGGCAACCCCTTACGGCAAAATGAATGGACCACCCGGCACTTCACGGAATCCGATAACTTGAGCTCCCGTCCATGGGTAAACCTGTACCCCCTACGAGTGCGGAGAATAGTCTGCCAATTCTAGAGTGAGGCCCCTCTGCCTCTCATAGCCATGAGATACGGACCCGTTGCCCTCCAGAACCCGGCTATCCATGCACTCCGTCGCGGGGTAAACCTAGTACAGAAATAAAAATATGTACAATGGGTACATCGACCTCAACCAAGTCGTGCCCCAAAAGAATATTATACAAACAGGCAGTGACGGCAGTCCACATGTTGGACGCTCGCCCCGCAATATCAAATGTACAAATAAATCCAAACAGCACTACCATTGCACGCTGCTATCCACCACGACATATCCGCAACATTACAGCACAACACAGAACATCAACGCGAATGTCACGTTCGCAAATCCGTCTAAAAGGACTATAGAGATTAGACGCAATTTACCGCTCAAATGACATTCCCGGTCGGAGATATAATATAATTACTGCATACTAACAAGTTTAAAATTTCGATCGACAAAACTTCCCGAAGTGGGCCCCACGTACATCTGCTGTACAGTAATCAAATCTGGGCCCAAAAGAAATATACCAAAAACCACAATTTCTTGTGAAGAAGCCACTGTACAAATTTGGACCACAGGTCCCACATACGGGCCGCGGATCCGCGGCGGTACTGTAGGATCACGTGCCCAAATTTTTACAGTTTGCTTAAAAAACCCTGCACAATTTTCTGTGATATGCAAAATAATTTTAAGGCCAGATTTAAAATCGACAGAAACTTTGTACAGAAAAATTGTAGTTTTCAAAAATCCGTTCGATCGATGTTTTAAACGTGTTAGCACAAGTTAGTAAAGCTTAATGTTGAGGCTCTGATACCAATGTAAGTCTACGGTAGCGCCCCGGCCGTCTAACAGACGCCAAATGAGGAACAAAAACTTTTAACTGGCGCTATCGTATACTATCACCCGGATCTGCCATTAAAACTAAACTAACAAACTACAAAGTGGGTAGAAATGTTATACCGACCATCATCCCACGCTTTGTTGCGGCTGCTCCGATCTCCTGAATCTCCAGTCTTCTCGTCCAGGTGGCACCACGTCGACGGATCTTTAAACGGGCTCCCGCCTCTGAATCGAGGCAACTCGATCATCAAGTCTGCCAAAAGAGATGACCAAGATTGATGTAGAAATGAGTAGAAAATTTTGCCTCGTTCCGCCCAAAGCTATGGACGAACGGTTAATGAAGTTGCCTTTTTGGAATCGGGTGAAATGAGAAATCTATCTATCTAATTTCCATGAATCCAAAACTATAATCTTTTGAAATGAACAACCATCATCTACTCCAAGAGGGGTCGACCGCTATAAGAAGAGGGAGGAGGTGAGTGTAGGAGAGGGAAAGGTGACCACAACAATAAATGAGTGAGAATGAGTCATTATCCACCTTGCATTATCATTAATGCACTAATGAATCATCTAACCTTGTCATGCTATCATTAAATGAACAATTAATGCAACCAATGAATCAAGAACACCTCACTAACCTAGTCACCACTTCTAGAATCTTCTAGAACCTTCCACACTCATCAAGAAAAGATAAATCCGCATTTAACCGAATGTTTAATACGGGTGATAGAAACTGGAAACTGGCAACTTCCAAAAGTGATCCCGAAACGAATTTCAGGATAACCCCGTAACAGTATAAACATACCCGCATTTGTATTACGACCGAATACAAATGCAACTGAGACAGAGATATTATATCTAAACAGTATAATACTCGGATTCGGCTTAAACCAAAGCCCACCAGAATTATCTGCCCGAAATATGACACGTGCGTAAACGCACGTGTCATTTTTCGAACCCTGCCATAAAACCATACGGCCTCTACAACGTTTCGCTCGAACTTGGGAAACTGTCTGTGGGGGACTATAATGACTCATCAACACACTGGCACTGGGTATAACCTCTAGCACGTCAGAGGTACTAGTTGTACGTAACGGTTGCCTATGTATTGATCGGAAGGGAAGCTGACGAGCGAACTCATCCAGAAACCCTACTGAGTCTGACAGTGACAATATCCGTACAGTCCGGTCCATTCGTCAATGAGTATCGCATATTGGGCCTAGGGGCTGGTAAACGTCAGACCCCCAACAGCTGTATAAGTCGTGTCAAAGAGGGAAGCCCAGAACACCCTGAGATATTACTGGAATACCTACCAGTAAATCTCGATTACCCTGGCCAGGGATTTCATGTAATGGCTCTCCTAAACACAGCGCGATCTCACCCCCAATACCGGGAGAGACGAATCCCCAACGATCTGCTCACTGCCTTCATGTGGCTCGGGGCTGTACCCAAAAAAATACCTGTTTGCACGACTCCTTTGAGTTGTGGTAGGGTAGAGCACAGTGGGAACTCACACGAGACAAATGACGACCTCAGGTTGATGAACTAACATGTACACATGTCACCTGGTAACTGCCATCTGACGATATGTATAATACCAACTTAGCATGTTCCCGGCGAGTCCAGTCCGGTGTACTCATAACTCAATGAGCACCTGTATACATCTTAGGTAAACCAACTGACACCAATGGATTGTGTGACCGGCCACTGCCCATCGTCGGGGTCTCGACTGTATTCACTAGTCTACACTGGAGTATCGATGCCCAGTCTCGAAACTCCAACGACTAGGGACACTTTAAGGATGTGCTTATAGACCCCAGCTCCCACATATATGATCGCCATCATACTGCTGGCAGTCAAGCAAGAATCCTATGGGCTCTATCATGATGATAAAGACAAACCAGATAGCATACCATCATCTCGAGCAAGACTTTCATATCGGTATAGGTCCTCCCTCAATCATTGCAATCACGTACCTGCGATCCAATAATTAACTTTGAGGGCATTATATCCAACATATCCATCGGTGTTTGACATCAAAGATAGTGTATGGGTGCTCAGTGGAGACTGGGTACACTGGACGGACTCGCCGAGAACTCCCAAATGGTATTATGCCTCACGTCAGATGGCAGTTCTCTGGTGACACTGGTACAGGTTAGTCTGTAAACCCGAGATCGTCATAAAGTCTTGCGTGATTCCCAGTGTGCTTTGATTTCCATCATACCACGTCCAAGAGGATGTGCAAAATGGTGGCTTTTGAGTACAATCCCGAATCGCATGGAGGCAATGAGCGATAGGAGGGGTTCCGTCTCTCCCGGTATAGGGAGTTGATGTTGTGCTGTGTTCGATTGGCTATAACTGGAAGTCCCTGGCTAGGGCGGATATTGAGTACTACTGGTAAGTTTTATCAGTAGGTTCTCGACCTGTTATGAGCCTCACATCGACACGACTTATCGGTTACTGGGGTCTGACCTTTACCACCCCTAGACCAGATATGCGACATATCAGACGAAGAGACCGGACTGTACGGTAGTGTTACTGATTGGATTCACAGGAGAATAAACAGGCTTGCTTGTTGATCTTCTGATCGCTCAATACCTAGGTGGTTGTTACATTTAGCTGACCGCTTGCAGCTTGTGGGTGTTTGATATGATCATCACCTGCTACCGGCATATTGACGATTCTTTAGAGTCCTACACAGAAGTTTCTTGACTCAGGCAAAACGGAGTAGAAGCACATATGTGATATGTGCGGGACTGAGGATAATACGATATGAGATACCGTAGTCTAATCTCGCGATATTTGATATCAGCCGGGTATATGTGATATAGCCGGGTCATCGAATCAATTGTTGATTCGATGAAATGATACAGTTAATATCAGTCGGTTATTTGAGAAATAGCCGGATTTTCGGATCAAGTGTTGATTCGATAATTTAATGTATAATTATATATGTGATATATTATATTACATTATCTAATATTGGCTCTCTTTATTCATTTCTCACCGGGTAATACATTGATATATATGCGATATATGTTAATTGTATTATTTTCTTTTGTTACAAAAATATATTATATATGTGATATATAATATTGTAACTAGTTATGATTACAAATGCAACATGATTAGTGGAGAATAAACATGGTTAGGGTTTGATTTGGGTTAATCTTTTCTAGAAGTTTCTAGAAGCTTTTGTTTTGTTTCTTGCAAAGATATTATGTGTTGATATTTTTGAAGATATTTTCTTAACCCAACCACACCCTTAACCCTAGTTAAATCTCTACAATGGTTAATTCTTTCTTGACTTAACCATGGTTGCAATTGTAATGATATAACATTTCATTATTCATCATAAAAGGATTATTCATTTTTCTTCTTCTTCCTTGAGCTCTTGAAAAGCTTTCTATGTTTTTCTTTTGTGATGTATTAGTGTGAGAAATTGATAATAAAAGAGAGCATAAATCCTACTTCATCATCCTCATCTAATCTAGCCAATTAGATTAGGGTGTTCACTTCATTAATACTTGATTAGTGAGTGAGAGCTTGAGTTAAAGAAATTTCAAGGTAGATCATCTTAGAAAGGAAGACCTTAAGATAGCATGGATCATTCGGGTTGTGGAGCTTCTCTTGAGTCCGGGAGATCATGGATCATGGTGAAGGGACTACTACTCAAAGCTTGTGAAGCGAAGGAGCGGACTACAAAGGTTGTAATCTCTCTATCTTAGTTGTAAAGGTGTTTACTTGCATTTTTAACCCTAATAATCTAGCAAATATCCTCGCTTTAGGCTATTCGGCACGTCTAAATTTTAAATCGAGCATGGTTGATGCCTTATAGACCCTTGTGACAGTGCCTAGTAACCCTACAGAAAATTGCAAAAAATGATTTTTACGGGCTTCGCAACACCGACTAGAACCAAGGATCGAACATAAACCGTAGCTTGCAAACTACTTAAGGTTTAACTACTCAGATGAATGTTATACCTCGTAGTATCGTGTCCTTCAGGTCTTCTCTCTATCCTCCTCATCATCGTAGGCTCCGAGGATCGAAACGGATCAAAACTTCCTCGTCGGCTTCATCGAGTCAAATACGATCCACCCGAGAGTCTCTAGTCCGAGCTCTCACCTCAAATCTGAGGTAACTAGGGTAACTAGCTTTCTAAAATAAATGGCCTAGGTGATGTAGAGAATGAAGATGAGTTAGCTTGTCTCTTAGAACCCTAGGTTTCTCAAGTCATGAGACTTAAGGGTTGAGAGGAAGAAGAAAGAGATGGCTTAAGTAAAGAGAAAATGTTTTTCATTCATAATGATAATTGAGATAGCTACCATGATATGACTACAAGCATGGCAAGAAAAATATCTCACCCAAAATATCTAGTGCCACAAAATATCTCACAAAATATCTAAGTCAAATAGTCAAACCAAGTAGCCATGACACAATTATCATTTATAAAAATAACAAATAATTTCCTCCACCTCATAATTTCTTTAATCAAGTCAATGGTCAAAACCTTAGTGAGGTTTCTCCTTCTAAAAATAATCTTGAGTAATTACAAGAATGCCCCTCTCATCCGTATATACATACCCGCATCCGCATTCCGAAGAATACGAACACAAAGAGACGAAAATAATCCATCAATATAATACTAGGATACGACTTAAACCAAAGCCCACTAGTATTATCCACCCGATTATCATACGCGCACAAGTGCACGTACGTGGTCGAACCCCTGCCGTAAAACTATACGGCCTCTACATCTTTCACCCGATGCAGGGAAACTCTCTGTATGGGACTCTAAAGACTCGACTGTAAGTCCACGGTAGCGCCCCGGCCGTCTAACAGACGCCAAATGCGGAACAAAAACTTTTTACAAACTGGCGCTATCGCGTACTATAACCCGGATCTGCCATTAAAGCTAAACGAACAAATTACAAAGTGGGTAGAAATGTTATACCGAACGATCCGAGACCTTCGGTCTTCAACCATCATCCCACGCTCTGTTGCGGCTGCTCCGATCTCCTGAATCTCCAGTCTTCTCGTCCAAGTGGCACAACGTCAACGGATCTTTAAACGGGCTCCCGCCTCTGAACCGAGGCAACTCGATCATCAAGTTTGCTAAGAGAGATGACCAAGATTGATGTAGAGAATGAGTAAAACACTTTGTCTCGTTACGTCCAAGGCTATGGACGAACGGTTAATGAAGTTGCCTTTTGAATCGGGGAAATGAGAAATGGGCATATGAAATTTCCATGATTCAAATTCCTAATCTTTTTTCCAAATGAACAAACAACCATCATCCCACAAGAGGGGGGAGGCCGGCCACTATATAGAGGGGAGGGAGGTGAGTGTAGGAGAGGGGGAGGTGATCACAACAATGAATGAGTGAGAATGAGTCATTATCCACCATGCATTATCATTAATGCACTAATGAATCATCAAAACACCTAACCAAAACATTAAATGCAAGCTAATGAGTCATAATCCTTATTACCACTTCTAGAACCTTCTAAAAGCATGACTCACCCTCATGACTCACCTAAGAAGAAAAGATAAATCTGCATTTAACCGAATGTTAAATACGGCTGATAGAAAACTGGAAACTGGCAACTTCCAAAAGTGATCCTGAAACGAATTTCAGGATAACCCCGTAACAGAATAAACATACCCGCATTTGTATTACGACCGAATACAAATGCAACTGAGACAAAGATATTATATCTACAAAGTATAATACTGGGATCCGGCTTAAACCAAAGCCTACCAGTATTTTCTGCCCGAAAAACGACACGTGCGAAAACACACGTGCATTTTCCGAACCCTGCCATAAAACCATACGGCCTCTACAACGTTTCGCCCGAACTTAGGAAATGGTCTGTGGGGGACTCTAATGACTCATCAACACACTGGCACTGGGTATAACCACTAGCACGTTAGAGGTACAAGTTGTACGTAATGTTTGCCTATGTATTGATTGGAAGGGAAGCTGACGAGCGAACTCATCCAGAAACCCTTCTGAGCCTGACAGTGACAATATCCGTACAGTCCGGTCCGTTCATCTAAAGAGTATCGCATATCGAGTCTAGGGGGTGGATAAATTCAGACCCCTAATAACGCGATAAATCGTGCCGGCAAGAAGCCCATCACCACCTGAGAAACTACTGATCCAAATCAGTAATTCTCCACAACCTCGGCCGAGGATTTCTAGTGATGGACACCCGTGCACTGTGCGACATCAACCCCCAATACCGGGAGAGACGAATCCCCGACGATCCGCTCACTGCCTCCATGTGGCTCGGGACTGTACCCAAAAAATACTTGTTTGCACGACTCCTTTGAGCCGTGGTAGGGTAGAAATCAAAGCACAGTGGGAACTCACACGAGACAAATGACGATCTCAGGTCGACAAACTAACCTGTACACATGTCACCAGGGAACTGCTATCTGACGATATGTATAATACCAACCAGCAAGTTCCCGGCGAGTCATGTCCGGTGTACTCATAACCCAATGAGCACCTGTATACATCTTAGGTAAACCACCTAACACCAATGGCTTGTGAGACCGGCCACCGCCCCTCATCGGGGTCTCGACTGTGTACACTTGTCCACTCTGGAGTATCGATGCCCTGTCTCGAAACACCCACGACTAGGGACACTTTAAGGATGTGCTTATAGACCCCAGCTCCCACGTATATGATCACCATCATACTGCTGGCTGTCAAGCAGAATCCTATGGGATCTATCATCGTGCAATAGTGAACTAAAGCATGTATACGATGATAAAGATAAACCGGATAGCATACTATCATCTCGAGCAAGACTGTCATATCGGTATAGGTCCTGCCTCAATCATTGCAATCACGTACCTGCGATCCAATAATTGACTTTGAGGGCACTATCTCCAACAATCTCCCACTTGCACTTAAAGCTAATTATTACGATGTCGCATACTCACAGCCCGTGTGATACCGAACATCCAACTCCTCTACTAATCAGTTTCACAAAGCTAGTTTGTAAAACTCTTGTGTTCGAGAAATAGCCTTAGTGAGTGGATCCGCCCTGATGTTTCTTTCTATGTCTCTCTTATTCTCAAGTTCACGGAGAAAGCCATCTCCCGAATCGAGTAATTCCTGTAAGTCCATGCTACCCTTCCCCGGTACTTGCGGGGTTTCGGAATTGGTGAAAAACGATTTTTGCTAGGGTGGTAACATGGACTCATAATAAGGATCTTTGTTAAACAACTACCTAACAACCTAACTAAGAGTTTTATCTACTCGGTTAGGGGGTTATACCTTTCTTGAACTCCTTCGTCTTCAACTCTTGTGGTGTACGGACCGGCTTCCCCTCGTCGTCTTCTCGCGCCGAAGATGGATCCACCCGAAAGCTTCTACCTTTTGGCTTCTCTTCAAACTTGAAGAAACTAGAACAGTTGTCTTGCCAGGCCTTGTGAACTAGGATGAGTAGAGGATTGTTTTGGTGTTTTTATCTCTAAGGCAATGGTTCTCAACTCATGAGAAGGGTTTGCCTTGAGCTAGAGAGAGCAAGAGGAAGAGGGAGAGCTTGAGAATGAGAGAGCTCAAGAGAGAGAAAGCCAAATGAAAAGTGAGTCAACCTCTTCTCATCTCACCTCTTATAATCCAAAATTATGATAACAAGTAATAATAATTGAGTATAATGTGATGGTTGATATCATGACAAATGACAATATCATTTCTTGGATTAAATGCAATTTGTGAAGCATCAAGCAAGCACAAGTCAATGCAAACAAATGATAGCCATTGTCATGATGGTGGTCAACAAGTCCAACCTAGTCAACAAAAGTCAACAAGTCAACAAGGTCAACCTTTCAACCCTAACCATGTCACTATAATACTTAATTAATATTATAGTTAATCATAATTCTAATTCTCATTAGGGTAGCAAAAGTCAACAGTCAACAACCCTAATAAGAATCCTCTGCCTCTGTCTCTGTCAACCGTGCATACACACCCGTATCCGCGTTCCGGGGAACACGAATACAAACGAGATAAAACCAATCCCAAAACGTATACTAGGATCTGGCTTAATCCAAAGCCCACCAGTAATAACTGCCCGGTCACTCAACGTGCACAAGTGCACGGTTGTGACCGAACCCTGTCACAAAACCATGCGACCTGTCGCAAAACCATGCGACCACTACTCTTTTGCCTAAAGGCGAATAGCTCTCTATGTGGGACTCTAAAGACTCGACACTACGCTGGCAGTGGGTTTAACCACAGACCGCAAGCGGCACTAGCTGTGCTGAACGGCCCCCACGTAGATGCCGATAAGAAGACGGACGAGGTGAAACCCATCTGAACTCCTACTGAGCCTGAATGTGACAATCTCTGTACGGTCCGGTCTGTTCGTATGATACATCGCATGGCGGGCCTAGGGGGAGGTAAACGTCAGTTCCCTAATAGCGGTACAAGTCGTGTCGGAGTGTAGCCCAGAACACCCTGAGATAGCACTGGAAACCTACCAGTATATCTCGCTTGCCCTGGCTAGGGACTACTCGTGTAATGGCTCTCCTAGACACAGCGTGATGTCAACCCCCAATACCGTGAGAGACGAATCCTGTCTAACCGTCACTGCCTCCAACTTCTTCGGGACTGCACCCAACTACTACCTGTTTGCACGACTCCTTTAATCCGTGGTAGGGTAGTAATCTAGGTATAGTAGGAACACACTCGAGGCGAAGTGACAGTGTCAAGTCAGCGGACTAAGCTGTACTCATGTCACCTGGGAACTGATAACTGACGATAGGTATAGTACCAACCAACAGTTCCCGATGAGTCCTGTCCAGTGTACTCGTAACCTAACGAGCACCCGCATACTATCTCAAGTACGACGTACTGACGGCTGTGGGACAGACCGTCTCCCACACTGGGATGAGAAGCGCATATGCTAGTCTACTCCGGAGTATCGATGCCCTGTCTCTATAGTCCTGCGACTAGGGACATGCATAAGGATGTGCTTATAGATTACCCAGCCCCTACTAGTGTGACTGCCATCACAACGCTGGTAATCAAGCAAAGATCCTAAGGGCTCCACTAATGTGTATAGGTGATATACTAAAATAAACACATGTACACATTAAAGCAGAAACAAACCAAGTAGCATACTACTATATTGAGCAAGATTGTCTATACAAGGTGAATATCCCAAGTTTCCATTAAGTAATATACAAACTCGTATGATACAGTAATGGCCTCTAGGGCATATACACTAACAATCTCCCACTTGCACTAAGGACATGTACTGGCGTATCGAAGACCTATCATCTCGATCAGCCGCTCGAACTGAGTCTAGGGTAAGGCCTTTGTGAGTGGATCAGCAGTGTTATCTTCCATAGAAACTCTCCGAACCTCGATCTCCTGGCGACCCACGATCTCCCTGATCAGGTGATACCGCCTCAAGATGTGTCTGGACTTCTAATGGGACCTGGGTTCCTTTGCTAAAGCTATAGCCCCGTTGTTGTCACAATACAGAGGTATTGGATCAACAATGGACGGAACCACCTGAAGTTCAGTTAAGAACTTCCTTATCCAGACGGCTTCTTTTGAAGCATCTGCAGCAGCGATGTATTCCGCTTCCATCGTCGAGTCAGCAACGGTTTCCTGTTTGGAACTCTTCCAACACACCGCACCTCCATTGAGGGTAAAGACATAACCCGACATGGACTTGGAATCATCCTTGTCACTCTGGAAGCTGGAGTCGGCAAAGGCCTCGATCTGGAGGTCTTTTCCGCCATACACCAAGAACATCTCCTTAATCCGTCTCAGGTACTTGAGAATGTTCTTTACTGCTATCCAGTGTTTCTCCCCAGGGTTTGACTGATACCGGCTTACCACACTCAGTGCATAAGCTACATCTGGTCTGGTACATCACATCGCATACATTATAGAGCCTACCGCAGAAGCGTAGGGTATAATAGACATGCGATCCCTTTCCAAATCAGTCTTGGGAGACATCTCCTTGGAAAGGGTGATCCCGTGACAAGCCGGTAGATTACCGCACTTGGAATCTTCCATACTGAATCTTTTCAGTATAGTGTCGATGTACCTGGACTGTGAAAGTCCCAGTATCCTCTTGGATCTGTCATGATAGATCCGGATCCCCAGAATGTATGAGGCATCACCCAGGTCTTTCATGGAGAAACTGTGTGTCAAGAACCCTTTGACAGATTGTAGCATAGGAATATCATTTCCTATTAAGAAAATGTCATCCATGTATAAAACGAGGAATACTACAGTTCTCGCTACAAATCTACTATAGATTCATGGTTCATCTGGATTTTTGATAAAGCCAAATTCTTTGACCGTCTCATCAAAACAAATGTTCCAACTCCGCGATGCCTGCTTTAGTCCGTGGATGGACTTATGCAACTTGCACACCTTTCCGCTGCTCCCACTCTGAATGAAACCCTCTGGCTGGTCTATATAAACACACTCCTCTAAATTTCCATTTAGAAAAGCGGTCTTTACGTCCATCTGCCAAATCTCATAATTGTGGAAGGCAGCAATGGCAAGAAGGATCCGAATGGATTTCAGCATAGCTACTGGAGAAAAGGTCTCGTCATAGTCCAAACCAGGTCTTTGACGAAAACCCTTTGCAACCAGTCTTGCTTTATAGGTCTCAACCTGTCCATCTACACCAATCTTCCTTTTGAAGATCCACTTGCATCCTACGGGTTTTACCCCATCTGGAGCAACGTCCAACGTCCATACTTTGTTGGTGTACATGGACTCCATTTCGGTCCGCATTGCATCCAGCCATTTTACCGAGTCAACGCTCTGAATGGCCTGCTGGAAGCAAGTCGGCACATCATAATCAATGATGCAATCCTCTCTATCCCCGTCTATGAGAAAACCGTAGTATCTCTCGGGCGGATGAGACTGCCTACTACTCCTGCGGAGCGGCGTAGGAATGTCATGTTCTTTTGAACCCTCTGGTTCTACTAAACTTTCAGTAATAGTCTGTGGTTCTGGAATTTCTTCCAGTTCTATTTCACTCCCACTTGTTTCCTTTTCTAAGAACTGGTGTTCCAGAAAATAGGCATTACGAGAAACAATGATCTTTTGTTCCTCTGCATAATAGAAGAGATACCCCCTGGAGTTCTTTCGGTATCCCACAAACTTGCACAGTACTGAGAGTGCCTCGAGTTTGTCCGCATGCTGCTTTTTTACAAAAGCCGGACATCCCCAGATCTTCAGATATTGAAGATAGGGTTTCTTCCCACTCCATATCTCATATGGTATGGTAGGCACAGTCTTAGTTGGAACTCAGTTCAAAAGGTATGCAGCTGATTCTAGTGCATATCCCCAGAATGATCGCGGTAACTCAGTTTTACTCATCATGGAACGTATCATATCCAATAGGGTCCGGTTCCGTCTCTCCGATACACCGTTATGTTGCAGAGTGTATGGAGGAGTAAGCTGAGAGAGAATTCCATTCTCTTTTAAATAGTCCAGGAACTCGGCACTCAAGTATTCACCACCTCGATCCGATCTTAGTGTCTTGATACTTTTGCCGGTTTGTTTTTCTACTTCATTCTTATATTCCTAGAATTTTCCAAAGGCTTTGGACTTATGTTTCATTAAGAAGACATAACCGTACCTTGAAAAGTCATCCGTAAAAGTAATGAAGTAAGAATAACCGCTTCGCGCATGTGTAGACATTGGACCGCACACGTCGCTGTGTACGAGTCCCAAGAGCTCGCTCGCTCTTACTCCGTGTCCAGTGAACGGAGTCTTTGTCATCTTTCCTTTGAGACAGGATTGACAAGTGGCATACGATTGATATTCGAACGAATTCAAATATCCTTCTGTATATAACTTCGTCAACCTTCTATCATTGATGTGACCCAGTCTACAATGCCATAAGAAAGTCTGATATATTTCCGGAGACTTTGTTTTGTGTGTATTCTGGACTTTGAAAATCTGTGGTTTGTTTAATACGTATATACCATTGCTTAATGTACCTGACCCAATCAGAACTTGATTAAGGTGAATGTTTACAACATTACTTACAAATGCAAATTCATAACCTTCTTTAGATAATAAAGATACAGAAATGAAATTACAAGTTGCATTGGGTACAAAATAGCAATTACGCAAAACCAAAACGTGTCCATCTGACAACCCCAGGTGATAGTCCCCCACGGCCTTAGCATCCATGCTATCTCCGTTTGCAACTTTGAGGGTCATGTCACCTGCCTTCAAAACCCTACGGTTTCTCAACGCCTGCAAAGAATTACAGATATGAGATCCTGATCCGGTATCCAATACTCAGGAAGTAGAGTTTATTAATAGACAGTTTTAAATAACATACACACCTGAAGCTGAAGCCGCAACATGCTTCAGATCCTGTATTCTGGCTTTCCAAGCCCTGCAATCTTTCTTCCAGTGTCCACTCTTGTGACAGTAAAAGCATTCTTCCTTATCCACAAGCTTTCCCACTACCTTTGCTGCTTTTGTCTTTCCCTTCGTATCCACTTTACTAACACCGCCCCTTGGTTTGGTGGGGGCTTTCTTCTTCTTTCCCTTGGCTTTCGCCTTGGATCTAGAAGAGGAAGATCCTCCTACAAACAAAGTGGATGTTTCCCTACCTTTCTGTAGGGTGCCCTCTGCACTCCTCAGCATGTTGAGGAGTTCTGAAAGTTCAACTTCTTTTTCTTGTAAGTTAAAGTTCAGGATAAACTGGGCGTAAGTGGAAGGAAGGGACTGGAGAATCAAGTCCGTATAGAGCCCGTTCTCTAACGTGGTCCCAAGGTCCACGAGCTCCTCAATGAAGCCAATCATCTTAAGCACGTGTTCCGCTACCGATGATCCGATGGCCAACCCTGCCGAAAATAGTTTCTTCGACACTTCGTATCTTGCGATACGAGATTGCTCTCCATACAGTTCTTTTGTATGGAGAAATATGGATTCGAGGTCCATATTCTCGTGCCTCCTCTGATGTTCGTTGTCCATAGAGGCAAGCACGAGGCACTTGGCCTTCGCGCAATCGATCTCCCAAGTCTTACGGATTTCCTTATCCGCGACGCTGGAGGTGGGACCTGGGACAGGGGGAGCTTTGGTGGTAAGGAGATACCCCAACTTGTCATAAGTGATTGCCATTTTGACATTCCTGAGCCAATCTTTGTAGTTTGGCCATGTCAGTATGTTTTTATCTAGTAATAACTTAAGTCCAGTCATGATGTTTGGTCGCTGCAATTAGGGGAGAGAGAAGAAACACTTTAGCATGATGCTCTTGCATGTTTAGAGTGGTTTTTAATTTGTCTAAACAGGATGACTCCCACTGTCTCTCGAATCCCTCCTCAAACCAAAAAGGAAGAATTAGTCAGGATCAACCTCACCGTACAATACTTGCTTAACCGTTCGGCCAGGCTGGTGTCGGTACTTTGAGGGAGGTTTTCCAACGCTTTCGCGAAGTTCCTTAATTAAATAACCTCTTTTCCCTGTGGGCGTAGCCCCGCTAACACCTTTCTAGATACCTACTTGGTTTATAGCATTGATCGTTAAGTGAGAAATTTCCCGAGGAGTAGCATATACTCACAGTAGGATCGGGATCCAAATATCATTGTGTGACAAAACTGAAGGAATCCTACCAGAATCATCACACTCCAAATGGTATGCAGCGCTAGCAAGTTTCAGTTCTTTTGAAACTCCCGATGTGGATTTTTTCCCCATGCTCTTATGACCTTGGCGTGAGGTCAAAATGTCATAAGTCACATGTCAAGTTCTTCCCATCATTATCCAGGTTAATTTGAACCCACCCATACCTACCCTTGACGTAGGCCAAAATGGCAGTACGACTATCTCAAACCAACGCATTCTATCTAATCAACAGATAAATATCCGGCAGCTACCAATCACTATGCCTTGGCGTGAGGTCAAAATACATAGCTTGAATACTACCGAATATTTAACTGAAATGATGGAGGGCTACGGATGGTTTTGGCAAAACCTTGAACGTAGTGAACTTGATATGATCGATGGAACGAGATAGCTTTTAAAAGGAGTGGCTTAAGCTCCACGTTTAAAAGTTCTTTTGAAAAGAAACCGAGTGGTTTTTGAAAGCGTTCCAACGACTTTTACTTGGTTTATTTTTCTTGCATTAATTCCAATGCGTCCCATCATTTAATCCTACCAATGCAGAAAACAACCAAAATATGACGTACGCTTATGCCATCCGCATTCGCCACGGGGCCCCGTCATTACCCGTTAGGTTACTTAACAAACGACAGAGCCGGGGCTGGACTAGCGCAGATGCAAAACATAAGCAACGCCTAAATAATATCATACATAGATATATTGCAATGATAGCCATTTCAGATCACAGATGAACACATTGGATATACTAAGAATCCGCAATTCGTACGAGCCTGTAACGAAAAGCGGATTACACGGTCGCGGTGAATAGCCAATACCCCACCCTAGACCCCTACGGGTGCGGCAAACTACCCGCCAAATATCTGAAGCGGAGCAACCTCCCTCAATGACGTGAGTAGGCCACTCGGCACTTCGAGATACCCGGTAGTTTGTGCACCCCACCTTGGGTCTATCCTAGGAGCAAAAACAGTAAAAAGAAATTATACAATGACGGCTACAACCCCGACCCGGTTGTGCGGCCATACAAATAATATTACATCAATTTACATATTACATGAAGTGAAAGAAAAGAAAACTCTCATCTCACAACCCCCGGCTATTCACCCGCGATAATCCAATGAGTTCATATACACATACCATCAACATTACAGATCACAGATATGTATAACCCCCACTAATCGTCGTATAGCGATTAGCAGACGTTCAATACATATAACACATCACAGATATAAACCCGTTAGCTTTAGTCTTTAGAAGTTCGATCAAAAGACGGTTTTTTAAGCCCCAAAAACAAATTTTGCTTTCTGGAAAATCTGGGCAGAAAAACCATATTGTAAAAATCCTAAAACACCCCTATGACCTCACTGCAAGAAAAATAGTCCACGGCCGAGTCAACTCGGCCGCGGATCCGCGGCGGGAGCAAGCTCCTGCCGCGGTTCCGCGGCGCGTTGATGGGATCTCTGGACCATTTTTCTACAGTGAGATGTAAAAAGCCTGAGTCGAATTTTAAGGCAAGATTTATTATTTTTGGAACAGAAGAAAAATTCGACAGAAAGTATGCAACCCGGGTGTTTTTCGCGACTTTTTCTACGATCGAACTTCTACTTACATGGCTAACATGTTAGATAGTGTTTAACTAGGCTCTGATACCACTGTAAGTCCATGCTACCCTTCCCCGGTACTTGCGGGGTTGCGGAATTGGTGAAAAACGATTTTTGCTAGGGTGGTAACATGGACTCATAATACGGATCTTTGTTAAACAACTACCTAACAACCTAACTAGGAGTTTTATCTACTCGGTTAGGGGGTTATACCTTTCTTGAACTCCTTCGTCTTCAACTCTTGTGGTGTACGGACCGGCTTCCCCTCACCGTCTTCTCGCGCCGAAGATGGATCCACCCGAAAGCTTCTACCTTTTGGCTTCTCTTCAAACTTGAAGAATCTAGAACACTTGGCTTGCCAGGCCTTGTGAACTAGGATGAGTAAAGGATTGTTTTGGTGTTTTTATCTCTAAGGCAATGGTTCTCAACTCATGAGAAGGGTTTGCCTTGAGCTAGAGAGAGCAAGAGGAAGAGGGAGAGCTTGAGAATGAGAGAGCTCAAGAGAGAGAAAGCCAAATGAAAAGTGAGTCAACCTCTTCTCATCTCACCTCTCATAATCCAAAATTATGATAACAAGTAATAATAATTGAGTATAATGTGATGGTTGATATCATGACAAATGACAATATCATTTCTTGCATTAAATGCAATTTGTGAAGCATCAAGCAAGCACAAGTCAATGCATACAAATGATAGCCATTTTCATGATGGTGGTCAACAAGTCCAACCTAGTCAACCGGTCAACAAAAGTCAACAAGTCAACAAGGTCAACCTTTCAACCCTAACCATGTCACTATAATACTTAATTAATATTATTGTTAATCATAATTCTAATTCTCATTAGGGTTTAGCAAAAGTGAACAGTCAACAACCCTAATGAGAATACTCTTCCTCTGTCTCTGTCAACCGTGCATACACACCCGCATCCGCGTTCCGGGAAACACGAATACAAACGAGATAAAACCAATCCCAAAACGTATACTAGGATCTGGCTTAAACTAAAGCCCACTAGTAATAACTGCCCAGTCAATCAACGTGCACAAGTGCACGGATGTGACCGAACCCTGTCACAAAACCATGCGACCTGTCGCAAAACCATGCGACCACTACTCTTTTGCCTAAAGGCGAATAGCTCTCTGTGTGGGACTCTAAAGACTCGACACTACGCTGGTAGTGGGTTTAACCACAGACCGCAAGCGGCACTAGCTGTGCGTAACGGCCCCCAGGTAGATACCGATAAGAAGACGGACGAGATGAAACCCATCTGAACTCCTACTGAGCCTGAATGTGACAATCTCTGTACGGTCCGGTCTGTTCGTCTGATACATCGCATGGCGGGCCTAGGGGGCGGTAAACGTCAGTCCCCTAATAGCGGTACAAGTCGTGTCGGAGTGTAGCCCAAAACACCCTGAGATAGCACAGGAAACCTACCAGTATATCTCGCTTGCCCGGGCCAGGGACTACTCGTGTAATGGCTCTCCTAGATACAGCGCAATGTCAACCCCCGATACCGGGAGAGAAGAATCCTGTCTAACCGTCACTGCCTCCAAGTGCTTCGGGACTGCACCCAACTACTACCTGTTTGCACGACTCCTTTGAGTCGTGGTAGGGTAGTAATCTATGTACAGTGGGAACACACTCGAGGCGAAGTGACAGTGTCAAGTCAGCGGACTAAGCTGTACTCATGTCACCTGGGAACTGATAACTGACGATAGGTATAGTACCAACCAACAGTTCCCAATGAGTCATGTCCAGTGTACTCGTAACCTAACGAACACCCGCATACTATCTCAAGTACGACGTACTGACGGCTGTGGGACAGACCGTCTCGAACACTGGGATGAGAAGCGCATACGCTAGTCTACTCCGGAGTATCGATGCCCTGTCTCGATAGTCCTGCGACTAGGGACCTGCATAAGGATGTGCTTATAGATTACCCAGCCCCCACTAGTATGACTGCCATCACAACGCTGGTAATCAAGCAAAGATCCTAAGGGCTCCACTAATGTGTATAGGTGATATACTAAAATAAACACATGTACACATTAAAGCAGAAACAAACCAAGTAGCTTACTACTATATTGAGCAAGATTGTCTATACAAAGTAAATATCCCAAGCTTCCATTAAGTAATATACAAACTAGTATGATACAGTAATGGCCTCTAGAGCATATACACTAACAATTCATGTCTTAGAATATGTCTGAATATCTGATGGGACCTAGTTCATAAATGAACTCCAAATCCAAACTTCTTAGACTGTAGCGTTTTGAAAATCGTTTCGGTGAAATTTCGAAAAATCGGTAAAATAAAGGGGTTTTCTGTAAAAAGTCAAAATACAAATATCTTATTATAAAAATTAAATATACATATTCTAGCTATGTAATTGCTATTATTTGGTGTTTATTGAGCCGCTGGTGAAATTTCAAATTTTCTGAAAAAAATATTATTTTATTATTATTTTAAGCCGTCACTAATACATTTAATTAGGGAAAATTACAAATTGGAATGAGTTGAAACAAATTTTGTGCATCATAAAACATTAAATAAAAATTTATCATGTGGTTTTTGGAACGAAATCATTTGCCAAAACGGTTTAGAAATTATTGAAGAAAAAAGGCTTTTTTTTAGCGTAAATGGATGTTTGGGGTATTGTATTTATCATTTTTCATCATCCCACACCCGTGCCCACACCCACACACCCCCACTAACTCCTCCCCTTAGCCAAATTCAGCAGCCCTCACTTTTTCCCCACTTGGTTTGCAAAGGAAAAAGAAATGAAAAGAAATAAAAGAAAAGATTAGAAAATAGATAAAGTAGTTAGACTTTGACCTTACCTTGACCTTGACTTTCCTCCCTTGCATTTTCCTCACCTCCCTCTCTCTCCCCTCACCCACTTCTGGCCGAAATTCACAGCCCCCAACAGCAGCCCTCCCTCCCTCTTCTCCTATCATTTTCCATCAAAAAATTCACCCATTTCCATCAAAAATCAAAGCTAAAATGCAAATCCAAGCCCTACCCATTTTTCCTTAGCCTATCTAGCATAGATCTTGGTGAAATGTTTGCATTTTGGAGACAAGTTTCATGTTGATCTCAAGATGGTTATGAGGTATAAATCTTGTTCTTTTTTTTTTGAGTTGTTTGTTATTACTTCAAATTATGTTAATGAAAGGTTTAGTTTAGATTATAAATTTAGAGTCCAAATTCAAGATTAGGGTTTATGAAATTGAAGTGGGGTTTTGTGTTGGAGTTGAATGGTGATCAATTGTGCATGGTTATGTGATGTAATTTGTATCTTAGGGCATGCAAAATGTAATCTTGTTGCTTAGTGCTAATTGTAACATTAAAATATCCAATTTAGCTTTATTTAAGCAAACTAGTTTTTAGCTTTTGGTTCCAAATGGGTGATTTAAAATCTAATTAAGGTTTTGATGACTTTATTAACATTATAAAATGTAGTTTAATGCTTTAAATCATGCAAATCCAAACTAGTTTGTTGTATGTGCATTTTGCTATAAAATGGTCGAAATTGGTTAAAATTGCAAACTAGTTTTTGTAAATATTGTGTTAAATCGAGAATTAAAATATGGTTAGGGTTTTTATCATATTATTAACTTTATTAAGTGTAGTTTAACACTTTAGTTCATGGAAATCCAACCTAAATTGTAGTTTGTGCATTTTTGCTATGAAATTGTAAAAAGGATATTTTGTAAACTAGAATATTAGGCTTTTTGGAATTTAATGAGATTAAATTCCGGAAATTGTTTCTATGACTTATTTAAGATATTTAATAAGTATATTGTCCGCTACATTCATTTAAACATCATGTTTTGTACAAACGGCGAATTGTGCTTGCTAGATTTTCGGAAAAACGACCTTTTAAGTGAAATTGGGGTTTTTGGGAATTTTAAGCTATTTTATATTATAATTAGTGCTTGTAATTGTGAAAATGAGTGTGATTGGATTTTTATCGATGGTTTGACGTTTGTACATCGACATCGAGGGTTGGTTTGACTATTCTTGCATGCGTAGGCGATAGGTTTGGACCTATGCGTGATACGCGTGCCGATTTGGTTTTCTTATGACGTTTCGATTTCGAATTGGGTTTTTATGCGATACGGTGCGTTATGATATGTAGGTACCCCAGGTGGACTTCGATACGACAAGCAAGCGTGTGGCGACGTCGGCACCGGCGAGCGAGGACCCGGTGAGTAGATTTATATCTACGGGGAGAAGTCGGGTGGATGGCGTATAGCACCCCCGCAGTCCGTGGTGGTGTATACGGATGCGTATACACACCAACATTTATTATATGTTATTTAGGATTAATAACGATGCTTAGGATGGATATTGGTGTGTTGGACTATTTTTAGTGTTGCGAACCCTAGGGTGGTGTTGCACTACACATACACACATACATACTTGCATACATTCCTATTGATATGTACTCATGGGATTCTTTATAGTTATGTGTTCACATGGGTATGGGACAATGTATTCACATACGGATTGAGGATGATACTTGGGATTGAGCTGATTCAATGAGATTCGATTTGAGGCCGTGAGATCGGTGATATAGCAGGGTTCGTATCTTAGATACGACATGACGTTGTAGCGGGTCCTTGACGTAGTGTTTCACATACGTCCATGCATACGTAGGCGGTATTAGTATGGTACTAGACGTAGATCAGTACCCCGATCATGATATTTGATAAAGAGGATACCAGGTGAATAGTATGATGAATGTGATATTGACCCGTACCCAGATTTAGGATGCCGTACGACAGATTTACGTACGAGCTATATTGATGATTGATCTGCACTCTTGACTTGGGACGCCTGATTATAGATATGGTATCGGATATGATATTATTGAGGCGGGATCACCGACTATACATATACAGGTATGTATATGTATCGACTCAGATGATAGGCGGTTTCCTTACCTGTAGTTCAGCTTGTTAGTTCAGCCGTATAGTTTAGTGTAGTTGTTAGATTAGATTAGACTTCTTACCTATTTCAAAAAACTAACGAATCGTGGGCATTTTTAAAGACAGCTCAAGAGAATCTACGGATATTTCAAAAACGACGTATCTTTTCATAAAAACACCGTAGCCCCTATTTTCAAAACCCCATGATTCGTGTTATTTCAAAAGACACCATTTGTAGGACTAATATTAGATTATTGTAGATTAGTTATCATTGTGTCTAGTATTCAGCTCCCGCACATTATTGCTGTTCGCTCTGCCTCGCATATTTATTTTGCTGCATATTCCATTATTGATATCATGCTGTTAGGACACCAGCACCATTACCGATGATGCGTATGTACCACGTACACCTACTTGCCGGCTCACTCGCATCTTCATCGGTAATTGCCATGTCACGTACACTTTAGAGAATATAATTGCTCGACTTAGATTGTTAGCTGGTAGTTTTGACATGATATTAGTGTATTTCCCTTATATGCCATATTAGACATTGTAGTTATTACCTACCACTTCATGCATACTGTTATTCAGTTGTTCATGCCTAGTTCATTATCATTGACATATGCACTTGTGATGATTTCTTGAGATTTATGATATTTCTGGATTTCGGGGAAAGCCGCAAAATTTACAACTTATGATCTTTTAAAATATAAAATGTTGCGGTTTTCTAGTGATGTAAAGTGTCGTCCACCATGAGTTTGCTGTGGTTTTGGAGATCCGTGTCGAGGAGTGGAGGAACCGTCACGGGTACATGGTGGGCCCGGTATGGTACCCCGGGGCAAGAGGAATGTGGTGTTGACGTTGAGCCTGGCTGGGGAGCACTACCTACCGGTGATATTACCCGACGCGTCGGATATCCGGAGGATACCGTCGTGGTCTTGAGATGGATGGTAGGGGCCGGTCTGGACTGACGGCGCCCTAGATATTGAGATTGAGACATTGATATTTCGAGACAGTGAGATTTATGTTTTGTGTCGATGCTAGACACTGTTGATACTGATTTCATTATGATACCTCAGTTTTAAAAATACGAAGGAAATCTCACTAATTTATGAAAACAGTTTCTTCATTTACATGTATTCTGTTTCATGCATTCATACCTCATTCATATGATATATTATGATCATTGACCTAGGATTGCGTTATTTATGCGATTTCTGTGCGTAGATATTTTCTATTCACGAGTTGGCAACTCACCCCCGTTGTGCCCCAGTTTCTTGCAGGTTTGCCGTACCGGTTTCCTTACGGCTTTGCGGGCATAGTTTCATTCGGGTGATTTGCTAGTAGGTGGGTTTACTTGTATCATACCCCCATTATTTACCTTGTATGATATTATTCAGTTGTATCTAGTAAATTCCATCAACCAAACATGTATCTATTGAGATAGAGACCAGTGTTGTTATTCTTTCGACCTTAGAGTCGCTCGTTATATTTCTGGTGGTTTTGAGTTCCCTTTTGAGTTTTTGATCCTCGCCGTTGGCGTTGTATATTATATTGCTTGTGTGGTTGTGACCGTCGATTGACGAAGAGCTAGCTCCCGCTTGGGGATGCCTTTTATTGATTTCGTATACTATTCATGTTGTATCCCGTTTGGGAGCCGGTATTTACAAAGGAGACTCTGCCGAAATTTTCAGTAAATTTTTGATGTTTTTTTGAAACCCGCATAATTCGGCTTATGCTATTAAAACTACTTGATTTAAATTGGTTTTTCCTACTCTCTACTACTCTTCTTGGTTTGGATTTCTGGGTTTTCGGTTTACTTAGATTACGTACGTCTCGAGACGTTCGTAGTTTAAGTGCCGGTCATGTTCCGTACTTTCGGGTCGTGACAAAGTTGGTATCAGAGCGTTAGGTTTTACCTTCGGAGCGTAGGATGACCCTTGGTTGATGGAATAGGTGACTAAAGTAGAGTGACGTACCGTTGGTATGTTCCGCGGCATATTTACGACACGCCACTCCACTTATGAAGCCTTAGGATGTACATTTCCTTGTTCAGTATTATATTCCTTCCTGATCTAGCCTCGTCGGTACCAGTTTGGTTTTGCTGCTACGGTTACCAGCAGGGAGAGCTACGGCTAGAGTTGCGGTCAGCACAAGCTCGTCACGAACGAGGACTGACCAGGGCGAAATTCCGGCGACACACGATTGCAGAGATGTGTCTTTTTACTGTGTTTCCGCGCCACAAGCGTTTGGCGGATCGCCTTTATGAGGTTACTCGGAGGTGCTGATCGACACTAGAGGATTGAGCCACTGACAGAGGCCAGCCAGATTTTGATGACCGTTGGTGTGTTGCTTATTCATGATGGTCGAGGCACTGTTCAGCGAGCAGATGAGCGAGCTAGTTATTGCTGCGAACGACGAGATATGCCCCAGATGATGGCGTTAGTGCAGAACGAGTTGTACTAAGAGATGATAGAAGGTCGCTTGTCATCGAGGATGAATGACTAGGACTTGTGGATCGTTCGCCTACCCCGATGCGAGGTCATCAGATAGATTGATTCCAGCTGGAGAAGATTTCACGCGGAGATGTTGAGAGTCGACAGATACGATCGAATGTCAGCAACCTATTATTCCAAGTTTTAAGTAGTCGGAAAGACCTGCAGGCAATTCTATGGTCCCTCTAGAAGAATGAAACCCTAACTCGACTTAATGACCGTGTGAAAGCCTTTGAACCTTCGGGTTTGCGACAGTTCTACGGCGCCATTAGTGAGGCTTGGGTTTGCCCTTCTACGGCTGGACCACCGATGCTGTGGTATGTACTCGATACTATTAAACTGTGCCCAAGAGGTTGAGCTCTTGGGGGATTATGAGGTTTTGACAACTCGATCGGATGACTCGACTTAATTCGGATGCTAGGTGGTGAGATGCATTCTTGGGAGACTCCAGATACGAGGATAGTCGTTGGAGCTCAGTCCATGCAGCCGCGACGAGACGAGTCCAAAGCAGACGACATTAGAGAAAAGTGAAGTAAGAGGTTCGTACCAGATCTAGATGAGATGACGTTCCACTCCGCCGACATCAGAGATGCGATGCGCATGCCGAGGCAGAGTACTGGATATACCTTCCAGAAGGAGTCGCGATGGGTATGCAGCCGTTACAGAGCAAGATGCAGATATAGGAAAGGACAATGACTTCCGGACAGTTGGCAAAGACAAGACATGGAAGAGACCGTGAGCAGGATTCCTTTCAGGACACTGCTGCAATGATAATTGCACCCAGGATCAGATGTATCACGTACATTCAGAGACCCAGAGGCCGACGCCAGTAATATGCTGTCTTACGAGTGGTCGCGATGATTGACCAAGAGATGACCAGAGAAGTGCCAGAACGGAATCGTCCCCATTAGCACACCTGACAGGACCGATGAGCCGATGGACCAAAAGATTGGTAATTCACAGTGAAGACCTTGACCCAGGAGTGGTCATGGTTACGCACGCCAGCAGGACAGAGTTCATGATCATCGACGAGACGTCCCACTAGTGACCGCGACAGTTGACCGAGATTCTTAGAGAATGCACTTGAGCGGTACTATTCCGCCATTATTGATTCCGATGTTTTGGGTGATTTATTCGTATGATTTGATTTTTGATGATTGAGGATTTACGATCTTTGCACAGTGTTGCACTTGATATCGTTTTCGTTCTTTAGTTTCACATGTTTGTGATTTTACGGTTTTAGACATTTGATTTGATTTTGTGCATATGCACGCACACGATTTGGTTCCTGCACTCTGTATAGTTTATATATGCTTGCAGTGCAGTGATACGCCTTTTGTGCACTTAGATGCACTGGACTTCGATTTCGATTGTGATACTCGATATTTGTTTTGTGCACCTTGTTCACCTGATTGATTTTGCGCACGTTCGGTGCTTGATATTGGATTTCATGATTTCGTGCACGTTGGATGCACGTGATATGGATTTTCGCACATGTTGGGCGCATGTTTTGAAATGCGATTTTGGTGCACACCCGATGCACTTAGATGTTGTTTCTGTGCGCATGTAAGGCACATTCATGGATTTTGATTTCCGTGCGCACCAGACGCACGTAGTATTCATGTGCATATTTTGGGATTGATTTCTTATAGAGTAGTACGTTTTTATGATATTGCTATGTGTTTTCGTACTGAGCAGGACTAGTCAGAGGACAGTACCTGAATATATTTGGCATGCATTGATAGTTATTGAAGGGATTTCCAAAAAGCGAGCTATAGCATCAGTATTTACCTACGTGTCTGATATGACACGAAATGTTTAAAACAAGGAGACCCTTCTAAATTGTTTCCAAAACGGCGGAACGTACATTTCCAAGAAAGGTATATAAGTATATAGTTATTTACTTATGATAGACGTCCGCCACTGTGCAGTTTTATACGCGTGCACAGCGACTTAAAGAGATTTGGCATGCATTTTCTTCAGATACTTACATATATAGATTCGAAATTTACATGTATAGTTTTGAGTTATATACTCATTTTTCAAGCGCATGCGCTGCGCTACGAATTGTTTTATGTAGTTACAATTTCGGAGCCCCGACGACTTGATGGTTTTTCTTAGATATTTTAGTATTTGGGGGAGTTTGAATTTAAATTCGGGGACCGAATTTCTTTAAGGGGGGAAGATTGTAGCGTTTTGAAAATCGTTTCGGTGAAATTTCGAAAAATCGGTAAAATAAAGGGGTTTTCTGTAAAAAGTCAAAATAAAAATATCTTATTATAAAAATTAAATATACATATTCTAGCTATGTAATTGCTATTATTTGGTGTTTATTGAGCCGATGGTGAAATTTCAAATTTTCTGAAAAAAATATTATTTTATTATTATTTTAAGCCGTCACTAATACATTTAATTAAGGAAAATTACAAATTGGAATGAGTTGAAACAAATTTTGTGCAACATAAAAAATTAAATAAAAATTTATCATGTGGTTTTTGGAACGAAATCATTTGCCAAAACGGTTTAGAAATTATTGAAGAAAAAAGGCTTTTTTTTAGCGTAAATGGATGTTTGGGGTATTGTATTTATCATTTTTCTTCACCCCACACCCGTGCCCACACCCACACACCCCCACTTACTCCTCCCCTTAGCCAAATTCAGCAGCCCTCACTTTTTCCCCCACTTGATTTGCAAAGGAAAAAGAAATGAAAAGAAATAAAAGAAAAGATTAGAAAATAGATAAAGTAGTTAGACTTTGACCTTACCTTGACCTTGACTTTCCTCCCTTGCATTTTCCTCACCTCCCTCTCTCTCCCCTCACCCACTTCTGGCCGAAATTCTCAGCCCCCAACAGCAGCCCTCCCTCCCTCTTCTCCTCTCATTTTCCATCAAAAAATTCACCCATTTCCATCAAAAATCAAAGCTAAAATGCAAATCCAAGCCCTACCCATTTTTCCTTAGCCTATCTAGCATGGATCTTGGTGAAAAGTTTGCATTTTGGAGACAAGTTTCATGTTGATCTCAAGATGGTTATGAGGTATAAATCTTGTTCTTTTTTTTTTTGAGTTGTTTGTTATTACTTCAAATTATGTTAATGAAAGGTTTAGTTTAGATTATAAATTTAGAGTCCAAATTCAAGATTAGGGTTTATGAAATTGAAGTGGGGTTTTGTGTTGGAGTTGAATGGTGATCAATTGTGCATGGTTATGTGATGTATTTTGTATCTTAGGGCATGCAAAATGTAATCTTGTTGCTTAGTGCTAATTGTAACATTAAAATATCCAATTTAGCTTTATTTAAGCAAACTAGTTTTTAGCTTTTGGTTCCAAATGGGTGATTTAAAATCTAATTAAGGTTTTGATGACTTTATTAACATTATAAAATGTAGTTTAATGCTTTAAATCATACAAATCCAAACTAGTTTGTTGTATGTGCATTTTGCTATAAAATGGTCGAAATTGGTTAAAATTGCAAACTAGTTTTTGTAAATATTGTGTTAAATCGAGAATTAAAATATGGTTAGGGTTTTTATCATATTATTAACTTTATTAAGTGTAGTTTAACAATTTAGTTCATGGAAATCCAACCTAAATTGTAGTTTGTGCATTTTTGCTATGAAATTGTAAAAAGGATATTTTGTAAACTAGAATATTAGGGTTTTTGGAATTTAATGAGATTAAATTCCGGAAATTGTTTTTATGACTTATTTAAGATATTTAATAAGTATATTGGCCGCTACATTCATTTAAACATCATGTTTTGTACAAACGGTGAATTGTGCTTGCTAGATTTTCGGAAAAACGACCTTTTAAGTGAAATTGGGGTTTTTGGGAATTTTAAGCTATTTTATATTATAATTAGTGCTTGTAATTGTGAAAATGAGTGTGATTGGATTTTTCTCGATGGTTTGACGTTTTTACATCGACATCGAGGGTTGGTTTGACTATTCTTGCATGCATAGGCGATAGGTTTGGACCTATGCGTGATACGCGTGCCGATTTGGTTTTCTTATGACGTTTCGATTTCGAATTGGGTTTTTATGCGATACGGTGCGTTATGATATGTAGGTACCCCAGGTGGACTTCGAGACTACAAGCAAGCGCGTGGCGACGTCGGCACCGGCGAGCGAGGACCGGGTGAGTAGATTTATATCTACGGGGAGAAGTCGGGTGGATGGCGTATAGCACCCCCGCAGTCCGTGGTGGTGTATACGGATGCGTGTACACACCAACATTTATTATATGTTATTTAGGATTAATAACGATGCTTAGGATGGATATTGGTGTGTTGGACTATTTTTAGTGTTGCGAACCTTAGGGTAGTGTTGCACTACACATACACACATACATACTTGCATAAATTCCTATTGATATGTACTGATGGGATTCTTTATAGTTATGGTTCACATGGGTATGGGACTATGTGTTCACATACGGATTGAGGATGATACTTGGGATTGAGCTGAGTCGATGAGATTCGATTTGAGGCCGTGAGATCGGTGATATAGCAGGGTTCGTATCTTAGATACGACATGACGTTGTAGCGGGTCCTTGACGTAGTGTTTCACATACGTCCATGCATACGTAAGCGGTATTAGTATGGTACTAGACGTAGATCAGTACCCCGATCATGATATTTGATAAAGAGGATACCAGGTGAAGAGTATGATGAATGTGATATTGACCCGTACCCAGATTTGGGATGCCGTACGACAGATTTACGTACGAGCTATATTGATGATTGATCTGCACTCTTGACTTGGGACGCCTGATTATAGATATGGTATCGGATATGATATTATTGAGGCGGGATCACTGACTATACATATACAGGTATGTATATGTATCGACTCAGATGATAGGCGGTTTCCTTACCTGTAGTTCAGCTTGTTAGTTCAGCCGTATAGTTTAGTGTAGTTGTTAGATTAGATTAGACTTCTTACCTATTTCAAAAAACTAACGAATTGTTGTCATTTTTAAAGACAGCTCAAGGGAATCTACGGATATTTCAAAAACGATGTATCTTTTCATAAAAACACCGTAGCTCCTATTTTCAAAACCTCATGATTCGTGTTATTTCAAAAGGCACCATTTGTAGGACTTATATTAGATTATTGTAGATTAGTTAACGTTGTGTCTAGTATTCAGCTCCCGCACATTATTGCTGTTCGCTCTGCCTCGCATATTTATTTTGCTGCATATTCCATTATTGATATCATGCTGTTAGGACACCAGCACCATTACCGATGATGCGTATGTACCACGTACACCTACTTGCCGGCTCACTCACATCTTCATCGGTAATTGCCATGTCACGTACATTTTAGAGAATATAATTGCTTGACTTAGATTGTTAGCTGGTAGTTTTGACATGATATTAGTGTATTTCCCTTATATGCCATATTAGACATTGTAGTTATTACCTACCACTTCATGCATACTGTTATTCAGTTGTTCATGCCTAGTTCATTATCATTGACATATGCACTTGTGATGATTTCTTGAGATTTATGATATTTCTGGATTTTGGGGAAAGCCGCAAAATTTACAACTTATGATCTTTTAAAATATAAAATGTTGCGGTTTTCTAGTGATGTAAAGTGTCGTCCACCATGAGTTTGCTGTGGTTTTGGAGATCCGTGTCGAGGAGTGGAGGAACCGTCACGGGTACATGGTGGGCCCGGTATGGTACCCCGGGGCAAGAGGAATGTGGTGTTGACGTTGAGCCTGGCTGGGGAGCACTACCTACCGGTGATATTACCCGACGCGTCGGATATCCGGAGGATACCGTCGTGGTCTTGAGATGGATGGTAGGGGCCGGTCTGGACTGACGGCGCCCTAGATATTGAGATTGAGACATTGATATTTCGAGACAGTGAGATTTATGTTTTGTGTCGATGCTAGACACTGTTGATACTGATTTCATTATGATACCTCAGTTTTAAAAATACGAAGGAAATCTCACTAATTTATGAAAACAGTTTCTTCATTTACATGTATTCTGTTTCATGCATTCATACCTCATTCATATGATATATTATGATCATTGACCTAGGATTGCGTTATTTATGCGATTTCTGTGCGTAGATATTTTCTATTCACGAGTTGGCAACTCACCCCCGTTGTGCCCCAGTTTCTTGCAGGTTTGCCGTACCGGTTTCCTTACGGCTTTGCGGGCATAGTTTCATTCGGGTGATTTGCTAGTAGGTGGGTTTACTTGTATCATACCCCCATTATTTACCTTGTATGATATTATTCAGTTGTATCTAGTAAATTCCATCAACCAAACATGTATCTATTGAGATAGAGACCAGTGTTGTTATTCTTTCGACCTTAGAGTCGCTCGTTATATTTCTGGTGGTTTTGAGTTCCCTTTTGAGTTTTTGATCCTCGCCGTTGGCGTTGTATATTATATTGCTTGTGTGGTTGTGACCGTCGATTGACGAAGAGCTAGCTCCCGCTTGGGGATGCCTTTTATTGATTTCGTATACTATTCATGTTGTATCCCGTTTGGGAGCCGGTATTTACAAAGGAGACTCTGCCGAAATTTTCAGTAAATTTTTGATGCTTTTTTGAAACCCGCATAATTCGGCTTATGCTATTAAAACTACTAGATTTAAATTGGTTTTTCCTACTCTCTACTACTCTTCTTGGTTTGGATTTCTGGGTTTTCGGTTTACTTAGATTACGTACGTCTCGAGAAGTTCGTAGTTTAAGTGCCGGTCATGTTCCGTACTTTCGGGTCGTGACATAGACTTTATTGATAACTGAACCTAATCAGTATCCAGTACCATACCTCCCACAATATCCACTTGGACCACCTGTCCATCATACTGTCCCTCGTCAGAGGGAAAACTATAACTCTGACAATCACTCTGTCATCCATGTCACCTTTGAAGCCTGGAATGATAACCATCTCCCGAAGGAGGTTGCCGTCATCAAATCCGTAGAACATTCACTTATGTTCTAAAACTGCTTCCTTATGTTTCTCCAGGATTGGATTACTATTAACTTATCGCATCTTGTGCAAAAACAACATCTGGTGTGGTACTTGACTTTTCACGATTGACTCAATTGCCTAAGCAAGTGATCTGCCAATCATGCGCATCCCTCTCCCCTTTAGTCTGTAAGACACTTTTAGAGAGGGTGACTCCATCACCTGCAGGTACACTACCATGCCAGGAGTCATCTATTCTAAAATACTATTAGAATACTGTCAAAGTACCCACATTAGGAAACTATCCAGATCTAGATCTAAAAACCATAGATCTAGTAACCAGAATGTCAGATATTATATCTATATCCTTTGTGAAGAAAAAACTGTGTGACGACCACAGTACAACCGATCGTAGTATAGTAATTTTACTTCCTACTCTGTGTATGTCATCCAAATACCAGGACATCGCACCTTACTACCTTCTTAACAGATCCATCTCTTATTCTGATGATGTCAAACCGATGACTTTCACATCAAAAATAGATGATCTTATCTCCGCTATATCTGCTCAAGCCTATAAATAGACATAAGCTACTTGCCCACTATACTTCCGCTGCACCCACTGACTACGACAACCCTCTGGCAGAATAATATATACGTTCACTTCTAAAGCTAGTTTAGAACGACGCTATACTTACCCTCTTGCCGGATCCCATAGTCTGGAACAACAGTAGTGTCAAGTCTGGGTAAACAAGAACCTCCCTGTCACCGTCCTTGAGGCTACCGGAGTACCTCTCGGGTGTCTGAGGTTACCCACCATATCTGCGAAGTGGCTATTGGAATGTCAAACCTGATTGAATATATAGGTCCTATTAAATTTTTCGTAATCGTTTGCGGTTCTGGAATCACTTCCAGTTCTACCATACTCCCACTACTGTTTTCTGAAAAAATCCATTTTTCTAAAACTGTGGCGAGTCAAGAACAATATCACTATTGATCTTCCAGATGGTAGAAAATCAACCCTCGTCAAAGCCAGGGTCAACCCACAAACCGCCATTAGAGAAACATGCCTTGATCTATCCAGTGTCTGGTTTTAAGCATAAGCTGGACAACTCCCCGTATCTTAACATCGTTAAGATATGAACCATTCTATATACAAGATAGAAATAGAGACACTAATTTAATTGGAACCAGATTCAAATCATGCAGCTGTCTCCAGTGCCTATCAACTTAATGGAAAGTGGCTACTCAGCATTACTCAACTTAGGAATCCATCCAATTATGAGTAACCTGAAAGAGAAACGAGTTTCTCAAAACCATTACTATCAACTGAATACCAATCATAAGAATCTACATCTTCAATCTCTTTGAAGAATCCCGATACTTATGATACCTGGTTCTCTACTTTATTCTTATACCCACAACTTCTCAAAACTTAGACATAGTATTTCAACGAAACACTTGTCTAAAAACTAGAGAAATTACAAGTAAACAGAACAGAGTACGAGGACCAACCCTTTTGTCCTGACGGACGCTGGACAACATACAATACTCTGTATAAGTCCACTGAATTGAATAATTCAAAACCTGTGCATCGTAGGTTGAAAACTGTACCCAGGCGATTTCCTCAAATATCACCAATTACAACGAATTCCGATATAATGAGGATGATCACCTAATTCCCAATAACTTACTCCCACTCATCATCTGTAAAACCATACAGATATGAGAATGAAACCTGGTAAATACATACCCTGGAGTAAGAATCTAATCGAGAAAATAGTTTTCCTTTAACAATGCACTGAAACATGAAAATGTTTCGTAGGGGTATCCTGGTATTCCTCGTAATGCCTCTTCCATAATCCAATTTATGACTTTAACCGTATATTTCTTTGCCATCTCTCCAAATCCCTTTATTTGTCTTTATTCATTACCTTCTGTGCACCATCATTAGGCTAAGTGGTTTTCTTACTTCCCTACCGTTCGGCACCAGCCTATGGTTTGGAAGAATACTGTCCAGTAAGCATAATAGGTGTACCTGTTAGTTATATGTATGCCCTAAAGGCCATTACTGTACATAGGATGTATATTGTAGTGGATGCTGGGACATATATAGGGAGGACTTTCTTGCTCGACATGATAGTATGCTATCTTGTTAATCTTTACCTTAACGTGTACACAGATTGTCTCTCTATTACATGTTGGTAAAGCCCTTAGGATGTGTACTTGACTACCTGTACTATGATGCGGATCATACTAGTGGGGACAGGGTAGTCCATAAGTACATCCTTCAAAGTCCCTAGTCGTGGGTATATCGAGACGGGGCATCGATATACCAGAGTAGACTAGCGTGTACCTTCTCGACCCATATAGATGGGCGATGGATGATCCCATATCCATCGGTGTTTGACATCGGAGATGATATACGGGTGCTCAGTAGAGACTGGGTACACTGGACGGACTCGCCGAGAACTCCCAGATGGTATTATACCTCACGTCAGGTGGCAGTTCTCTGGTGACACTGGTACAGAGTAGTCTGTTGACCCGAGATCGTCATAGAGTCTTGTGTGGTTCCCACTGTGCTTTGATTTCCATCTTACCACGTCCAAGAGGGCATGCAAAATGGTGGTTATTGGGTACAGTCCCGAGTCACATGGAGGCAATGAGCGATAGGAGGGGATTCGTCTCTCCCGATATAGGGGGTTGATGTTGCGCTGTGTTCGATTGGCTATAACAGGAAATCCCTGGCCAGGGTTGCTGAGATTTACTGGTAAGTGTTACCAGTAGTTTCTCGAATTGTTATAGACCTCATATCGACACGACTTATCGAGCTATTAGGGTCTGACGTTTACCACCCCTAGGCAAGATATGCGACATATCAGACGACGAGACCGGAATGTACGGTAGTGTTACTGGTTGGATTCACTGGAGTGTGAGCGGGCTTGCTCGTCGATCTTCTGATCGCTCAATACCCGGGTGGCCGTTACGTTTAGCAGACCGCTTGCGGCTTGTGGGTGTTTGTTATGATCATCACCTGCTGCCGGCGTATTGACGAGTCTTTAGAGTCCTACACAGAGGTTTCCTGGCTCAAGCGAAACGAAATAGGAGCGCATATGAGATATGTGCGGGACCGAGAATAATGCGTGTATGTGATACCGTATTTCATTCTCGCGATCAATGTGTCGAATGGTTGTATGCGATATAACCTAGTTATCAATTCAAGCGTTGATTCGATAAGCCGATACATTGGATACTAGTCGGTTATTTGCGATATGACCGGATCGTTAAATCAAGTGTTGATTTAATGATTTAATATATAATTATATATTTGATATATTACTTTGCATTAACTAGTATTGGTTCACTTTAAATGGATATTCTCACTCGAATGTGCACATTGTATATGTGATATACTTTTGTGCATTAGTTTGTATCATGTTTGATGATGCATGCTAAATTGGCTAAGTGTAAAGATTAAACCATGGTTGTGTAATGTTTAGGGTTTTGTTTTTACTTATTCATTTATTTATTTCATTTATTCTTTTTGGAAAATAAAATGCATAAAGATAAAATGGTGGCTTTCATTTGTTTCTTTCATGAAGATTCATGAAGGTTTGACTAAGTCACCAGTTTATCTCATGCTTAACCCTAACCATTCCACTAAACCATGATTCACTCTCTACACCTAACCATGGTTCTATTATGATAAGAATTGATTATTCTTTTCATTTTGGAATTAACTTATCATAAGATTTCTTCTTCTTCTTCCTTGAACTCAAGAAGAAAACCTTGCATCCATCAATGGTGATTGATGAATTAGAGTGAGAAATCCAATTCTAAAGTCTACCCACTTCCTATTTCTTCATCCTCTACCTCTTGCCAAGTAGTAGAGTATGTTTCCTTCACAAGTTTTCATGGCTTGGTGAAGGTGGAGCTTGATCTAGCGATGCCTCGACGTAGATCATCTTCGGCATGGACATCGACGACCTAGCTCGCCATTTCTCCGACGAAGCCGATGCTAGAGCCCGGGAATTCATTTGGACAGCGAGGGGACTTCGTTGCGGAGCAATGGAGATGGAGCACCGGATCTACAAAGGTTGTATTTCCGTTTCCTTATAGTTAAGTTGTTAACTAGATTTCTTTTTCGCCTAGATTTCTAGCCAACGATCCGTAGTCGGGTTTCTCGGCACCTAGATTTTTTGAAATTGGCATGGTTGATGCCTTATGAGACCTCTAGTGTGTGCCTAGGAACCCTACAGTGGTATCAGAGCCTAGCTAGAGCCTTAGGCGAACTCCAGACGGAGTTTGAAGTCCGATCGAACCGAAATCCAACCCAAAAAATTGCTCTCTGTACTTTTTCTAAAATAGTGGATTTTTCAAAATTAAAAATATGCAGAAAACTCAGCAGGGAATTCTAAGAATTACGGCGCAAAAATTATTGCATGAACAATGTACTTGGCGGCGGAACCGCGGCATAAGCCTAGCTTATGCGGCGGTTCCGCGGCCGAAGTATGACGTCAGCCCTAACTATTTGCACAGTAATTCATTGATTCAGGTGCTGAGTTCTCTGGGTATTTTTAAAATTTATTCAAGAGTTGAATTTTCTGGAGTTGTTTTGGGGATTCGGTGTCTCGATCGGGGTATTAAATTTTGTCTATTTGGCTTTCCGGATAATTTTAGAATATGTTAAAAAGTTCGACCGGATATAAATACCCAATTTTTCCCCTACCGGGAAATTTCCAAGTGTTGGATTTTTCCGTGGTTTAAAGACGTTCTAAGTTGTGCAAGTAATTCGATGGACCCTCTAGAAGACAACAAACCTTAACTCGATTATTTGACCGTCTTGAACTGCCCTTTGAACCTTCGGGTTTGGGGCAGTACGGCGTGCCACATGTGAGGCGTTGGCTTGACCGTTCTACGGCTGGACCGTTGGTACTGAGGCACGAACTGAATATTTTTAGACTTGTTTCATGTGTTGATCTGTATCGGGAAAACTTGGGTGTTCGATTGTTCGATCGGAAAGTTTGACATTTTCTATTTATCCGGAATGGGATACAATAATTGGAATTCACAAAAGTTATGTGATAACTGAATGAATGTTATAAATCTAGCGGTTTAGTCTCACTTGATCGGTTGCCACGGAATTTTGATGTGATCAAAAGTCCGTCGCAATCACGTAGCGTACGCGGATACTCGCCGGGTAAACTTAATAGACAGCCTCACCCCATAGCCCCGACCAAGTGACTGTAGGAGAACCCCGTCGCCGAAAGCATCCGTCCGGGTGCTCACGGCAGCGGTGTTCCGCCTTGGTGCACTTTGTCGACGGCGTCGGGGGTGCGGCCGTCTACTGAAGTTTGCGACGAGCATTCGATCAGTTTTTCGGGAATCCTGTTGAATTGCCTGATTTGATATTGAAAAGTGTTTTCGATAATGAGACTAAAATGCAGGGTTTATAACTGTTAGGCATGTGATGTATAAGTATTTCATTTGATTAGGCATGTGATGTCTAAAGAGGTTGCGGATTCCAACTGTTGTAGTTTTACACTTTCTTTTCTGTGACCGTAAGTGTAATATGTGATATCACCGGTTTCGTTGCTATATGTCAACGACAATTGGGATGCGCATATTTACTTACGTTGATGACATGTGATGTTATGTGTTGCTGGATATATTATATTGGATCGTCGTGCTTGAATAGCCGGGGGTTTTTATGTGAGATGAGTGTTTTTCTTTTTCATTCATGTAAAAACTTGTATGTAATATTCTTTGATTTGGGGCGCTTCCAGGTTTCGGAAGTTTTCACCTTTTGTATATTATTTACTTTTCCGCACTAGGATAGACCCAAGGAGGAGGGCACAAGTAACCGGGTTCTGGAGTCCAGTGGGAGACCAACTCGAGGAGTCGAGTCCGGGTCTCCTAACTCCAGAGTTGGTAGGGTTGCTTGCCGCTCTCGTAGGGGTCTTGGGTGTGGGTTTGGCTATTCATCCCGACCGTGGAATCCGTGTTTTATACTGGCTCGTATTGAAAACACGGACGTCCTAGTATATCCAATATTTCATATGTTTCTTCTGCTGCGATATCTGTGATGTGATCATGTGATGTTCTGTGATAGATACAGTATATAGTATATATGATATATTATATAGGCGTTACTTATGTTTTACACGCGCGCTAGCCCTGCCCCGCTCTGCCATTAGTTACCTAACCTAACGGTGCACGAGGGGACATCGAGGCGAATGCGGATGGCATAAGTGTACGTCGTATTTATCTATGATGTTTAGGTACTTAAATGATGGGACTTCATTAATGTGATTAATGAAATAAAAGAAACCTAAGATGTTGTAGAATCGAATTTCAAAATTAAACAGGTAGCTACAGTTCTTGCTTTGCACAGCGGTAAATATGATATATCCTGCACCTTATTCGATAAGGAAAAGACCGAGATCCCTTCACCGGGAGTGACTCCTTTAGCAATAACTGGCAGATGCTACACACTCGGTTTGTCTTTTGATAGCTTTTAAGTGTTTTTGCTTTGCACAGTGATATATATGATATATCCCGCACCTCATTCGACGAGGAAAGGACCGACGATCCCTTCACCGGGAGTGAGTCCTTTAGCAAAACTAGAAAAGCCTCAAAAACACTCCATTTCAAAATCATTTGATTCTACAACGATATCAAGTTCATTACGCAATAGGTTTTCAGAAAAACCTGTCGTAGCCCTCCGTCATTTCAGATAAGTGTTGTTTAGTATTCGTGTTGCATTTGTTGGCCTCCGTCAAGGCGCAGTGTGCGGTAGCTAACCAGTATTTATCTGCTTATGCATATGATGCAGATTGAGTTAGGGTAGTCGTGCGACCTTGTTGGCCTTCGTCAAGGGTCGTGCGGGTGGGTTTGATTCGATCAAGAAATGACGGGTTGAACTTGACTAGTAGCCTATGGTTTGTTAGCCTCCGTCAAGGTCATAGGGTGCTAGGGGCAAAATATTATCGGGAAATTCAAGTGTTGAAATTTGCAATGAGATTGCATACCTTCTATGAGATAGTTGGATCCCGATACCCGCTGCGAGTAAGAGTTACTCCTGGGAGAGTTTTATACATTACAATTAGCCGATTAAGTAGGTGTCTAGAAAGGTGTCAACGAGGTTACGCCTCTGGGAAAACGAGGTTTACATTAATTAGATTCGTGCAAAAGCACGGGGAACCTCCCTCAAAGTACCGACACTGGCCTGGCTGAAAGATTGGCGAACTTGTAGTGTGTAATTAATCCCGGCTAGTCTTTCCTTTTAGGGTTTGAAGGAAGATTTGATAAAAAGCAGTGGGAGCCATCCTGATTAGATAAAATAATAACCAATCTATTCTTGCAAGAGCGCACGCTGAGTGTTTTCTTCTCTCTCTCTCCAGGTAGCGACCATATCACGCCTTAATCAAGATAATAATACGGAATTTTGACCGAACCCGCTTGTTATACTGAGCTGGGGAACGTTGGTCCCGCTCCAACTTATAATTGTTATAAGACAGAGCAGGAAATTGGGGAATACCAGATTTCCCGTGCCGCCCAAACGAAGAGAGTGCATGATGATGCATCAT